>JANBXA010000651.1:80747500-81192500 GCA_030556225.1 Cricetiscus sungorus | reverse complement strand
CAGGTGCACAGGTGGGTATGGAAACTAGAGACCAGTGTTGAATGTCTTCCTCAACCGCTCTTTACCTTATGTCTTGAGACATGGTCTCTAACTGAATGTGGAGCTCACTGTTATATTTAGGCTGCTTAGCCAGTAAGATTCTAACATCTGTTTCTCTGCCTCCCTGGTGGGGATTAGAAACCTGTGATGCTGCTGGCGATCCAAACTCAGGTCCTCATAATTGCACCACAAGCACTTTACAGCCATCCTCCCAACCCACTCCTACTCCCCCTTTTTTTCACATTTGAATGAGGGTCCCACTATGTTGTCTAGTCTGACTGATCTTCCTGCCTTAGCCTCCCAAAGGCAGAGATTACAAGTGTGAGTTACCACACTAGCTCTAGATGGTTCCTTACTAAATAAATTAGTTTCTTTTGACAGGGCTAGAGTCCAAAGTTCTCTAATGCCTAAGGGTCACTTAGTATGCCTGCAGGAGCTGGGCCTTACGAGGTGCCTCAAAACACACGTAGGCTACTGCTGTCACCACCATCCCCATCCATTCCCATATCTGCTGGCACCACTCCTGCTGTCATTGCCACACCCCTGCAGCACTGCCTCTGCCCATCACCATTGTCCCATCATCTTCCTCTGGGACTTCCAACATCACTGTCACTTATCCTCCTGCCAGATCTGGTACCATTGCTAGCCCTGTTGTTGCCAGGGGAACAGCACCATCACCCTAACACTGTTACTTGTTCACTTCCTCATTGGCAAATCTCTTTTCTACCCAGGAACTCACCTGCCTCTGCTCATACCTGTGAAGTGTCATACCACTGGACCATTTGAATTGTCTAGGACCTGTCATTTAGCATACACGAGACAAGGAAGTGTATAGGTTGTTTGTGGGGCTCAGCCATGTCTGCCAAGGAGCCCATTTCCATTCTACTATGGACGACAGGGGGTGGAGGGTGGCAGAGAGGAGCCCTCGGCTTCTTGGTGTGCTTCACTCTCTTCATAGTCAGCCATCTCTGAAGCCTGAAGCTCTAGGAAGGTCAAAGGCCCAGTACTGGTACTGAGGGGCAGAGAAGAGAGAACTTGAATGCACATACTTACCTATTTCTGTGTCTGAACCTCCCAACTAGCTCACTTCAACAAAGACCCCAGCCACATATTAAGTTCCTGTTTCAAACAGCAAAAGACGTTCAGACACAGAAAGAGGTTTCCTAAAGCCACTCAGTGAGTGACCACTGGAGTGGACACTAAAGCTTGAGTGTCTACACTCTTGAACTAGGTCTTGCTTGGGGCAGAGGTTGTAATTCATCAGACTTACCACACAGGGTCACCTTCTATCCAGGCCTAGGAGGCCATGTACAGAAGGGAAGTTTGCCTCCCTGAGGTCCTAGGAAAGGCCTTGAGTAGCCAGAACTAGCCTCCTTCATTCTGATTTCCTGGCTTGTAATTATTTTAACTAAAGAAATGCCTGTGTGATGAAATTCTGTCAAATGGAAAGTATAGGAGTCCTGCTAGGGCTTCTGGGAAACCAGCTTTCTGAAATGCTTTTTTCACCTCTAAAAGGGGACAGGAAAAAGGGAAAGGCTTCCTTCTGGTCTTTAGAAATTGTTGCATAAGGCTGTGATCTTTGGAGCTATTGTAGCCATCTTGTGACCATGAGGAGGAAAGGCCTGGAAATAAAAGCATCTTGTTGAGAACAGAAAGAAGGGACCCAAGTCTTCAAAGATGTCCTTAAACTACTGGACTGGCCAACCCTATCTTCTCTCCTGCTTGTTAGTGAGATAAATTTAGTTCTATGCTAAAAATATCTTTTGGTTTTGTGGGTTTTTTTTTTTTTAATTGTTTAAGCCATCTTTAGCTTAGTCCTTTAGTAAAAGCTGAGAACAATCAAGATGATTCAGTGATAGAGATCCTATTTATTCTGAGTCTTTGCCCAAGTTATTCCCATCAAAAAAAAAAAAAAAAAAAGAAAAGAAAAGGATTATTTCCTTATACATCTGGTGAACTTGTCCCTAAAAACTGGCAGAGTTGTTGCTTCCCTTGGAACTCTATCCTGAAAGTTATTGTGTAAAAAGTGATCATTTCCCCCTGTACACATTCAGGGCACCTGGTCTGTATCTACATGATCTACATGGATTGTGTCACTAGAACCTTCGAGGAACCTAGGGGACCACATGTTACTAGGAGAGCTGGGTTCCTTCTTTGTCTCACTGATAAAAGAATTCAAGAGCAGACTCAGAAGGACGCACCAGAGCAACTTTATGAGGCTCTGAAAGAAAAATCCTAGGACAGGCAATCTGTAAATATCAGTGGCTGCCCAGGAAGGGAGACAGAAGAGAGGAAGAGAGAAAGCCATGCTTATAAACAGTTCCATGGGGAGCGGGGGGGGGAGTGAGAGAAAAAAAGTGAGAATGTGTAGGAAAACACATCCAAGCTATGACTTTTCTCTGAAAGAAAAAGAAAAGGAAGAGTTAATTATTTTTCTGGGCTAGGAGAAAAAAAAAATGGCAGAATTAACATAGCTGCATGGGCTGTGGCTCCAGGAGAGACTGCATGCAGTGCAGAGTTTCTGGGAAAGGAAAGCACATTAGCTCATTAAAGAGATAATTATTCCTCCCATTCTTTAGCACAGAGTAAAGTGAATCAGCCTTCCTGAGTTGTGATGTCTTTGCTACGTGATTGACTGGTCTGTTTGATTTAACTTTTTATGTCTTGAAATTTTCAGTCTTCACCCAGGACCAGAGGTAGAATTTAGATTCTACTTTTTTTTTTTTTTTTTTAACCAAAAGGAAGTCACTTTGACTCAGTCGGCCTCAACCAGGCCCCAGATATCTCCACATTTTCCATATAGCGATTTAAATTCTATGAAAAGGCAGAAGGTGGTGCTTACATTTCTAAGGTCACCAGGGAAACAGGAGGTGTAGGGTTCAAAGGCTCAAAGGTGGAAGGCTCCAATAAAATGTTGGTAAAGATGGTTAAGGCACTGTCTCCTCTCGTATCCTCATTGGATCTTGAGAGCTGATGAAGAATCTTACTCCTCTCTTTCTGTAGCTGTTAGCATAGAAGCTTGTGTTGGATTGAGCTGAGTCAAGTGGCTCAAGGGATGAGAGATTCAAGACTTATAAAGCAAGAAACAACACTGGGCAGAGCTAAGCTGATAAAGTCACTGACATTAACTGCTTTTTAATGGGTTATATTCTACTAAGCAGTTGCTTAGCCATTGATGTAGCTATCCTGTAGCCAGAGAAAACAGATGCTTTCTGATCTTTCTTCCTCCCTCTCCTGGTTGGTTAGTTGCTTCTTCTCCTCCTTTTTATCTGTTTCTATTTGACATAGGCTAGAATTATCTGAGAATAGGGCAACACAACTGAGAAAATTACTCCATATGATTGGACTGTAGCAAGCCTGTGGGACATTTTTTGAATTAGTGATTTATGTCAGGGGATCCAGTCTGTTGTGGGTGCTGCCACCCCTGGGCAAGTTATCCTATGAAGTATAAGAGCTGAACAAGCCACAATGAGCAAGACAATAAGTAATGTTTTTTTTTTTTTTCAAAACCTTTGCGTCGGTTCCTGCCTCTGGGTTCCTGTCTTGAGTCTTTCCTTGACTTCCCTGATAATGGACTACAACCTAAGATGCTTGTGGCCATGGTGTTTTACCTTAGTATTGGAAACCCTGATTAAAACATCTTCAAAAAAACATTTTTTAATGACAAGATTATATTCTCTTTATACAGCCCTTATCGCTCACTTTCTGTAAAGGTGCGAATACCTAAATGGGAGACTCCATAGACATTCCCAAGAAGACATGCATGGAAATCCAGCTCTGCACAGGCTCTTGGGTTGCTCTCCACCATACTTCAACCTCCCATAATATGGGGATGATCATTCTGTCCCAACTTCCCCAAATTGTGTTGAGACCCTAGAAGACAAAACGGCTGTGGTCAGGCCTATCTGATTTAAGGAACCATGTAGTCCCATCTGACATCTTGGGCACCTGTCATCCCTTGCTGAATCTGAGGGTCAGCCAGCCTTCCCCATCCCAGGGTCAGCCAATTCTCAGAGAGAGAAATTGACTCAAGCAGCTGAATGTAATTGCTCACATCTGCAGCCCCAGAACCTGGGAGGCTGAGGCCAGATAACAGATGTGAATTTGAAGCTGGGCTGTTCCCTAAAACTAGTCTGAGAAGTGACTGAAGTCCCCTTCCTGGAGTGGGTAGCAGAGACAAGCTTCAGGCTCAGTTCCATTTTGGAGAGCATCCTTGGAGGGGAATAAACACACTCTAATGAAAACAAAACACTTCCAAAAGGGAGTTTCCTGTTGGAACTTCCTGGCTATTCCCAAGACTGTGACCATGGAAACACCAGGCTGTGGGGGGTCAAATGACAGTCATAGTCATTGTGTCCCCTTTCTGGACAGGGATGACAACTGCTGTTATCAGAGTAGGTGGCCTGAAATGGACAAGTCAACTCACATCACAGTACCTGATGCTTCTACCTCTCCTGCCAAGAGGAGGAATGAACTGCCTGGTGACTCATCTTGGCCAATGCCTGCATTTTTCTGAGTTGGAGAAATGGTGGACTCTCGTTAAAAGCTGTAAACAGAAGCCTGAGGCCATCTTTAAACGTTTCCTTCTTTGTCAAACACCATTGGTGACCAAAGCTCCATGGCTCCACTTCCTTCTTTACAAGTAACTGTTAGATCTCTTTGTGATCGACCCAGATCATAGCCTGTCTATCATTGCCTTAGCTTAATGAACTCCACTACCTTGATTCCTCTTACTCTGCCCTCCACACAAACTCCAGGGGAATGGGACCATGCCTTGAATTTGCCTGAGACCTTTCCATGAGTGCCCATCACCTTCCAGGTAAAGGAGGCCACTGTCTCTGCATTTCAATTTCTCTTTCCCCACCTGTGCCTCACATCCCAAACCAGACAGCCCTCCTCATACACAGTGTGTCCCAGAATAGGCTTTTCATGTAACCACTTACTGGATTTCTTTACTAACATGGCTTTTCAAAGAACATAAACTAAACAGCTTAAGCAACAGAAACATATTGTCTCACCATGCCAGAGGCAACAAGTCCAAGGTCAGGATGTAAGAAGGGACATGGTCTTCCTGAAGGCTTTGGGGTTGAACTGTCCCAGGTTCCTATCTTAGCTTCTGGTGATTGTTGGCAGGTTTTGGTTTCTCCTCTGAGCACTGCATGTATCTTCTCGTGTATGTGTGCATGCGTGTGTGTGTGTGTGTGTGTGTGTGTGTTTGTGTGTGGTATGTGCGTGTGTGTGCGTGCGTGCATGTATATGTATATGTATATGTATATGTATATGTATATGTATATGTATATGTATATGTATATGTATATGTATATGTATATGTATATGTATATTATGTATATGTATATATGTATATTATAAGTACAAGTATATGTATATGTATATTATGTATATATGTGTATGTATATATATTATAAGTATATGTACATATATTATAAGTATATGTATATGTATACACATGTTCATCTTTGTTTTTGTTTTGCTTTTCGGGGTTCTTTGTTTTTGTTTTTTGCTTTTTGGTTTTTTGGTTTGTTTTAACCATGGCAGACACACCACAGGTGCTTAGCAGCTGTGAATCATTGACTGCATGAAGCTCTTAGTGACTAAGTGAATTGACTGATGTTCCTCAATTTGTTTCCATGGTGGCTTACTGGTCTCCTACCCCCAGCATTCCCAGTTTGGATTAAACCAACCAAAAAACAGGGTTTCTCTGTATTATTTTGGAGCCTGTCCTAGAACTCGCTCTGTAGACCAGGCTGGCTTGAATTCACAGAGATCTGCCTGCCTCTGCCTCCTGAGTGCCGGGACTAAAATGGTGTGTGCCACCACACCCAGCTCATGTTCACCTTTGTTAAAAACACAAGTTCTATTTGATTAGGACCCATTCTAATGACCTCTTTTTGTCTGGATTTTCTCCATAAAGACCCTATCTCCTAATAAGGTCATACTCTGAAGTCTTGGAAGTAGGAAGAAGGGACATAACTAACCCATTCCTAATACTTTTTATTTAAGATTTCTCAGAACAACATGAAGGCTTAGTGGGTAAAGGCACCTGTTGCTAAGCCTGATTCCATGAGTCTAGTCCTCTAGACCCACATGGTAGGAAAGAACTAACTGTTGCAAATTGTCAATGGACTTCTACAAATGCACTTTGGCATACATGGGCCAACCCCTCCCTAAATAAAATAAATAAAAATAAAATTTAAAATACAGAAAATTCCAGTATACTTTTCTGACCTCTCTACTCTCAGATACTCTTAGAAGACAAGGTCACCTCCTCTTTTGTCTGCTCTGGATATGTGTAAAAGGCCACAGAGGACCCAAAGCTGGGCTATCAGCTTGTATCCATTTTATTTGTTAGACTGTGAGTTCCTTCACAACCAGGAGAAGACTATTTGCATCCCCAGCCCCTAGAACCATGGCAGACACACCACAGGTGCTTAGCAGCTGTGAATCATTGACTGCATGAAGCTCTTAGTGACTAAGTGAATTGACTGATGTTCCTCAATTTGTTTCCATGGTGGCTTACTGGTCTCCTACCCCCAGCATTCCCAGTTTGGATTAAGCAATCTGTGTGACTACAAGAATCACCGTGCTATCCCCCAGAGTGAATGGGCGTACTCAGTGTTTGCTTGCAAGACAAATGAATGGCAATATAAACAAACTTTGTACACACCCACAGGCACACACACTCACAGAACTGGCTTCTAAGCTTGTGGAGAGCCTTTCTACCACCTGCTATCTGTCAGCTAGAGAAGTAGGAAGCCCAGTGATAAGACCCAGCCTGAATCTAAAGACCCGAGAACTGGTGAGAAGAGCTGTAGAACAATGGTGAAAGACCCTAAATTCAAAGGCCCAGAGGAGTTGACAGCTGAAGGCAAGAGAAGATGGGTGCCCTGCCTCAAAAATCTTTTTCCTGCCTTATTCATCTATCCGGGTCCTCAGTGGGTTGCATGGTGTCCACCATCATTGGTGAGAGCAGGCCATCTTTATTCTGACAATGCAAATTGTCAGAATAATGCAACACTCCTCTGTGTTCCTAGACACAAGTGTTTCTTCAATGACCAGACATTCTGAGCCCAGTTACATTGCCACACTAGGCATGGTAATGCTGTTAATAGATAAAATGCTTGTCAGCATGGGTTATATTCAAAATAGTTAATAACAATTGACTAACCAATTAAACAGAACATCCCCCAAACATTTTCTAGCAGTTAATGAGTAATATGACAGTGGTGTTTTCTCCATCCTGATATTAGGAAACAGAATTGAATATACAATGTGCCAGACACAACTTCAAAATGACCTTTTATGACCTTTAACCTGATGTTACTCCTGAGATTAGACCACATGGTGTTGGGGACTTAAAGTGAAGTGACCTCACAGGCTCCTGTGATGGTACACTTGGACCCCAGTTGGTAGTATACCTTGAGAAAATTGGGTTGCATAACCTTTAGGAAGGGAACTCTTGCTAGGGAAAGTGAGTCATTTGGAGGGTAGGCTTCAAAGTGTGATGGCCTGGTTATACTTCCTGTTCACTCTCCTCTGCTTCCTGACTTAGTATGACCAGCCATCTGAGGTTCCTGCTGCCATGCCTTCCCGGCCATAATGGATTGTATTTTGTTTCAAACCATGAGCCAAAAATAAATAAATAAATAAATAAATAAATAAATAAATAAATAAATAAATACTTCCTTCCTCAGGTTGTTTCTTGTCATGTCATAATGAGGAAAGTACCTAACGCATCTGATAAAAGAGAGATTGTCCACTCTGGCCTAATCACCTGAACCAGTTAGAAATAAATATGTGAGTCTGGAACATCGCTGGAATAAGTTCAGAGAGAAACAACATGTGGCTCTTTGGGGTATGTGAACACAGTTTATGACTCATCAGAGATTGGGTGCATGTGTTAAGAATTGAAATGTATCTGTACTCTGCTCCTCAACAAATAAAATTGCAGTTGTGAAAGTGTAAAAAAGAAAGAAATATTCACTCTAGCTGGCCACAGAGTTAAGGAAATTAGGAGCAGAAGAACAACTTGACTCAGCCTTGCTGCCTTGGAGGAAGGGGAACTCTGAGGCAGAGAAGCTTCTAGAAGATCAGAGATGCTGGCAAGGAAACAGAGACACTGATGCTACAGCTTCCAGAAACAGAACAGACTTCAGCCAATAGCCCAAAGCTAGCCTGGAAGGACATACCCCTGACCTCTAGAGAAGCCCAGATGTCCATACATCTTGATTTTAGCCTGTAGCCTTTAGGTAGACAATCTAGGTGGGCCCTCCTGGATTTGGACCTGACTAAATGATGAGATACTAAACGGGCATTGCTTTAAGTTGCCCAATACTTGGGAAGTTATTCTATAGCAACAGAAATGAAAAGGGTGGTACGCATTAAAAAGTAATTTGAAAACAAGAAGAAGCCTGGTGGTGGTGGCTGCGGCACATACCTTTAGTACCATCACTGGAGAAGCAGAGGCAGATGGATCTCTGTGAGGCCAGCTTGGTCTACAGAGTGAGTTCCAGGACAGGCTCCAAAGCTACAGAGAAACCCTGTCTGGAAAACCAAAACAATAACAATGAAACAAACAAACAAATAAATAAAACAAGAAGAAAATGTCAACATGTTAACAGTGGCTGCCTTTGGTGTTCCATTTCTGTATGGGCTTTTTAGTGTGTGTTCTCTATTCTTAGGATAAACAAACAAAGCAACAAAATTTGTGCCTCAGCTGTCTTCTTATTAAGATCTAGATTTCTTCGAGATGGGCTATTCAATCTTTTTGACTTATTCATTAGATATTTTAGTGTACAAATTCAGCTTTCCAAGCCTACAAGGATATATCTCCAGACTTGACCTTTGATGCTAACAGCCCCTCTAGAAACTGTGGAGTACTGAGCTCAGGTTGTCAGTATGGGGAAGAATTTCCATGTGTCTTGGTGAGCTGATCAGAGATTCCCGCACCTAGTCTACAGACTCTCCCAACCTCACTCATGCCAGTTTGCTACCTGCCAAGAACTGGTCTCTCATTCTTTATCACACCATCTCCTTTACCAGGCTCCTGAAGGCTTCTTCCCTTGCAGCCTATGGGATTCCATCTGAATGACCTTTCAGGAATCCTCCCCATGTTCCCCCCCCCCCCCGTGTTCCTTGGTTCACTTAGGAAATAACAAAAGCCACCAAATGTTTCTCTTTAACTTCAGATTCTGCTCCATAGTGCTCCTGATGTCACTATGTCCAACATGGAGCTGGGACAAATTAGCTGTGTCTTCCATATGCCACATTTCTGGTATCTTTAGAGTTATGGACTAGCCAGCTGTGTGAAGCAGGGCCTGGATGCCCTGAGAGACCCTGTGCATTCTTGCAGAGACAGAGTACCACTCCCTGACTCACCATAACTCTATGTGTGTGTTTATAACAGATTTTAAACAATTCTCATGCTGTCGACAACCCCCTGCAAAAAGGCAGCTGCACAACCCCTCCTTCCTGAGCTGACATGCCTGTTTAGAAAGGGACATCCGGGTTTTTCATTTCCCTCTCTCTCCTTTAAAGTGCCATTTGAAAACACCACACAGCTCTCCCAGCTCAGGGCCATAGCAGGCCTTTTATCATAAGAGGTCCTGCAAGAACCGTGTGGAGAGTCTAGTTCCTGTCCAGAGAGGAAGTGGCTAGGTCTTGACCTCAGACATACTCTCATTTCTAATCATTTTCCAGCCTGGAATGTGGTGATTCAGTTTCCATTTATAAAGTGAAATTAGTGCCCTGTTAAATACTCTGTATGGCGGGGTGGGGGATAGGAAGGAGGAAGTGAGAGCTTCTTGCAAACAATTCTCCCCTGTTTAGCTTGGAGCTGGCTCTGTTGGGGAAGGATTTCCTTATGTTCAAGGTGTTGGAAGCTTCTCTCAAGAAGGCCCTGCCTCACTCTACTCTGCAGTTAAAAAAAAAAAAAAAATGCTGCCAATGCCACGTGACTTGGAGAGGCTTGGCTATAATAGACTCAGGTGTTTCTACAGCACTTTATGCTTTTCAGAGAGCTGTCACATATTATCTCAGCAGAGCCTCAAAACACCTCTGGGAGGGAAGCAGGCGAGGCATCATTGTCCTCATTTGACTTTCTGCGAGGAAGAATTTTTGAGAAAGCGATGCTGTCTTCCTTTTCTTTAGTTCCCCACTGGCAACTCCCACAGGCAACTGTCACCCCCACCACACCCTATGCCCACCCCCAGTCAAGGAGACAGTGGTGATGGCCTACAGAGTCAGGAGACCAGTGTCCCTCCCCCCGAGCCCCCCGCCCCCGTGTGACTCCCTGGACTTTGGCTTATGTACCTGTAACACAGGATAATGAGACAGGGTTTTTGGTAATGTTTAGATGACATCAGTGAAAAGGTACAATGGGCCGTTTGAAAATAGTCATTTTCTTGCATAAATTCTTGGTCCTAGAAGGATGTCTCTAACCTGGAAAATAGGCCATAGGGACCTACTCATTCATGAGGCTCATGACCCAGGGGCCCATTGTCAAAGGTGCCTGTCTAGTCTTTGTCAATGACACAAACTAGAGTCACCTGAGAAGAAGGAATGTAAGTTGAAGAGTTGCCTCCATCTGGGTGGGGGGGTGTTGTGGACACATCTGTGGGAGTATTTCTTGACTAATCATTAATGTGGGAGGATCCAACCTACTATAGGTGATATCTCCCCTGAGCAATTGGTTCTGGGTTAGGTTGTTTTGTTTGTTTGTTTGTTTGTTTTTCAAGACATGTTTTCTCTGTATTGTAGCCTATCCTATAACTAGTTCTATAAACCAGGCTGGACTTGAACTCACAGAGATCTCTCTACCTACTAAGTGCTGGGATGAAAGGCATGCACCATGGTTGTGGGTTATTTAAGAGAGCAAAATTAAACAGTCATGAGTAGTGTTACAGGTTACTCAGATATTTCTCAGGGATCCTGGGAGTCAGTGAGTAAGCAGAACATACTGTAGACTCGTTTATGAAGAAGTTAGTCCTGCCTTTATATCCCCTCACAAGGTCCCATTAGCTCAGGCTGCTGACTCTGTTGTGTGTCCTTTCCTCATTGGTGTCTCTGGTCAGGTGTCTCTCTGTCAGTGTCTCTGGGTGTTGAGAGAGGCTTGGCAGCTTGGCTGCTTGGCTCAGGAAGGAAGTGCCTGCCGCACCTGCACATAAGCATGTGGGCTGGCCTGGGCACCAGCGGCAGAGCCACTGGGGCTTGGGTAGGCTGGCCGCAGTTTCTCCTACAGAGGAGCTATGAAATAAGCTGTGTTCCTCCATGGTCTCAACTTCACTCCCTGCCCTGATTTCCTGTCATGAGGGACTGCAACACGTAAGCCAAATTAACCTTTTTCTTCCAAACTTGCTTTTGGTCATGGTATTTACCATAGCAATAGAAAGCAAACTAAGCCAGTTGAGGGGTACAGAGGGGCAGGATAACAGGAAGCAGATCTTTCAAAGCACAGGCCAAGGAGAGCCTTACACTCACAATAGGTAGCGAGTGGTGGCAGATGGAAGGACTCAAGGGGACATGTGGGGCTGTGCATTAGTACTAAACAAGGAGCTCAGACATCGGAGGTCAAAGGGGCCACCAAGGAGGGCTATCCTTGAAGGGATGGACCTGTAAGATTGTGAGAAGGTATTTGGGAAGGGTGTGTCACCAGGCTCCATGGCATGGAGGGGCTTTCCTGAGGCATTGTTGCTAGTGAGTGATAGGTTCAGATAGTGGGAGTTGAGTCTGTGTGCTGCCTTCCCCTGCCCTGCTGAAGCAAAAATATTGTGCTTCTCCAATGTGCATTCATTCCTGAAAAAGCATAACTAAAACATCCCTATAGAGCTCCTGACATTATGCCACTGATGCCATCATCACAAAGCCTAATGCAGCAGACACATAGGCATATCCATTGTTCCTGGTGTGTTGGCCAGGGTTCTGCAGAGAAGCAGAAGTGTTGGATGCATGGATAGGTTGACTCTTTCTTCAGGAGAGACCTGTACATATTTCCATCCGTCCCCTATGGGATGTTAGTTAAGGGGCATTGTTCTGGGCTTTCCTACATCATCCGCTGTCCTCAGAAGCAATTATTAGCCAGTCATCAAGAACTCTAACATTTGCTTCCTATATTTGTAGAAAAGACTTCCAACACGTATTTCCTGAGCTCTGTGAGGACTGGGAGGCAATGGATATATCCTAGGGCATCACACAGTTCAACAGCAGAGGCAGAGCACAAGTCGTGCAGGGCCACTGACACGGTAGCTACACATGGGGAGCACATGTGGTCCCCGCAGACACAGGCACAAGGAGGCACCATGGGAAGAGCAGGTCTTAAATGTGTTGTTTCGTTTTGTTTGTATCAGGAAAAGGACTGCAGTCTGATGCTACCGCACATGCGAAACCCAGTCTCAGTCACTCAGTGAAGAACACAGCATAGAAGGGAACAGCAGAAAATGGCATTTGTGGTACCATGGATGGACAGAGCATGGGGACACAAGGTCTTGTGTTCCTCTCTTACAGACAAGGTAGCATTCTAGGATTCCTATATCTGGAAGTCTGTGACAGATACACAGGATGAGGAGTGTTGAGACAGGAAACCCAGTGAAAGGTAAGGCGATAAGTTCGCCCAGGTAAAACACTCACATAACATAAAATAAACAAAACTGGTTCTTAAAAGATAGCTTTCTGAGATATGACATCCAAAGTTGACTTCTGGCCTCCACACACATGTGAATGTATACTTGCATCACACCCTTTTCCCCTACACACACGCACGCACGCACGCACGCACGCACACACACACTGTGGCAACAATAGAGCTTGTCCCAATCTGTTAGGGAGGGCCAGAACATTTTCTAAAGTCATGAAAAATCTGAAGGACAGAAGTATTCTATTTTAGGGCCCCCCAAGCAAAGAGAAAAAAAAAAGGAAAGGAAAGGAAATAAACATCTCTGCTTCTCTGTGACTATTTGTGCAACTGGGTGCTGTTGCAGAAAGATCCTGCAAGGATACACAGAGGCTCTAAGCTGTCTGTGAGTCACCCGTGCCTGTGCGTGGGCTTCGGTGTATTCACTAGACCACTAAATATATACATGTATTTCTGGGCTGGGACATCTGGCTCATAGACTGGATCCATTTTCAATGCTGTTAGATATTGGCAGCTTGTTCTCCAAAGTGGTTGCATGCATTGGCAGTATTCTAATTGAGTTCTCCTCACTCCCGAGTCTTCACCAACACTTGATGTTATCAGAGCTTTAAATTCTTGCCAGATGCCTAGATGTGAAACAGGATATTGTTGTGTTTTCTGTTTAAGAAAGGCAGTTTGAGAGCCTGAGGGGTCAAGTTGGTAAAGCACTTGCTGTGTAAGGGTGACCCTCTGCATTTCACAGAAAGCTACACGTCACAGCGTGTGTCTGTAGTATCAGCGTTCCTGTGGTGAGTCTGGAGACTGAGGCAGGAGAAACCCGGGAAGGTCATGTTAGCTAGCCTGGCATGTGCAATGGCAAACACCAAAGAGGTCCTGCCCCAAACTAGTTGAGAAGCAAGGACTGACACCTAATGTTGTCCTCTGGTCAGCACACGTGTCCCATGGCATGCGTGGCCTCTGTATACATACATCACACACACACACACACACACACACACACACACACACACACACACACCTTGATTGAGTCCCTCTTCTGTGCCTAGTGTAAAATCAATTATTCATCTTTCAATTGTGCATGGTACCACACACACTTGACATACTCAGTAGGCAAAGGCAGCGAGAAATACAAAACAAAACAAAAAACAAAACTAATTTAAATGGAATAAATAATAAAAGTACATGCCTTCACAGATTTTCCATAATGTAATATCCTAAAGAGGAAATTTACTATTTATTTCTATGGAGATGGGGGTCTCACTATGTATCCTTGATCTCACTTTGTAGACTAGGCTGGCCTTAAACTTGCAGAAATTCAGTTTACCTCTGTCTTCCAAATGGAGGGATTAAAGGTATGTGCCAACATGCCTGGCTCAAAATTTATTTTTTCTACTGGATACTTGTCTTCCTAGTTGGGTCACTTGATTAACAAAATATTGAATGACTGAATGGATTGTCTCAGTCTTCCTTAAAGGACAGCATCTGATGACCATTTGATGGGTGTCTATATCTAATACTCCTTCCCTTAGAGAACCTGTTGGAAACCCAGGTCAAAGCCCACAGATGAACATCAGCTGGCCTTTCCTGATGCCATAATAAAGCATGGAACAGAGTCTCCCAGGACTTTGGGCCAGAGGGACTCTTGAGTGAGTTGGTAGAGATGAACAAGGGAAGGCTGCAGATCCTGGCTGGCAATGTTAGATTAGCCAGGCAAGAATAAGCTGTTGTGTGTCCCGTATCCCATTTCCCAATCCTGCACACTCTTCTGCTTCCTTCCCCAGCCACTGTCCTTATGAGAAGCTCCTGGCATCCTTCTGACAAAATCCCTTTGGTTTAACTTATGTAGAGTTTCAGTGGCTCATAGTGGGAGTGCTCACTGACATAGAAGGATTGGGTATGCTTCTGACTAGAAAATGAGAACATCAACCTTGTGGCAGGTGGACAAACCAAGGTCTCATCCAGGTAGGAGCAGGAACGTGACTTCAGGTCTCTCTATTCCTGTCTCCACTACTCTGTGTGTGTGTGTGTGTGTGTGTGTGTGTGTGTGTGTGTGTGTGTGTGTGTGTGTGTGTGTGTGTTTCCCTGAAGATTGCCAAGGCTCCCTGAAGGCTTTGAAGCCGTGCACTTTGACCTCCATGTTACTAACCACGATCCCTGATTCCTGCTGCAAACTCCCAGAATCTTCACAGCTTTCCCCTTTGTTGGCCTCACCAACCCTGGATGCCCATCCAGTCTGGACAAAGCTGGAGCCCTCCTGCCAGGTTGGCCTGTTACCACCCAAGGCATCAAGAGATGGTTGTGAATTTCCACTCATCGTGGTTGTGTTTACGTCCTGTTCCTCTGGCCCCAAGTTCCTCCGGGCACACTGGCTTCCAGGGCATTTATCAGAGCCTGTGTATGTTTTTCTTATGTGGGATTTGAAATGACTCTTTAAACAAGGTCTAAACTGGGATTGATTTCCTCTCTTTATTTAGAGTGGTTTGTTTTGTAATATGGTTCTTTTAGCAATCTAAAGTGTGGGAACTGTGGAGAAGAAAGAGAGAGAGAGAGAGAGAGAGAGAGAGAGAGAGAGAGAGAGAGAGAGAGAGAGAGAGAAAGAGAGAGAGAGAGAGAGGATTTTCTGACTCCATATAAATATAAATTACTTTATCTGCCTTTGAAGACTTCCATGTCTTTTCCTTGAAAGGGCTGCAGCCAAATTCTTTGGGGGTCCTTTTCTTGTCAGAACTGTTATGAATAGAAAGATAGTCACCCTGAGACTTGCATGCAGAGCTGGGAAAGAGAGACAAGCTGGGGCTTTTTGTGGCACTGTTTTTCTTTAAAGCACAGCCATATCCATTCATCGGAACATCACAACATGGAATTTCTTTTAATTTGATCTTCACAGTAGCCACAAGAGGTGAAGAGGTAGACAAAACCACTCCAGGTGATAGAGGAGGTTTTAGCTTGCCAGTCAACTTGGTCTGGAACTCACTGCATAGCTCAATCATGTATATGTATATTTAATAACTATTTCTGCCTACCTACTATGTGTTGGGGTTGAAGCTGGAAGCAACTGTGAACTATTGAACTTTCCTCATGAACTAGTGGAATCACCCTGCCTCTCATAAGTTCTTCGGTTCTGCTTACATTTGAAGGCCTCCCACGATGGGAACTTAACATCTGTGATGACGGTAGATCATTCCACAGCAGATGGCTCACACTGCTCAAATCCTCCTTTACGCAGGGCTAACCTCATCTAGTGTTTGTCATCATGCTACTCAGCATGCTCTTACTTCTACAACTGAGTCCCCCTCCCCCCCTTGTCTCTGGTAGAAGCAATCTCTGCTGTGTGTTGGGATGTGTTTTCTGAATGAGCTCCAGCTTGGTGTTCACTTTGGGTCTCTTATCATAAGGATGACCTGCCTAGCCCATCCTTTACTCTGTATCTAACAACTTAATCAACATGGCATTTAATTGACTTAGGTGTTTTATTCCTGCTGATCAGGGCTCATGCTGACAGGAAGCCCTTTTTGTCCCCTCTACCCTTTCCCCTACCTCTTGGACTGGGCTGGGGAGCTGAGGCTCATGTACAGTGTTGTTCTGTTGAGTTTTCTCAGGTGAGATTTCCTCCCAGTCTTAGCGGGGCCCGTGGACTCTGACTCCAGGGTCACACAAGGTTGTACTTCTCCTAAATGTGCATCATCCTCATATTCGACCATCCTGGCACTCAATTCTCTGTCCAAGTATCAAAATTCAAGTAGAAGCTGAGCCCAGGAGAGGCCCCTGATTGGGTTTCTGGGATTCATCACTATCCGTGCAGCCATGCTATTTTCCAGCATGTCTCTAAGGCGAGCATGACCTATTTTATCAAATGTTTATCTTTAGTGTACGTTCATCTCTTCTACTAAATCTTCCTGATACCCAGATCCAGGCGACCCAAGAAGAAAGAAATGCAATTTAAAAATAACTTATTGCGTGATTGTTCCCAGGGCGCAACTCTCTCCTTGCTTCCTTGCCGGCACTTGCCAAACATCTGTTTACTTACTCACCTGTTCCTAATAGGGTAAGACTGAAACCATGATTGCCTGAGATCAGGGGACAGAAGGGTCATGGAAAGATGGAGAAAAGTGGGTCATAGCCAGAAATTGGAACAGTCCAAAGATAGAAGGCCAATGCTGACTGATGTTATATCCGGACCCTATCTGTGATTCTCTCTCCCTTTCTTTTTTCTTTTTTTTTTTTTTTTTTTTTTTTTTTTTTTTATATATGTGTGAATGTGTGTACAGGTTCATGTATGTGAATGCATATGTATGTACATTTACATACAAATACAGGCTAGAGAACAACCATGGCTATCATTCCTTTCAGTGTCCACCTAGGGTTTGTTTGATTGTTCTTTTAGATAGTTTATCACTGACCTGAAACGTTCTAGGTAGTTTAGGTTGTCTGGCCAGTGAACCCCAGGGATCCATCTACATCTGCCTCTGAGTTTGTTTGCTGCCTCATTCACTCCCTCTCTCCCTCCCTCCCTCCCTCCCTCCCTCCCTCCCTCCCTCCCTTCCTTCCTTCCTTCCTTCCTTCTCCTTCACATTCTTCCCTTTCTTTCTTTATGCCTTCTACCCTTCTCTCCATCCCTTCCCCCCCCCCCTTTGTTTCTTCTTCCTCTTTTCTTTTTATAATGTGAATTCTGGGGAATCAACTACAAATCTTCTTGCTCGAAAGATGAACACTTTACTGACTGAGCCTTCTCCCAAGCCTTTCCTTTCTCTTGATTGCATAAGTTTTCCAAAATGTGCAGCTGGACCTACCTGTGAAACTGACAGGCTCAGTCTCTGGCTTGTATTAACCCGTTGTGGAGAGGGTTGCCGTGTCATTCCCACTTCCAGACTACTTGATCACTGTGCTGGGATACTTGGGCCTTCTACCTTCTACCTAGCTTTCCTGGAAGGCACTAAAGGTCATTCTGGAGTGGGCAGGGAACCTGTTTTCCTTTGTCCCTGGGGTAGGGTATGAGACTGGTGAGTCAGCAATGAAAGTTTGGCATTGTGGGCAAATGTTTTGAGGTTGCCAGAGCCTCTGCCACACCATGCTTGGGAGCTCTTTCTTGTCACCAGCAAACTGCATAGTTGAAGGACAAGTCATTGCCATTGGCTCTGCTTTTTCTACACTCAGTTCCTTCACATCTGTCCCTATACCAGCTTTTGATATCAAGTGAGCCCTCCCTGTGGAAGGTACCTCCTTCTAAACTTGGCTGCTTGTTTATTTTTGGATTTGAACACTAGAAAGTTAGAATTCCCTAAAGCCACAGATTCAGATACTTCTTTGCAATAAAATCTTGCAGAACTTACGAAGCGAAGAAGGCTTAGGAAGTGCCCCTAAGGGAAGGACTTGACAGCACATTTCATCTGCCCCTCTCACGTTCCTGACAGGCAATCCTGGGTGGAAAGAAGAGCGAGCCATTTAGTGAAGGTGACCATGTTTTCATTCGTGCATGTTCATTCTCAACAACATTCCATGTGTGGCATGTTGTAGGAAATGAAGCAACCACAAGAAAACCGCATGGTGTTTTACGATGCACAGCCTCAAGTTAAAATTTCAGGAAACCCCAAAGTTATGTACAGACAATCAAAGCAGCTGTTTAAAAAAATCCCACCTCCATCAAGTGCAGGACTAAATTAAAAACCAGCCGTCTTGGAATCCTAGTGAGGACAAGAGGAGTCAGCACTCCCTGACCACGCGCAAGGCAGACAAGCTTCCTGAGGTCACCCCTGTGATGGTGTTCCATCTGATGGAGCTGGAGTTCAGTGTGACTCTCTTCCTAGAATCAGTTAGGCTGCGGGTGCAATTCCCTGCTTCTTCCTCTTTCTGGGTTGGTTGTATGTATTGTATGTATGTGTGGATGATCCTCAAGCAGTCAGTGCTCAGCCAGATGGTTATACTACCACTCCAGATGTCATGTGTGCTGTCCTGTGCATCACAGGATGTTTGTCATTGGCTTCTACATACCAGATGACATAGTCATTATACATCCCTGGGATAGTTAGTCTTCATTGTCAACTTAATACAACTGAGAATGACCTGAAAAGAGAGATTGTCTATGTCAAGTTTAGCAGTGGGCATGTCTATTCAGGAATTGTCTTCATAATGTTGACTGATATGAGAAGTCCTATCCCACTCTGGAGAGTATCATTCCCTAGGAAAGGGGCACTGGGGACAGGTAACATCATTCATGCATTCATTCATTCATTCTCTTTCTTCTCTTGACTATGTGTGTACTAGCTATTGGAAGTTTCTGCCATGTTGACATCCCTGCTATGGTGGACTGTAATCTGGAATTATGAACTAAAACAACCCTTTTCTTCCCTGAGTTGCTTTGGTCAGGATACATTATCAGAGCAATTGAATGAAACTAGAACACTACCCCAACTCACATGATAACAAGGTATCCCCAGACAAGACTGGCATTTCTCTGGATCCATAATTCCCACCCTCACAGTCTTTGTAAGGGATTCTATTAATGCAAATAGACACCATGATCACAGCAACTCTTGTAAAGAGCATCCTGCCTCAGCCCAGCCAAGTGGCTATCAACAGAAACCCAAATCTGCTAGATGCTGAGATGCCCATATGTCATAGTCTCAGGGAATGCAGGGAGTCTTAAGTCTGGACTTATTGCCAAAATGTTGAGGCCTTTCAGATGACAGGGAGGCACATCTAGAAGATGCTGACAGATCACTCCCAGGAGAGGAGGATCAGGCTGGTGGGACTAGATTGTGGGGGGGAGAGCTAGGAGAAGAGGGGATGGAGTTTGGAGACTCAGGGAGGGAAGAAAGGTAGTAGAAAGTGGCCTCTGGAACAAAATGCAGTGAAGCAGATGCTTTAAGACCATGGGTACCAACTCTTATGCTGTGATGGAGCTGGAAGTCTTAACAGCCTCTGTTAGCATCTTTGGCATCCTTTGTCTTACAGACACACTGTTTTAGAGTCTGCCTCAACATCCATGAACTTCCTGACCACTTTCTTTAAGAACATTGGCCATAGTATATTTAGGGTTCAACCTATTGCAGGCAGACCCACTTAACTAACAGGATTTGCTGTAACCCTGGTTCCAAATAAGGCCAATTTCTACAGGAGAAGTCTCCCACTGCTCATCTTAGTCAAGAATCTGAGGCAATCCTTGTATCTACAGGTCATTTTGTTCTTGTGACACACTATGACAGGATCATCACATTCCCTAATCTTTAGAGTGAAGGAATGAAATGGAGCTCTTTGGGTGATAGTTTTCCCAAGAGGTGTCAGACCTACTAAACAAGAAAGGCTCACAATGTCAAATTCAAGAGAACAGGGACTGAAGTAGAGGTCTCATACCTACAGTCATGCTCAAAGTCAGTGACAAAATGGGACCAAACACTAAGGGGCTATAAATTGCCTCCTATTCCTCTTGGCCAACTTATCATTGCTGGAGTCCCTTCAACAGATCCTGAACCTGTGGATCAGGGGATCTAACAAGTTCATCCTTTGGGCCTCATGTGTGCAATGTAGGGGATGTCAACTTCATCTGAAAATGACTCACCGTGATGGCTGGCTCTTAGTGTCAATTCAATACAACCTTGGAATACCTGGAAAGAGTCTTAGTGAGGAATTGCCTACACCAAGATTGTCTCGATGAAGCTGATTGATGTGAGAAGACCTAGACCACTCTGGGGGACACACCATTCCCTAGGCAGGGGCTCCTAGATCTAATAATGGAGATACTGAGTTGATCATATCCAGCAAGTGAGTAAGCATGTAAGTTTGTCTCTCTCTGCTCTTGACTATGGATGCAATGTGACTAGTTCCTGCAAGGATGGTCTACAACCCAGAGTTATGAGCTGGGAAAAAACCCTGTTATCCCTTAAGCTGCTTTTTGTCAAGATTATTTGATCATAGCAACATAAGTGAAAGTAGAACATCAAGGTTCTGTGCTGCTTTATGGGGGTCAAATGAGGGATGCAGCATTAGGGATCAATGGCTATCACAGGTGACATCAAATGAGGACAGTGTGAACCAGTCTTGTCTTCGAGTCTTAAAAGCCCAAGTAAACAAGCTCCCATGGAGATATGGATATAAGGTTTCTTGGCACACAGGGGAACGAGTGGCTCCTAGAAGTTTCTAGCGAAGGACAAGCTCAATTTCATGAGCTAGCTGTGTATGAGAGCAGTTAGTCAAGCTATAATAATGTCAAGCTGCCTTACCAGATTACACATACAGAAAAAGGGACAGGACATGATTGTCTAACTCTAAGCATTGCCACATGGTCACTCCTGGGATGTTGTTTTCAGTGGTCCAGAGGCAAAATGGACAAATGAGTCTGCCGTGAAAAAGCTGGACCCAGAAGAAGCAGAGAGAATGCCTGCTCTCTCCTCTAGTGAAATTTGGAAGGAAGCAAGGGACTCATGTTAGCATGGAGGAAAGAGCAAGAAAAGAACAGACTACAAATCTGTCAGGGCAAAAGAGGGTTTAGTGTGTGCACTGGTTGCTTTTTTGTTTCGTTGTTTTTGTTTTTCAAGACGTGGTTTCTCTTTGTAGCCCTGGCTGTCCTGGAACTTACTCTGTAGACCAGGCTGGCTTTGAACTCATAGAGATCTTCTGGGATTAAAGGGGAGCACCACCATGGCCCAGCTAGCCTTTAAAGGCATGATGTGTAGAGAGGCCAGAGACTCACAACACAAAGAAGAACCACAAAAATGATAGCTAGCGTATGTTAGATCTTACTTGTACTAACTCAGTTTGCACAATTCCACTAGGTAGATACAGTTATCACCCTTAGTTGATGGATGGCGAAATCGAGGTCCCAGGGCCTATTAACTTGCTCATGGGTCTGTTGGGATTCAGATTTAAGCACGGTGGCTCCTGAGTCGCTCTGGGTTGGACAAGAAGACTCTTCTGAGTCCCTTAGGCTTTAGGGAAGTCCCTGCTGGGACCATTTGAAAGTAATTTACTTCCTGTGGCCTTTAGGTCACACAGCTAGACAAGACACTGCTGACTGCTTTTCCCCAGCTGTGCAGGCTGGGCATGGGGCCAGACCACTCTTCCAGTTTCAGTGGCAGGTGCCGGCTGCTGTGGTTTGGCAGCAGGGCAGCGGCTGGGAGGTGCCCCAGAGGCTGACCTGTGGCAGGGCATCGGGTGTACAGAATCCAAGGCTCCAGAACCCTTTCAAAACAGATGCATGGGGGAGGGGAAGAATGGCGAGATGGCCACATGGAGGCAAAAGCTGTCTGCAGACTTGGCAGCATTGCTAGCTGTCTTCTGCTCTCAAGACTCCCAGCATTACCAATTCAGCCAATACTTACTAGACACGTCCTCAGGGTCAAAGCACACATCCTAGCTCAGGAATAGCCCAGCCTGTGATTTTCCCAGACACCCAAAGGACTGTGCTAACCCAGGTTTCTCGAAGGTGTTTGCTGGGTGCCAGCAAGGCAGTAGCAAATGGGGAGCATCACTTCCAGATCTCATTACTGTTCTAAGGGCTAAAGGAGTCAGTTTCATGGCACTAGTGTGTCTTCCTATGGAAGGTTTACTTTAAACCACAGTAGTGACCCCACCCCACGAGCACTCCTATATACCTCCAAGCTATGTCTCTTCTTCTGCCTTCTTGGACTGTGACAGCCCTCTGTAATCCTCTGTGATGTTCTCCTGTCTAAGACAAGTTCTCCCAGCACTTTATTTTCCTCCCAACTGCAAGCCTTATGATCACTCAACCTGAGGTCTCACATCTCCCAAAAACCTTTGTGTCATCTGAACCCCCACTGTGCAGCCTCTGATCGCAGGATGGGTAGTTGTTGTATCCTGAAGACAGGGTGATTCCTCCTCTTTGGGATAAAGAGGTTCCTTCAGCTTCCTCTGCTTAGGGTCAGAGAAGGGGACTGTCAAGGAAGAAGATAAGGACCAGAAGAGGGTTACACACAGAAGCAGAAATCAACCTCAATGCTTGTATAGCATTTGAGGAAGTAGATTGTGGGGGTTATCAGCTCTAAAATAGAGTTTGGGAGTGAAATTGGGTGAGTGTATCTGGCTCAAATTCCTAGGCATTTCTCTTTAGCTTTAGAGCTCCGTGTTCTGGTCCTTAGCCCGGCAAGTCCCTACTTCTGACTCTTCCTGCCCTACCCATGGCTGGACACCATCCTGCTTTTGATGGTACCTTTCCTTCCTGCAACATCTCTCATTCTCCTGTCCTCTTTATCCACCCACTGTAAACTCCCCTTGTTGCAGGCAACCTTTAGCTTACAACCCCCATGATAAAGCCCTCCACCCGTGGACATGCTTCACACAACTATCTTGAGACATGTTTGAGGGCTGCCCTGCCTGCTACAGTGGATGGATAAAGAGGTGGATGATAGATGGATGGATGAATGGATGGATGGATGGATGGATGGATGGATGGATATACTCAGCTTCTCTAACAAGGGTGAAAATGGTTTTATTTTCAGGTTTCTGTGTAATTTCCATGAATAACCCTTCGCTTTCAGGCCACACCTCTTGAAACACCTATCAAATACTTCCCTCTTTCTTCCCTGAGTGCAGGGAAAACGCAAGGTTCCCATGAGCCCCAGCAGGCTAGTCCCAAGATCAGATACCCTTCCCATCAGAGTTCCTTTTTCAAGCTGGAGAAGGGAGGAGCCTCTCATTGCCATTTAGGCACCATCTGAGTGACGTCATCCTACTTAGATTTTAATTTCCCAGCATCTGCTGACCCCATAGGTATTTCATCATAGTGAGACAGGTCCATTTTTACAGATAGGGGACTGTCATGGTAAGGAGATAAATCCAGGGCCACACACCCAGGTCTTGTGACTCCAATAAACCCAGTGTTCCAATAAACCCGATGAGTCTAGCTCTTCCCTGGTGAATAGAGCCTTGAATGACAAAAAAATGATCTTCCCTTATCTCTCCCAGCCACGGCTCCAATTCATATCTTTGTTTTTCTCACCAGAATGTCTTTAAGAAGTATTTAGGGCTGAAAAACCTTATCAGCATCTTTCTGTCATTCTTTGTGACCAAGATACACAGGGAGGTCTGGATTTTACATATACCAGTGATGGTCCCAAGTTTTACCTGAGTAAGGCTGGGGTGTACAGTCAAAGTTGAGGAACCTGACATCTTTGGGACCTCTGAGTTGGTGACCTAAAGGATGTTGTTCAGGGTGTGCCTAAGGGATAGGATGGTCACTTACGGAAGAGTTTGTGGCCTGTCATTTTTGGGGTAAGAGGAAGACAGGAAAACTCTTGGCACCAAGAAAAGCAGGCTACCAAATCCTGTGGTTCCTATTAATTAAGAGGAAACTCTCTTTGGAATTAGTGGGTCCTAAACTTACTTAGAAATAAAGCTTGCTTGATCACAATTCTGTAAGGAAGTTTTCTCTCACCTTCTAAAGTTCTCCCCCCTTTCTCTGTCTCTCTTTCTTAGCCCGTGTGTGTTTGTTTGTGTGTGTGTGTGTGTGTGTGTGTGTGTGTGTGTGTGTTCTTGTGTATGAGTGCATGCACAGGCGTGCCATGGGACATCTATGAAAGTCTGAGGACTAACACAAGGGTCTTTACCTGCTCTGTTGTTGGGCCCAGTCTCTTAGCTCACTCAGGACTTCTGGGAATTTTTCTGAGTTCACCCCAGTTTCAGTAAGAACACCAGTGTTATAGACATCTGCTGCTTCATGCAGGTTTATGTGGCTGCTGGGCACCTAGACTCCCACCCTCACAATTATGCCTCAAGAGCTGAACCCACTGAGCCATCTCCTTAGTCCCACTCCTCCCACTTTTACCAACAGAGAAGATCTAGAGGAAGAAAGCTTTGTCCTGTAGTGTCAGCATATACTGCCTTTTGCTTGGACATGAGAGGACAGGCCACTCAAAGTACCGAGTTTCTAAGACTAAACTTAGCAGGCAAATGGCCCCAAGATGTTCACAATCGCTACCTTTCATTTTAACTTTAACATTACTTGTTTATTATTGTACAAACACTTTCATCGCACTTACCATGAGCCTGATGTTATGCTCTGTAAACATTTGCTCATTTAATCTTCATGGAAAAGGGTAGAGGTTCAGTGAGGTTAGATCACATGGCCAAGGTCACGCAGTTGGAGTGGTGGAGCTGGCACTCTGGCTGGGGCCGTCTGGCACCAGAGTGTTTGATGTAAACTACTAAAGCTCTGTGGCTCTGTGGCTCTGTGTGTGTGTGTGTGTGTGTGTGTGTGTGTGTGTGTGTGTGTGTGTGTAAAACTGTCTTTTCATTTGGCCACAGTAAAAACCCTCTTTTCCCAATCATGTAAATGACTGAACAAGCTTTCTCTGAGGAATTTCAAATGCTTTGCTGGGGTTCAAATGAGAGTTCCCATTCTCTCCCTCTCCCTCTCCTTCTCCCTCTCCCTCTTCCTCCCTGTCCCTGTCCCTGTCCCTGTCCCTGTCCCTGTCCCTGTCCCTGTCCCTGTCCCTGTCCCTGTCCCTGTCCCTGTCCCTGTCCCTGTCCCTGTCCCTGTCCCTGTCCCTGTCCCTGTCCCTGTCCCTGTCCCTCTCCCTCTCCCTCTCCCTCTCCCTCTCCCTCTCCTTCTCCTTCTCCCTGTCTCCCTCCCTGTCCCTCTCCCTCTCCCTCTCTCTCTCCCTCTCCCTCTCCCTGTTCCTCTCTCTCTCTCTCTCTCTCTCTCTCTCTCTCTCTCTCTCTCTCTCTCTCTCTCTCCCTCATTCCCTCCCTCCCTGACCCCCCCCATCTGCCCTGCTTTTCTCCTTTGATGGAAGGACACACCTATTGTGATGACAATCCCAAATGCAGCTATGGAACATTTAAAGGACCAGATTGCCATCTTTTTGTGTCTAACCCCAATGTTGAAACAAACCAAATAGAGCTACAGATTCCTGACAGATTGTAGTCTGTGTATTTCAAATATTTCAGACCAGCTTGGGAACAAATGCATGGTCTATTCTTCTTTCTTGTACATGGGTTATTTTTAAAACATGCATCTGGCTGCATCTTTTTTTTTCTCTTCCCATTCCCAAGAAGGCACTGGGAAATTACTAAACACAGCTACCCAGACTATGGATGGCAGGCTTTCTCTGAAAGCAGAAGAAAGGTCTAAGAGGTCTTGACAGAACCTTAGCCTCTTTCCATTCTATGTCATCCTCAGGTAGTCCATCACATGATTGGCTTCCCTCATATGGATGAAAAGAAAGACTTGAGCAGCTGTATGTATATCCCTCCCCTAGGAACCATTTAGTGATCACTGCTATCTGCAGAAAGACCATCTCTCTGACCAAGAGAAGCCACTGTCTCAGTGTCCTAGGTATTACTGACAGTTGCTGTGTGCCAGACCCCAGGCCAGACAAGACTGAAGAACACTATACAAGGAACATTATCCTTCTGACTCTTCAAAACCAGAGAGTGAGTCTCAGGGAGATCTAAGCATGCCCAGCATGGAAGGCCATGCAGCTCACATGAACAGAGAGGAAGACCTCTGGGGGTAGCATCTAACTCCTCAGTTCAGTCTACCTTGCTTCCAGCACACGATCGTCCTTTCTCATTATTCTGAATCTTGCTCCATCAATCTTCCATAGGAACAAATGGGCAGCAGATTTGTAGGAAATGAACAGGTGGGAAAGGTTGCTTATAGTTGGAGGACTATGACTTTCAGGGCAGAGCCTAAATCAGCCAGAAGCTCAGGATGTGAAATAGGCTCCCGGGAAACACACACTTTGCCTAATGGTCTGTGGCCAGAAAGCACAGGTGAGCATCCTCGGGTTACGGTCCCTTCCCCTAAGGAGTTACAGCGGGGACTCCTGTGAGCAGCAGAAGACAGAACAGCGCTGCTGCACTTGGACCACTTCTCTCTATTCCAATGTCACCGAGTTTCCTTGGCTCGCATCATTGCAATGTTCTCTGACAGCTCCCTCCTTTCCCCTGGCGTCTGCCCTAGGCATCTGTGTCCCCTCAGGCTGTCAGATGACCTCTCTGAGAAATGAATCTAACTGTGCCTCATATATTTTGACAGTGCCTTGCGGCTTTCAGGGTCAAGTTCAGAGTCATTAGCATAGAGTGATAGTTCATAGTGAATCGTTTCCCTAAAGTCCACATGCCTTACAGCATCTGACTTGAGTACCTCCAGCACCTCCAGTCTATCCCCTATGATTTCTCTGCCCCATACTTCCCCCCATGCTATTCACATGGACCATGCTCTTGAATGCTTCAGCATCTTTACAGATGCTCGTCTTCTTCCCAGAAATGTCTCGAGCAGCTCATCACCTGGCAGGGTGCCTATCCTTATCCCTACCTATATCTCAAAGGGCTCTCCTTCCCTGTATCCCCCTGGCAGAAGTCCTCATCTTCTCCATTCCCTGTGTACCCCAAACACCCAAACAAAACTGTCATAGCACCTGTCTGTCACTACGTGTTCAATGACTGTTCAGGTGTATGCTGGCTGGTGTGAATCCTCTACCTATGGGCTCAGCTGTTTGCTGATAGATGTGTAAGTTGCCACCAGGTAAGTGGAGGAATGCAACTGGGGGTGGGGTGGATAAGCAAAGCCTCCATTGGAGGAAGGGTCACAACAGCAGCAGCAGTTAGGAACAGGTACAGAATATTTATCTATAGTCTTACATGGTCCTTGCAATGACCTTAATTAAGCATTATGCCCATTTTGTAGATAAGGAAACTGAGGCTTGGAGAGTTTGAGTTAATTGTTCAGATGCCTTTTAGTAAGTGAAAGAGCTTGGAAAATATTCAGATACAATTTCTTCAAAGGCCCAGCCTTGTAAATACTTTGTCCTCAGTTGCTTGCCTGTCTGGCCCAGCCACATCCCACATTCTCTGTCTGTGACTGAATAGGATTGGACTGAAAAAGTAGGAGTCTTTCCAGGCCAGAGGACAGAGTGGTCCCCTCCATCCCAGAGAGGGCTTAGCAGTATCCCTTCCGAACCTGGGCTGGCCCAGTCTGCCTGGAACACAGATGTATGAGCAGAGATGGATACGTGTGTTTAAACTATCAGCTCCCACCAGCTCTCCACCAGACCCTCAGTTGCTCGGGGTATTATGAGGTCTGGGGCACCAGTGGAGTCTTGTCTCAGAAAATCACCCTGTTCCTAGAGCATTTCCATGACTGGGGAAACATACTTGCAAACTTGATTCTCTTTGAAAATGTAGCATCATCAGGCTTGACCATACCAACGCCTTAAGAGTAGAAAGGCCAAGTGCCAGAGTAGGTAAAAAGGTCCGAGGTGAGTGTGTTCCTGAGGGGAAGGCTGGATGGAGCCTAGAGGGTCCTGGGGGAAGTAGGTGAAGCCTACTTGATAGGGAAGTAACAGGATTTAACAGGCCCATAGCAGAGACTGCTGCCTCCATTTTCACTTCCCTTGCCATGCAGGGATTTTTCTGGCTGGCTTCCTGTGGAGTCATGGATGGAGCTCTAGCCAATGATATGAGTGTTCCTTTAAGGCAGTGATTCTCAACTTGTAGGCTGTGACCCCTTTGGGGGGTGGGGGTCGCATATCAGATATTTGCATTGTGATTCATAAGAGTAGCAAAATTACAGTTATGAAGTAGCAATAAAATAACTTTATGGTTGGAGATCACCATAGCTGTATTAAAGGGTCACAACATTAGGAAAGTTGAGGACCATTACTTTAAGCCCTGGTCATCAGAACCAAACTAAACCAAGCCAAATTAATGTCTGTATTTTTCCATGTTCTTTGCCTAAGGGGACACTTGAACAGTCCATGCTGAAGGAGAGATGTTGGGAGGAAGGGATTTAGGTTACTGCATTACTCCAAGGAAGGGACCTGGATTACTTCTGTGTCCCAGTGACCATACATGACACAGAGCTGCCTACAAATGTCATGAAACATCTTCATGGTGCCAGATCTGATCCTTAACACTAAGCTTTGGGTATGGCTACTCAACTTTGGACTTGTTTATCACACCTATATCTTGGTCACCAAAGAGAAGTAGGGTTGAGATTTTAATCCATTGTTAGCAACAAAGTAGACTGGGATTCTTGGCTTGGGTTCAGATATGAACTGATCAGGAAGAAAACTGTAATAGGAGTTTGGGGATATTGGAGTCCTCCACAATAGCAAATGCTCTTAGCCACTGAGCAATCCCTCCATACCTATTTCTTCTTTAATGAAGTATGTGCTCAAAACTTTTGCCCATCTTTATTGTGTGGCTTGTATTCTAATTCTCACTTGAGTTCTTAATATTGGAGATAATAGTCTTTTTCAGATACATGATTTGCCAACATTTCCCTCCACTCAGTGGCTCATGTTTTTATTCTCTTAGTAGAATCTTTCTGTTTTTAATTCTTTGTGTTGAAATAATTACAGGTTCACAGGAACTAGGAGATAAAACAAGAAATTTCCGACAATGCATTCCATCCAGATCCCTCGGTCCCTGCAAACAATGAGCTCAATATCCAATCAGGAATGTGACTGTAGTCATGTGTGTAGTCTAAAGCCTCCTATCATCTACATAAATGTGTGTGTGTGTGTGTGAGACCAACAGTGCAGTCAAGGCCCAGAACTCAAATAATATGTATGCCATCTATGAAAATTAGCTTCCCCCTAGCTATAATAAGGGTCACTTTTTCAATCCTCTTTGCTGATTTCTGGCTTTGGTTTGATAAATGTAGACTTCATTATCTGGCTTGTTTCATTAATATTTGTCCCCAATGCTGGTTGGGTGAGCAGGCGAATGCTGTAGTCTCTTCACTTTCCGAGTGACTCACAATGGGATGGAACTTGCAAAGAACCAGCAAGGAAGAACAGGGTCTCTGGTTGCCTCTAAAAAAGGTTCTCCTAAACTCTGCCTTTGTGGCAGAGTCCCCTCGCCTTCCAAAGTCTTCCTGTAGCAGAGTTGTTCCAGAAGAAACAACACTTACATGAGCTGGAGGCTAAGCAAGGGCAGAGAAGACAGTAGAAAATCAGGCTGTAGCTATTCACTGTGGGATATCAGGCTGTAGCTAGCCACTGTTACTAAAGTTAAAGCTGGGCACACAGGTACTGCTGCCAGTTCTGCAGCTCATTTCTTGGGACCACAGAGCACAGGGCCTGGACTCTGCCCTCCGCGTTCAGCACAAGAGTGAGATAGTCACTCTCATGGGAGCTCACCCTCTCCATGCCTAGTTACTTGTTTCCCCCTCCACTGAAGAACAAGGAGAAATTTTGTGAGTGCCCCTGTATCCAAACACCCCATGACCATGGCACAGAAGTCATGTTTCCTTCCTCCTAACTAGACTGTCCCTCCAAACTCACAGATGGCTTTCCCCTTTTCTCTTTTCAAACCACTGTCCAGAAATGGCTTCACTGAGAGGCTTTCGGGTCAGAGATAGTGACTTGTCCGCAGGAATCCATCCTTTAAGGGGTACATTAAGGTCTCTAGGGGCATAACTTAGTAACTCAGAACTCATACAGTCTACAAAACAGCACCTGCTTTGAAAGGCACACCTCCTCTCCTTGTACTTGGAAGAGAACACTAATTTCATTTGAGGCATTTCCTTCTGTAGACATGAGACCCAGACCTGGAGAGGGGATGACACTGTCAGAGGGTAAGAATTGAGGCCAGGGATTTGGGACCATACTTGATGTTTATTGAGCATTCACCCTGTGTGAGACATTCTGTTAATCACCCTGCAGGAATGATCTCATTTCACAGATGAGAAAACTAAGGCATGGGAAAGCATAATGTCCGTCCATGCTCATGCAATTAGTGCACAGGGCAGCCAGGAGGCTGAGTGTCCTTGGGCCCACCCAAGCTACCCACCCGCTCCTCTCCTCTTGTTGTAGGGCTCCAGAACTGCTCTGAAATCCAAATAGGGGCCTTTGATCTGTTGTGTTTCCTTCCCTTCATGGATACCATATCATTAAATGGGGGTTCCGTGGTGTAAGAAACCTGGCAAGTTCCTCACCCAAGGTCCCCTTTGAATCTTCTGCCACCATGGGGGAAGGGCCTTATAGCCTGGCCTCTCTCCAAAGCCCACATCCTCTCAAGGGCTCCAGACTAGAGACCTTTCCCTGTTTAGCCAGGACAGAGTTGAGGGGTGGCCCAGGGCAGGCATGACAATGGTCTAAAATTACCCAACTGAAGGCTGTGTGCCCTCCACCCTTCCTGCATTCCTCCTTAAAGCCAGACAGTTGAGGGGCCTTTGTGGAGCTTGGTGATTTACATCCAGGGTTGTGCTTCCAGTCATTTGGCTGCCTAGAGGACAGAGGTATGGCAGCCTCCAAGGAACCATGATCTATCAAAGAGTGCTCCCCACCCCACCCCCACAACTGGAGGCTTTCTCCCCCGTCCACCAGGGCTTCATTTGAGCAATGAGGCATTCTCCATACTTCTGTGTTCCCTCTCCTTGAATGGACTGCTTGGCTCACCCCTATTTACCCACAGGGTTTCATCGGATGCCATCTCCTCCAGGAAGCCTTCTTTACACACCTTCCTCCTGCATCAGTTCCAGCTAAATGCTGTCCCCCACCATATCATTTGTCACACTGTCCAGCATCAAAGGGGACTATCCTGCTTTGCCTTCTGTCAATAATACCTATCACTGTGTCCAATGTAACAGTTTGCTGAATTAATTGAAGCACACATGTAATGAGCAAAGAGTAAATCCAACACTTTCCTTACAGATCTGTTTCGATGATATTCCTGCACATAAGAAATTTGTAGATGTCGGCCCTTATAGATACAGTGTCTTTGGAAATACCTTGCTTTAGGGTACGCTGTACCTCCATTGTTTCTGTTGGTGTCTAAACTTCCTTTCTGAATAGCAGCCTTGAAGATAAGCCCTTAGGTTGTTATTACTCTGAGAGGTCTTTATCTCAGAGAGAGGGAAATGGAAGCTCACAGAGGTTCACAGTGGCTGATGACCACCTAGCCAGGAAGTGTTGACAATGCCTTATGCCCGTAATTAAACTTCTGTGAGCCCCGAAGACATAGGGACTTAGTCAAGGATGCATCAGTGGAAGAACACCCTGACAGAAAGAAAGGAAGAATGCCAAGGGCACCGTGGTGGCTGGCATACCAACCAGGCCTGGGGAGCCCCTGGAACAGTCAATATTCATGGAGGCAAGGAGGCCCAAACTATAGGGTTTTATGGACTGAGACATTTTCCCCAGCCTGTCATCGTCATTTAAACTTTGTTTCTTAATTCACACGTGCATTTTCATATAGTTATGGGGCATGGTCTTGTGAGGACAGATGCAAATGATGTGTAAGGATCAAATCAGAGAGATTAACATTCTGATCCCTTCCAACCCTCCTCCTTTTCCTGTGTGCCAGGGCTGTTTCCTTTCTTCCAGAGTGAGGGCTGTGTCAATCTTCCAAGCTTCACATACCCCTCAGTGCTAGCCTTCCTTCACCCTCATCGCTGCCCTCTAACAAACTACATTTTGGAAGGTTGGGGTTTCTGGAGTTCTACAGCTTTGCAGAGATCTCAAGAACAGCCCCCCACAAACACACACACCTTGCTGTGTCCACTGGCATGTCCTATGTGGCCACCTTCTTGCCCCTCTGGGCTGTCTGTCCTTTCAGCCATCTGTCCGGCCTTGGAACTTGGCAGGTCGAGGCAGAGCCTGAGAGGAGTGATGAATGCACTGAGGGATTAGCATGAGACTAAGACTCTTCCGGAGGCTGGCGGTGCCAGGAGCAAGAGCATTCCAGAAAGGCCTAAGCTGATGGATGCCTGGGAGGGAGGAGATGCTTTGGGGAGAGAAGCACAGTGGAGTTTGGGAGGGGGATTCCTTACATTCCTAGGGCTGGGGGCCAGGGCCTTCCAATGATGGACAGACAGCTGAGGAGAGAAGCCCCGCAGGCTGGGGTTAGATGAGCCTCCATCTGCACTGCCTACCCCCTTCATTGGAATGTTATCTCTCTTCTAATCACTCCCAGACCAGGGAAAAGGAGGCAAACCCCAAGCAAGCTTGGATCTGTGTCTCAGTGTGGGGTGTAAGCTGAGGGTGTGGTAAGGAGGGCCAGAGAGCTGGAGCTCCCCCAATCCCACCCACATGCATTGCAGATCACACAGTGAGAAGCAATGGCAAAGCCCTCCCCTTCTCAGCTGTGAAGGTGTGTGGGACATTTCCTTTGTCCCTGCGTTTATTGTGAGAGCTATAGGTACCTTAGGCTCCATCATTTATAAACAAAGCCACGTATTCACAACTCCTACTCTTGTATTTTATGTTTGGTATTCTTTCTCAGTCTTGGCCTCAATTTCCCCAACTGTGGGAACCACAGGTTTGGATTAAGTGGTTTTAAGGCTGTTATGATGTTTTGGACTTCAAAGCATTACCTGGTGACCACCTGCTAGCAAACAGATGTGGTGTGGGGTCTCATTCTTTGTCCAGAGAGGCCTCTGAAAAACCTTGAAGGGAAGGCAGGGGTCCTGAAGCTTACTTCACAGAAACCCTAGCTCTTGAAGCATTGGACAAGCAGAGAAGTGCCATGCTCAAGTTGGTTCCTAGCAGACAACTGTGTGACTTTGTAACTCAGCCCTTCCAAGCCTCTGATTTCTTAACTACAAGCAGGGTCATGATAGTGACTCCTGGTTACATAATGTCTGAGAAGTTTTTCCAGGGTTTCCCTAGCTGGAACACCTTCCAAACAACTCTATTCCCCTTCTTGTCTTGTCATAGATCAGCCTCATTATAGACTCTGGAAGGTTCCAACAAGTGAGCCATAGCTCCGGCAGTACCCAAGTTCTTTGTGAAACCCTGTCTCAGGCAAGGTGAATGTAAGGGCTAACATCCAACACTGACCCCCAACCATCACACAAGTACCAAAGAGGTCTTGAGAATCAAAGCCTTGAGATCTGTCCTATTCTTATAGAGTCCCCATTGATCAGGACCAAGTCAATATAGTGACCTGTCTTAGGGTTACTATTGCTGTGAATAGATGCCATGACTGTGGTAACTCTTACAAAGAAAGACATTTAATTGGGGCTGGCTTACAGTTCAGAGGTCTAGTCTATTGTCATCATGGTGGGAAGCATGGTGGCATGCAGGCAGACATGATGCTGGAGAGGTAGCTCAGAGTTCTACACCCGGATTAGCAGCCAGCAGGAAGAAAGACCTACACTGAGCATCTGAGACTATCTCTCTAGTGACACACTTCCTCCCACAAGGCCCCACCTACTCCAACAAGGCCACACCTCCTAATAATGCCACTCCCTATGGGCCCATGCAGGCCATTTCTTTCAAAACATCACATGATCTCATTTCTCTTTGCCTCCTGACTGTTCTCTGGAGCAGGCACTCCAACCTGACTTGCAGATATACAAACTGAGGCAGGGGTAGTATACTCATTTAAGTTCACACAGCTAACACCAGCCAGAAATGACAGTGTTGCCATGCAGCTACAGGTGTCTCCACTTTGACACATAAAAACTGTGCAGCATATCCTACCCCAGGGTGTGGTCATACTGTGATTCCCTTAAAGGCAGTGGACACATCAGCTGATTCTGAAATGCTAGTATTCGTGAGCTGAGTATGTAGATCAATTGGTAGAATGCTTGCCTAGCATGTACAAAGCTCGGAGTTCATTCCCAGTTATCACGTAAACCAGGTAAGATGATGCTTACGTCTAATTCAAGCACTCAGAAGATGGGGGCATGAAGATCAATGTCATATTGTTCTGATACCTAGTGAATTTGGGGATGCATGAGACCCTGAGAAACAAAACAAAATAAAATTCAAATATTCATGATCACTCTCAGGTGCTATGCTTTATGGTTTTACATAAACTTGACACAAGGTAGAGTTATCTGGAAGGAGAGAACTTCAGTTGGGAAAATGCCACCATTATAAGATCTAGCTGTAAGGCATTTACTTAATTAGTGATTTATGCAGAAGGGCCCATCCCATTGTATGTGGTGCCATACTTGGGCTGGGGGTCCTGGGTTCTACAAGAAAGCAGATTGAGCAAGCCATGGGGAGCAAACCAGTAAGCAGCACCCCTCCTTGGCCTCTGCATCAGCTGCTGCCTCCACCTTCCTCGGGCCCTGTGTGAGTGTCTGTCTTGACTTCTTCCAGTGACAAACAGCAATGTAGGAGTGTGAGCCAAATAAACCCTCTCCTCCCGAAGTTGCTTCTTGGTCGTGGTGTTTTATCACAGCAATAGAAACCCTAACTATAAGGCAGGTACTCACTCATGATATCTGTGCTGGTGGCTTCCCATGACAGTGTTCCTTAGGGCCAGGAGACAAACAACCTGATTTCATTTGCAATGGTAGCTGGAAGCTGAATTTGAGGGGAAGGGGGATGCTATACAGGCATAGGTTTGTCGGGGTGTTTCTGCCCATCTGCTCCTTGCCCCCCACCCCCAGTGCCTGCCATCCAAAAGTATTCATTATGACTCCGAGATTCAGAAAGTCTAGGCTAGATTGCTTCCATTAATTTCCAGCCAGGAAGCTTGGGGCTGCAACTACTGAGGAGAAAAACCTTTGACAATTAGCTGGAAAAACCCAAAGCAATTCCTGGCGTTGACCCTATCAGGGCTTCCTGAGGCCGTGCAAAGCAGCTGAGTGCCGGATCCGTACTATCCCCATGACTTCATCTCCTTTGTGGTCCTCCTTTTTTCTTCTGGTCAAATCAAACAAAAATAAAACACTTGCCAACATTATCCTAAGGGCTGTTCTATATTAGGAGGAGTAATTGTGAAGGAATCTAAGATTAGCCTAATGTTAATCGGGATCCCTGGCCAAATAGATGACTCAGTTTCCAATTTCACATTGTCATACTCTCGACAGAGGTCAACAGTCAACAACGAGGAAGCCCAAGCAAGAACACTATGAGGCTATGAGCTGATGTGTAGCATGTGTTGACTTAATGTCTACTAGGCTGCCTTGGGGTCCTGACTCTGGTCCTCACTAACTCCTTCATCAAGGAGTCATACCTCTTCTTAATGTCCTTAACAATTTACCCCTCTCGCCTCAGATTCTTTAGATGAAAGTGGGTCTGGAAACACCCATATCACATGGCTGTGTGAGCAATTTAATGAGCTCATCTCTGTACCAGTCACTAGGGGTGCAAACCTGCTGTCAATTCCATGACATGATAAGGGCACTATGGGGCAGTAGTACCTTTGCATACAATTAGACCTAGGTTCAAAACCCAGCTCCATAAACTCTCCTGGTGTGACCCACAATGCTTTCCCTGACTTCTTGGAGATCTGGTGCCTTTTGCTCTTTAGTGGGAGGGTGAACTGACTTGTTAAGACATTCATTCATTTAAACACTTGAGACTTGGTCCTGGCCATGGCTATGTGAGCACTTGAGTACTTGTATGTACTTTACCTTTAAGAGGTACCCTGGACTTTTGCCTATGGATGATGCAAAAGCCAGATCTCAGTGGCTAGGGCATGCATCTAGGCAGCTTCCTAGGATGTTAATCACAAACAGGGGCATGAGGAATGTTGTAAAATAAAGACCCTTGAATTTCTCAGGATTCTTCTTAGCAAGAATGTAGAAGAGGGTAGTGTCAAGACACTTAGGGTAAGGAGAAGGCTTTAAGAGTTATACCCCAGTCATGTACAGTATCATTTCAGGAGTGTGACTCTGCTTCATTTTGCTGGAGGTATAGGCATGTTATGGCCAGCCAGAGCCCTTGGGCTTCATGGAAGACAGTAGGTGAAATGCAGCCCAGGTTACTTTCTCTGACCATCATGAAGCCATTAAATCAGCTTCTGCAAATTAGCTGCCAAGGACACCTACATATCTTGATGTGACCCTATTGGTATAGCAGGTGGGTGGCTTAGTAATATCATTTCCTGGAGAGATGTAGTTCAACTGAGAGAATTCTGGAAAGTTACTTTAGTTTCCGTCTCCTCCTCTGACATGAACCCACTCACCCTGATCCTCAGTTTCTTTCTTGGTGTGCCTGTCTGCAAGTGTCAGTGTCTGTCTCTATTCTAGCTATGGTGGATGCATTTCTTGTGCACACCTAGGGCCAACACCCTGACAGTTCAGAAGTCTATCTGGTGGGGTGGGGGTCAGCAGCTCGAATTGCATAGGTTTTCATCAGCACTCTGCTCATTTAAAGCCCTTGGTAAGAACATAGCCATAGTCCTGGAAAGAGCCAGAAGACACACAAATAACAACCACGTGGATGTGTCTACATGAATATACCAGTTTTGCAAGGAGCAGACACGAACCAACTTCAGATGATCTCGGCAGAGTTAGGTGCAAAGAATCATGTGTGGAGTACAAAACTCTGGTTTAGTCTGGTTGAATATCTGACTTCTTCAGGACCCCAACCCCTTTCCTTTGGTGAGGACCGTTCTGAAGTAACTGGCAACACACTGAGGGACTGAAACATAGTAGCTGGGAGAGGGAGGAGATGGGAACAAAACCCAATCATTAACTACAGAACACACTGTGGAGGCAGCCAGCCTACATGATGCCATATTCCCACCGGGTCTTAAAGTCGGCCTGGAGTCACTGATGCTCTGTGGGCCTTGTTTAAGAAGGTGAACGGTCCATCTTCTATTACACATATAAGGAGTTAAAAATAGAAAAGCTGGTCTCTTCAGGTGGAGAATTTAAGAGATTAGGAAAATGATCATTGGTGTTTGTGTAACAGTCAGCTCACCTCACTCAGCAGAGACCAGGAAGCAGCCATGGTGAGTGAAGAGTTTCTCAGGCTTCAAGAAGGTGGGATATGAAAATTGCTGGTGCCTTCTGCTTGCTAGATATGGAACAGCTTTAAAACATAAGCAGTACTTTAGAACAAAAGAAGAAATACTGGGCTGGGAACATAGCTGTCTGTGATCCTGGCACTCCAGGAGTGAGGACAAAGGCAGAAAGATGAGATGTTCAGTACCTAAAGAGTTCAAGACCAGCTAGGGATGCAAGAGAGTCTGTCTTGAGGGGGGATTTTTTTTTAAAAGAAGTGATATTGGATTAGCACTTTTTTTTTGGTCTATAATATTTCACCCCTAACAGTAAATAAACGAGTGTCATTTCTGAATTCTAATGGCTGTCACAGCCCCTTTCCTAAACCTCCACTTGCTCATCCAGACAGGGTGGACAGTGCTGTCACCTGCATCAAGTGCTCCATCAAGGATTAAACACAATGCTGAAGACAGACATCCCCGCTGTTACTGTTTTTATGATCATCTATGAACTTGAAGGAAAAAAATCAGTGTTAGGATCACTGACTGCTGTTGCAGGAACACAAGGGAACTCGAGCTCCATTTGATCAGAAGCAAAGGTTTCTCTACATTTCTCCAGGAGAAAGCTGGCTGCCTCTTGTGGATCCCACCCCAATGAAGTCCCTTTGTATTCCCTGGGACAGGAAGCTGCCTTCTCCTCTCTATACCCAGATGAGTACCATGAGTTTCTTACCTCAGCATGTCCCATGCACCAATACTTGTCATAAACAACAGCGTTTTAAGGTATGGAGCCACGACCTTTTCTGGCTTTCCATTTCTGTTACCTGTAGCTCGATGACTTCCAGATAGCAGACAAAGATCTCTGCTCATGTCCCCTTGCTTTGCATCCCCAGAATGTGATTAAGATATGTCATTGTAGGATGTAACACACATACAAAAATCTAAGTCTTTCAGCTCATTTCCTTAGCACAAAAAGATGACTTGATCATATGCTCTGACAAGCTGTTGACATCTGTTGAAAGCCTCCAGAAGGACGACAAGTGTGAAAAGGTTTGGGGAGCTGTCAACTCAGACATGGAGGGAGTCCCCATCAGTCTCTGGTACATGGACTTTCAAATGTGGTGTCTGTAAGTTCTGTCCTAAAGTCCTTGTTAGGTCAGTGTATCCAGACTTCTGCCATGGGGTCATGTTGGAAGAACTCCTATTTCCCTTTGTTATTTAGCTCTGAAGAACTTACAGCAGGAGACTGTGATGTGGCTGGGTCATGTGGTCTATGAGTGGGTATGGTCAACAGAGTTTGGTTCCCAGTCCCACTTTACCACCCCAGCCAGGATAGGACTCAGAGGCCTGCTGGTCATCCCATCCCTTTGTCTTTCAATGCCAAGAGTGCATTAACCAGAGTATTTTATTTCTGGGTACCCAGTAGAGGGAGTACCCACAGGATACCTTCCAAAGAAAATATTTTGACTCTCCAGCAGCAAAATACACATCTCCATCCTCGTCACTGTTGAATCCCTGGCATCAACTCAACACATTCTTATTTAGAACAATGTGACAATCTGACTTCTGTTTTGGCCCCTAAATTCTTTTGTCCCTCGCAGCAAGTGTGAAATATGTGTTTCCTGGCATTAGGACAACAGCCCTTGACAATGAAGAAATAATAACAAACATGAGCCAAAGGCAGGTGGGGCATAAACATGGTAATGTAATCCCAATCCCTTTGAGTCCTGGGCCAGCATGATGAGCAAGTTGACAAATAAGTAGCTGTCAACAACTGCCTAGTTTCAATGAATTGGCAGCATTTTCTGCCATCAGGAATTGTGTGATTTCAAAAACCATTTGTAGCCAATCCCACACAGACCTCATTTCCTCTTTGATTGTATCATCGTGGCTTTAGTCATGTGCCCTCTCTAGACCTTGTTCTCCTATACATAGACCCAAGAAACCCAAACAGAGAAATAGTACCAAGAAGAGAGTACCAATCTGTCAGGATTTTCACCTCTTGGGAAATGTGGGCACACTGTAGAAGTCAGCAAACATTTTTGAAGAAAGGAATGAATTAGGGAAACCTTCCAAGAAGAGACAGCATACAGTATGTCTTTGAGGATGAAGGGTGGTGGGTGCTCAGGCAGAAAGGCCACCTGTGCAAATCCTAGAGGCATTAATCAGCATATGAAGCCTCTGCAATGACTCAGGGAACATGCAGCCTGAGAGCAAGGTGTGGGGCAGATACCACAATGGTTCTTCTCTCTCTGGCTTAACTGTCCCCAGATGGCTGCAACGCCATCACCGTCATTCAAACCACAACAGCAACGAGGCCTCCACAGACAGACAACCGCCTATACCAGTGTCTCCTGTCTGTCTTAGCCCCTTTTCTATATGTTTTCCTTCCCTGGGATACTATAACAAATGACCACAAAATGAGAGTGATCAATATTTTTTTGTTTCTGTGATAAAATACCATGATCAAAAGCAATTTAGGGAAGAGCTAATTTGGCTTATGGTTCCAGAAGGACAAATGTTCCAGTAATGATGGGGAAGCCATGGGAAGTATTGGGATCTGAGAGGAAGTGGGATATAAACCGTCATAGCCCACTCCAGAGATGTACTTCCTCCAGGGAGTCTCCGCCTCTTTGGCCCCCTTTGATAATGGACTTTAACCTGTAAGCTACAATAAACTCTTTCTTCCCCAAGTTGCTTTTGGTTATGTACAGTGTTTATTACAGCAAAGAGAGTAAGACAGGTGGCCATGAACATGTGGTGGTCAGAAGTAAAATATGATGACTTGATCTGGAAATGGCCCCCATAGACTCATATCTAGAGCGTGTGTTCCGTGTCTGGAGTTCTGGCAGGCATAAGTAGGTTATTGGAGGCAGGCATTGAAGAGTATATCTCAGCCCTGGTTCTGAATCTACTTTTCCTTGGTCTGCCGTGATGTTGACAGCTGCCCTCTACCTCATACGCTCACTGTGCTAATGGGGTTGTCTGAGTATGCCCTCCTTGGTCTGGGCTGAAACTCTTTGGAATCACAAGCCAAAATAAGTATCTCATCTCTTAAGTCAGTGGTTCTCAATCTGTGGTTTGTGACCCCTCTGATGAGTTGAACAACCCTTTCACAACAGTCACATAGCAGATACTTGCATTATGGTTGATCACAGTAGCAAAATTGCAATTGTGAAGTAGCAACAAAAATGATTTTATGGATGGGGGTCATCACAACATGAGGAACTGTATTGAAGAGGTGCAGCATTAGGAAGGTTGAAAGCTGCTGACTTAAGCTGTTTCTGGGAGGGACTCTGTCACAACAGTGAAAGGTGACTAATAGTCCCTGTTTGAGAGAAGCCTCAGAGAGTGTCACCTGTCCTTTCACCCTGAGAAGAAAAGGTAGGGAACAGCAGCCTTGAACTAGAAATATGCTCTTGCTGAATCTGTCAAGGACTTGATCTTGGACTTTGCAGCCTCCAAAACTATGAGAAATCCATTTTTATTGTTTATAAGTCATCTCATTTGCATTTTTTTACATTACAGACCAAGGCAAGACCAAGAATAGATCAAAACAATATAATTTTTTAGAAAAATCAAGTGAAATACTGCAAATGAGCAGAAGAGAATACAGAAGTGCCACCTCACAAAATTCTAAACATAATTTTTATGATCAAATAATAATAATCAATAATATAATGCTCATATATGTAAAAAGAACTGTCTTACATTATTTACAGAAGAAACCCATGTCCATATGCTCAATATGCTTACATTGCACTTTGTCTCTGAAGCTTTTGTGAAACAGCCTGAATTCTAGCTCCTTTCATGTATCACAAATAAAGATGGTCAGTCTGTCAAGAAAAATCGATATTAAAGGGCTTGGAAAGTTTCCCTGTATTGTAGACATGGGAGTGAGCATTAACCTAAACAACTCAGCCATTAAATTAATTTAAGAATGGAGATTAAAAGCTACTGGCATGATCTGAATTTTAAAGCCAACCACAATCTATGTGATGAAATCCAACTTCCTTGGGTCAATATTTTAAGAGGGACCAGCACTCTTTATTGGGCTGACGTCCTTGTAAAAGGGATCTGAAGAGCTTTTGCCCCCCCACCTCCATTGCATGAGGATGCACGCAGGTAGCTTTCATGAGTGACAGGTCCTCACTAACTACCAAATCTGCTGGTGCCTAACCTTGGAGATTTCCCCACTTCCGGAACGGTGCGCAGCAGTGTCTGTTGTTTGTGAGTTTTCTAGTCTAAAGCATTTGTGATATAGTAGCCTCTGCAGGCTTTATTACTATAAAGACAACCAACGTTTTACCACTGGCTGAAGTTACTTCTCCAATTATAATGTTTCTGTGTCTTCAACAGCCTGTCTTATTTTAATTTCTTCTCCCTATCTGTGTTACCCACCTCTGCCTGATTCAGTGGAAGAGAAAAGAGTAATTCCTTTGTGGGAGGGATTGAAAAAGCTGTGACTTGTTTGCAGTGATTATTTGTTTATTACTTATCTAGACAGGCACATTCTGTAGTTCAGGTTTGTCTTGAGTCTGCTATGTAGCCTAAGCAGTTCTTGAACTCATAGTAATCCTTCTGCAACAGCCTTGAAAGTGCTGAATCCTTTGTTCTTGACTTGTTATAGTCCACATCTCTGATCTGGTTGGGTCACTCTCTATTGAAGTTATAATATATGAGAAGTAAATATCCATGAGAAGAAACAGGACTTGGATTTTTTATTCTACCCTCTGTAAATACTCAGTTTTAATTAATGTTTACATTTTAAAATAACGACACAATGTGAGCTATCAGGTAATTTTTTTTCCTTTGGTAACATAAGTTTTAATTCGCAAATAAAATATTTTATCAAATCCTGATAGTCTCTTTGAAAGTGAAATGTATTTTGTTTTTAGTTGTTAATTAAAACAACTAAAACAACTTGTTATTTTAAAACAAGAGATGATCAAGCAAACATTGCCTATGACTAAAAGGGTTTGTGTAGAAGAAGGAGTGATTAAAAAAAAAAAAAGATAAACTCTGGCTGTCAAGTGCACTAGACAAGCCACCAACCAAGACTGTATTTAAGATGCTTTTGACTTTTCATTTCCCTGGGGCTTTAGACTTAGCCCCACTGTGGTTTGAATACAGAGGTACTTTGTCTCATGTAACATTTGATCCTGACTGTTACCTTGACAGGTGTCTTAGTTACTTTCCTATTGCTGTGATAAAGCCCAATGACCACAGCAACTTACAGAAGGGAGGGTTTATTTGGACTCAATGGTTGCAGAGGGCTAAAAGCCCATCACCATCATGACAGGGAAGTATGGCAGCAGGCAGGCATTGTGTCCCCAGCACCAAGCTGAGAACTCACCTCTCGAACTACAAGCAGGAAGTCAAGAACAAACCATGAATGGCACCAGATCTTTGTATTGTCAAAGCCCACCCCCAAGTGACATAATTCCTCAGCAAGACCATGCCTCCTAAGCCTTCCCCCAAAAGCACCAACTGGGGATCAAGTATTCAAATGCCCAAGACCATGAGGAATGTCTCTTTCAAACTAACACAGAAGGCTCTAGAATCACCTTGAAGATAAACCTATTGGGTATGTGAATCACCTAGAAGATAAGCCTCATGGACATGTCTGGGAGAGGTTCTAAAAGGTTAACTGAAGTGGGAAGAGCCATTCTAACTGTGGTGGCACTATTCCATAGACTTTGGTCCTAGACTGGATAAAAAGGAGAAAGTGAGCTGTGTGTCAGCATTCATTACTCTGTGCTTCCTAACCATGGGAATTATGACCAGTTACCCCAAGTCCTTGCTGACATGACTTCCCCACCTCAATAGGCTGTACCCTGAAACCATGACCCAAAATAAACCAGTCCTTCCTTAAGTTGTTGTGCCAGATATTTTGTCATAGAAACAAGAGAAACAACTAACACACACACAAAGGTTAGCATGCCAGAAGCTTGGTCCTCAGCATGGTGGTCTTAAGAGGAAGTGGGATCCATAGAAGTAAAGCCTAGTGGGAAGTCGTCACTGGCCCCCTCCATCTTCCCATTTTGCCATGTAATCTCTCTCTCTTTTGCACGCACTCCTACTGTGGTGGTTATCATGAGGATGTGACTATAGCTGAGCCAATGCCACTATCTCCCAAACTATGAGTTCTACAACCTCTTTCCTTTATAAAGCATCAGCCCTCAGGAATTGGCTATAGTAACAGAAAGCAAGCTAACACAAATCCATAGCATGAGAATTTCCTACTCAAGGTAACATTTTCCAGGGCCACTGCAAATACACAAGATAGGTGCAGCTTGAGGTTCAAGTTCTGGTTCCAGACTGATGGTGGGGGAAGGAGGGCCTGTTCAACTATGTCTCCACAATACACTGAGTCTTACATAACATTCTACCTCTCCCTTCCTGGGAAGCCTCAGGCAACACTTCTACCTATGTGACCTCAGCTTTCCCTTCCTGCACAAAGGGTTGTGTCTGGATGCTAACCAAGGACCCATCCCTTATCCCCTATGCCTTGTCTTTTCTGGATGCTTATGTCAACCTAGGTTGGTAGAGAGTTCACTTCTGGAAAGAAAGGAGATACTCTTGCTTCAAAAGAAATTTTGACACATCACTTCTGAGTGAAACTCTGTCACCTTCCTCAACCTGTTCCTTGCTTTGAGACGAAAATAGACTCTTAATTACAGATAGGCAGCAATTTGTTTCCTCTCCACTAAGATGTTTAATCTTTTTTAAGCATAATGTCAAAATTATGCAAACTAGCCACAAAGTTATGACATGACAGTGTTATCTCAAAGTCATTGTCCAGATGGGCCACAGAGACCTCTCATCAGTAAGAATGAAGAGGAGTGGTACTGTGGTGTTGACCAACACACTCAACTGGGCTCAGAAAACAGGCCTGTGCAGTCTGTGGGCAATCATTCCTGGTTCTGAGACTCTGTAATTGCTATTGATCTTAAATTACAAGATCCATCGGGTGCTCCAGTCCAAAAGCCCAGGGAAAAATGGCTTCAGCACACTTAGACCCAGGCTTAAGGCCTGGGGGGTATGAACTTATTTATGGGTAAGGTAGACGTTGGATTCCACATCTACCTCCTTCTGCTGGGCCAATGAAAGGGTAGAGGATAAATAGTGCCCCCTATGGACAGGCGTAAGATTGAAGCGATGAGCAGAGTGCATAGGTGTATCTGTTACTTTTCTTGTGGCGGTGATAAAACTGCTGATGAGAGCAACAGAAGGAAGGAAGCACTTGTCTCAGCTCATGGTTGGAAGCGGCAGTCCATCATGGCAGCCAGAACTGGGGCTGCTAGTAACGCTGCACGTGTAAATGACACAGCATCCACACTAAGGAAGCAGAAGATTTCAAATGCTGGTGCTCTGCTCACTTTCTCCTTTTCATTAATGGACCTCAGCCCACGGGACGGTGCTGCTTGTGTTCAGGGCGAGTCTCCTTGCCTGAAGCTGGTCTAGACTGACAGACATGCACAGAGATCTGTCTCCTAAGTGATTCTAGATTCTGTCAGATTGACGGTCAATATTAATCATCATGGCCGCAGTGTAAGTAAGCAAAGGGAGAAGAGAGAAAAGTAGGTGGATGGGAGCATGAAGGGTGGTAGAGCAGAAAGCAGAGGCATGCTCAGCCAAGCAGAAGTGGGGTCAGAGTCAGTCAAGAAAGCAGGAGACAGTGGGAAAGGCAAGTGGTCTGACTGGGTGAGTGTGAAGAGCTGAGAGGGTCATCAAGCCAGGGATTGCTTGAGGCGAGGTAAAAGAGCGATGGGCAGGGGATGCTTTGGTTTTCAAGGTGACAAATCACCCGAAACACCTCGTACTGGTCCTGTCTGACCTTGTGTAAGAAGCAGGAGGGGAAGGGAGGAGGAATTCTTGAAGTCTGATCATATGACATGCTTGGTGCCAGGAGCTGCCACTGAGTTGATGGATTCGCTTGATCACTCTTTTGAGACTTATCATAGTATGTGTGGCTATCCCAAGAGTTAAAGATGGGCACAAGGATGCACACACAAGGGTGAGAGCAAAAGTTGTAGTTTCAAATGGTCTGGAACACAACTGGTCATGTGGTTTCTTTAGTAATCAGAGTTTTACTGCTGGGAACTGAGATGATACTGGTCAATAAGGGCAGAAAAGAGGCTGGGGGAGGGGGTGGTCTAGTTGCTAAGTGCTTGTCTTAAAGACAAGAAGACCTGCGTTCAAGCTCCAGAAAACATGGGGAAAAAGAGAGAAAAAAAGAAAGGGAGAGAGGAGGAGAGAGAGAGAGAGAGAGAGAGAGAGAAAGGAGAGAGAAAGGAGAGAGAAAGGAGAGAGAGAGAAAGGAGAGAGAGAGAAAGGAGAGAGACAGAGAGAGAAAGGAGAGAGACAGAGAGAGAGAGAGAGAGAGAGAGAGAGAGAGAGAGAGAGAGAGAGAGAGAGAGAGAGAGAGAGAGAGAGCGCAAAGCACAGTAGCATGCTTGATCTGGGGAGGCAAAGACAAAGAATCCCTGGGGTTTACTGGCCATCTAGCTTGGACATGTTACCAAGCTCCAATCCAATGAGAGACATTGTTTCAAACAAACAAGGTAGATAGCTCCTGAGGAAACACACACATACACACACACACACACACACACACACACACACACACACACACACACACACACGGGGTGGGGGGAAATTTCTCCATTTAGAGGACTAGAAAACTAAAACAATCAAACATTAGGAAAGACACTTTCTCGTCAAGAACCACAAGCTGCCCTTTGCTCCACTGATGTGTCAGGTCTTGAACAGTGCACTCTGGATATGGCTATGGTCACCTACTAGGTGGCCACTTCTGCCCTGGGAGGCTTGTCTGTTGTATAGGTATTGCTTCGGTATCTTTGAGTAGATGAGCAGCAGGTCTTAGGGATGGATCTAAGGCATCATCCCATCTATCAGACCTACCACTAACTAGTGAGGGTGTCTACTTTCTGTGTCCCCAATCCCAAGTTGGATCTAGACAGTTGTCCCCAATCAGTGAAGGCAAGGAAAGAGCTCCAGCTTTAGGTGGGATTTAGGCTGGCCAGTTAGAGCTGGAGGTGTCATCTGGTGTCGTGAAAATTCTGCTCCTTGCGGATGTTGCTATTGTTATTATTAGCTACTGAGAAGTACAAATGTCCCTTCAACATCAATACTCAGTATACATTGAGGGAAGCCTGACAGTTCAAGGAGATGGAAGAGGTAAAAATCAAAACAAAACCAGCCATTCAGCAAGGTAGATTCAGCAAGGTGGGCCAAATGACTCATCAAACTTATTGTAAATATGAGGAAACAGGCTGAGTGAAAATGACTTGCCCAAGACCTTGGAGGAAACCAGCTGGCCGGGAATCGTTCTGTTCCCAAAGCTTCTCCACAATGCCCACAAACCAGGGAGTCACTGAAAGTCTCTTAGAACCACTTCACCCCTGTGTGACCTCACTCTGGGTTAGGACTGAGGGCTCAGGACTTTGACTTGGATCAGAGATGTCAAGCTGACAACCTTTCCCATGTTTGTTGTAATCGAACTCATTCTGCCTTTTGTCTCTGCTTTTTCCTGGAGAGTGTGGAGAGATTCAGGGGTGCCTTTTATCGGCAGGGAGGGCCCTGAGTGCTCATTGGGTGTTAATGTATATGGGGTGGGGGAACCTTGGAAATGGTTCTCCAAGGCAGTAGCAGGGAGCTTTTAAAATGTTAGGAATTACCGGGCTGCTCCTGCTTCTGGCTTCAATTCATGAAGTTCCTACCCAGAAGATAAGGGTGACACCACAGACATGTGTAATTGGTGCCCAAGCTAGGAAGTTTAGCCTAGCTTGTCACACACAGGAGGAGGCTTCTAGGCTCCTGGCCTCTAGTCCCAAGAAGGAAACTTTTTGGCTCACGAGTGGCTCACCAGCTACAGAGCCCTCTGCGGCTTATGTGATAGTATATTTACCCTAATAATCTCTTATGAGACCTTGAGCTGTGAGCCTGGTGAGGCAAGGAGGTACCACTTCAATCATTTCGGTTTGCTAAGACTAGGGTTATCATCACTGCTTGGTTTTGTCTAAATCACCTTGCTTTCTAGACCTCAGTTTCCTTTCTGGGCAACAGGAAGGTGAACCTAAAAATCTCTGTGAAGACTAAATATCTACCCCTTTCAGAAAGTATGAGGACAAAAGCCCCAGATGATGCCTAGCAGTGGGAACCAAATCTTTTTCTTGTGTTGCGGAGAACACTGTCCGACACAGTCAGTGGGTGGGGCAAAGGAGGGGCCAGGAAAACCGGAGAAAGACTCAGCAAGGTGAAAGGGGAGAGAGGTCACTCCAGGCCGGGATGTCCTCCTTTTCGTTCTTGTGCTGTGAACCTCATGTTGTGAAGCCACTGCCCTCCTCTGGCCTTGATGCTCCCCTCTATAAAATGAGGGTGTTTGCTTAGACAACTTTAAAAGCTCTCGCATCTCTGATGTTTGAACATTCTTTAAATGCATTAGTTTCAAAACTCCTGGCAGTACTTCCAGGGGTGAAATCTCCTACCAGGTCAGTTTTGAAATAACGACCAGGGAAATCATTAGTGTGGGCAACCCCTGGGGGGGCATTTTCTGTACTTGGATGCATGCCATTTTTCCAACATCCCATGTTTTCAAATAATAATAACTGTTATTTCTGCTAGATGGTTCACTCACAAAGGTTTTGCTGTGCCAAGGTGCCTGGGGCTGGGGGCTGGGCACACAATTTTGGCAGTCTCCTCCCTCTGAGAGAGAATGTGTCTACACCTGCACGACAATTAACCAAGTAATTTAAGTGAAAACTCCACCACTTTACACCTGAAATATGCTAATAAATGGGGAGAAAAATCTGTGGGAGTATCTGACATTAATTACCTGAATAATTGCCTCAGCCCCTCATGGCATATTTGGAAGCTGTCTCACTAAAGTGAGGGTCTACCCCCAAACAATGCATATCTTCAGACCCTCCTATAGTGGTGAGATAGGGAAAGGTAATATTATGGATTTCTGGGGTCTGGTGTGACCACATCTCAGGCAACATTGGCTTCTTACTGTTTGTGCCTCATCTTACCTGTGAAATAAAGAGGTACAGTCTTTTAGAGGTCATACAGAATCCCCCCCACACACACACACACTGGCTACCTGATCCTCAACCATCCTGAAGACATCCACAAAGTTCAGAGAGTGAGATTCTCCAAGATCACTAGCGAAAATCTGTTGATTTCTGAGGGTTCCTTACTCCCTGCCGTTTTGTCCCCCAGCCTTGAGAGTCACCTTGGGGCAGTCTGGGAGGGAAAAGATATGCCTGCAAAGGAACACACCAAGAGATAGAGCCCACAAGGGGCTTGAATTTGACCTTCTGTTGACATTTTCCACATCTCTGGGGCTCACAGAGGGTGGGCCTATAGAGAGATGGGCTGTTGGCATCTCTGCCTAAGCACTCACCTGAAATCACTGTGTCCTGGAGCTCTTTGGCTTACATCCCCAGAGCAAGACCGGCTAATGGGTAAATGGCAGGGTTGGTCATCGAAGGCCTTGAGTCAAGTCCTCTCTGCTGGTGCCACCTTGGATAAATTACCACGTCTCTGTTCTCACCTCTGCCAAGTGCAGACACTGTAACTTCCCTGGCAGGGTCACCATTCTGCTCTGCCCTTTTGAGTTCCAAGGAAGCAATGTGGAGCCAAGCAAGATTGGTACCTGCAACTGGTTCCCAGGTGACCTCCTGTAACCCCCTTCTTCCTTAGACAGGTCGACTGACCTATGACCCTGAGGTGCTGACAGCATCCCACCCTCTGGGAAAAAACAGGTCACTCTACTGAGTTTGTGCAAACAGATAAAGAACAAAGTGGTCCATAAATCAGGGCGACAGGGAAAACAAATACTTCTCTCTCCCTTGGGAAAGGAGCAGGCAGGGGTGTGTGTGTGTGTGTGTGTGTGTGTGTGTGTGTGTGTGTGTGTGTGTGTGTGTGTGTGTAGGTGGGGGGATCGGGAGGGTATTCAGATAAGTTTCCTTTAGGCTTTTCCTTCTACAGTGACCCTGCTGTGCACCTGAGCAGAGGTAAGAAAGGCAGAGAGTACCAGGCAGGCTCAGGGACCTAGGTGCTATTGTAGCAGAGCCTCTGGTGAATCAACTGTTCTGGGGCATTTTAGCCAAGGCATTGGTGACAACTGGATCTCTTCCAGGAGTGGAGCCTGTGCCTGGGGAATGAGGTGTTCTCTAGGTATCATGGCTTATTCTATAACAAGGTGGCAAGGAATGAGCTAGGATTGGCCTCATGAGGAACATCCTGGCTTCAAAGAATCATTCATGGTCTGGTGGCTGACTCACATGCAAAAGATGCAAACCTCAGTTTCTCCCATTGAAAAATGAGAAACCAGTCACTGAGCCGCCTGCTTCTTTAATGAGAATGGCAATGTGTGAGCATGAGCGAAGACTGTAGCAGTGGTGCATGCTGGGAGGGATGCTCTCTCTGCTCTGGGCCACTGTATTTACCCTCTGAGTCTGTTTCCGGTGGAGTCCAGGAAAGTCATGGAACCTGACAGGCCTCTGTTTGCTTCTCCATAAAGGAGAGGGACAGTGTCTATTCCTTGGAGGATTGACCTAGGTATGTACTAACTATTACATGGAAAAATAGCAACAAAAGCCAAAACGTTTCCTCACTCTTTGAAAATATCCCGTTATCTGAGCACTTTTTCTGAGTTGGATCCTCAGGATAGGTTCCTGGAGATAGGACCGGAGAGGAGGGGCCCCGCCCCAACCCTGTCCCCTGCTCACTATGATGCTCACCCTGCAGCAGGACATTCCTTACTGTCCAAGTCCAGTCCCCATTCAGGGCCCTGTGCATACTGAATCCTTTTCCTGGGACTGAAGAGTTTCCTCAGATGTGGGTCATCTGGAACCAGCCAGCCAGCTGGCGTTCCTTTGAGCAGAGAAGGGCTTGCCCCAGCTGTACATGGCCACTTCCTAGCCTCTATTCAGGCCTGCTCTGGCCATCACACAGGAAATAGATCCTCTGACTTTCCTGCCTATTCCCTGCACAATTTGTATCTTGTATACTTACTTACCTGTGTTGCCTTTCCAAAGGTCAGGGAAATAGAGTCTTTCTTTGTAGATAAAGAACCTCCTTTCCAGATCATCCCAAAGGATAGGTGCTGTAGTCACCACAGTGAGTGCAAGGAAACAAAATCTCAACATCCCTAAGCTGGGTGGCCCTATCCCAGCTCTGATTTTATTTTGTTGTTGTTGTTGTTGTTGTTGTTTCTGTGTGTATCCACTGGGGACTAGGCTAAAATTGGGGGCGGTTGTTATAAGCACTTGACAGAGTTTTATTAAATGGATGGGGGAGGGGAATGAGGGACTTTACAGAACTTGGAGCCAGATTAAAGCACAGAACAGGCCCCAAAGGGTTGATTTTTAAAGGGAGAATTAAAAAGAAAAGTTTATGGTTGTTGTGTGTTGACGGATGAGATGCACAGGATCCTGGGAAACTCAGGAAGCAAGACTGGATGCTTGGACAGGGAGAAACGGGGAAAGTGCAGCAAGACTTCAAAGTACAAACAGATTCTCATAGACTGTGTCTAAACAAGCGCAGCAATTAATCAAGTAATTCCAGCCCCCTTCCCCCAACAGCCTCAATTATCTGGCTATTTGAAAACTGCCCATTTTATGGGTAATGAGTGTTAATAGGCAATTGTCCGGAAATAGTCTCTCCCTTAGCTTGCTCCTTGGCATTCAAGGGCCCCCAGGCAGGCACTTAGGTTCCTCTGGCCTCTGTGACTCTCCTTCTTCCTTCCTTCCTTCCTTCCTTCCTTCCTTCCTTCCTTCCTTCCTTCCTTCCTTCTTTCCTTCCTTCTTCTTTCAATACCTTCCTTTTTCACTGGGCTGTCAGGATGAAGGAGGTGTCCAAGCCCCTGCCCAGGATCTGGAACCCACCCCTGCTCTGCAACTCTGAGATCCCTTCTGATCCGCCATGTTTATTTCCCTTTCCAGTAGTCTCAACCCTGGCCCTTCTGAGGATCACCCTCCAAGCCAGCTTCATTTCTTCAGTCAAGCCAACTTCTCCCTGGAGTAACCAGAGAACGGTGGGAAGAAGAATCATTTTCCACGCCTCCCTGGCTCTCCTCCAAAACATCTGCCCTCTGGGGAGACTGATTTGAGCCGATAAGCAGTGTCTGGGGAGGAATTCCTGGCATTAACTCCTTGTGGCGGAACCCTTTAAAAGTGCAAGCTCCTGAGGCTGTAGCTTGGTGGAACAGTGCTTGCCTCACATGTATGAGGCCGTGGTTTTAATTACCAGTACTGGAGGAGAAAAAAAAAATGTTCAAGTTCCTGTGAGCCTCCCAGAATCTGGCCAGTCATGAGTATGGCCTACAGAGGAGGCCTGGGGCTTTACGTGGTGTGTCCAAACTACACAGACAACAAATAGTGAGTGAGCTGGCCTCTAAATCCAGGGATCCATCAAGTCACCAACTTCATGCTGTTTTGAATTATGAAATAATAGAACCAGCAAAACCACAGCTGGGCAATTCTTGTGAGACCTGGAGACCCATCCTTTATTTTTCCAGATGGGAGAGTTGAAAGTGAGAAGGGTTGGGGGGGGTGGCATCATGGGAAGGCTGATAATTTAGTTCTGATAGTGACCTTGGGAGGGAACACCAGATATGGTGGTGGTGATAGGAAGGATGGGGCCTTAAAACCCCTTCCTTTCCTTACACTCTGCACTGCTGGCATGGCCCTCACCTGAGGTCCTGATCTGGCTTTCACACAATGCCAGATCCTGCTGGAGCCCTGATGTAGAGGCTGAGAGTGTGCCTAGCTTTCTTCCAGCTTACCTTCAATTCATGGGTATTGTCCCTGCTGCCTTTCTCTTCCCAGGGCTTCTCATGGAGTTCTGTGGTTCTGTTTTCTCTGACTGGTGTCAGGTTGGGAGATTGTCCATTGAGCTTGGCCCAGTCTGGAATTCTCACATCCCCAGAGCCTCAATGCTACTGCTTTGTGTGAGTGTTCTCAATGCTACTGCTTTGTGTGAGTGTTCTCAATGCTACTGCTTTGTGTGAGTGTTCCATAGCAGGCATACCTAAGTACGTCTTCCTGGGGTTCTTCATGCCTTGCTATCCCCCCCCACCACCATGTCCCCTTCAGAGGTGTAGCATGGCTGTTCCTGGGGAGTCTATTTATATATCTATTTCAAATAGAGAGGTCAGCAAAGCAAAGATCCTATCAAAATTTAGGGTGGTGGGTCAGTGAGTGCTTTGGGGACACTTTCTACATTTTGGGGACCTTACAGACTAAAGGGTGTCCTCCTTCTCCAGTATCTGTTTATTTCTATAGATCCTTGGTGAGGAAGACCCTCATGCATGACTTCATGAGCCTTTCCCCTCTTACATCAGGAAATATTAGTGAGCCCAGTCTTGTGGCTCTCTCATATGGGGAATTATTACTCTGATTTTGACATGACAATAGCCATATCATACCCAGAGAACAGCAAAGAAGTAATGGAGGTGTCTACACACAACCTGTGTGTGTGAAAGTCAAGCAAAAGGCTTCTGAGAAGGTGTGTTCCCTTCTACTGTCTTCCTACCCAGGCTCAGGGCCCACTTCCTCTGTAGACCCTGTCAGGCTTCAGTGCACAGCTGATTAAAGCTTCTGGGATTTGGTCAGTAGCCAGAACATCCTGAGAGCACCCCCAGGCTCTATGATCCCTCCTCCTCCTTCTTAGAGAATGCTCTTGAACAGCTTGGATATTTGCTTCCTGGCCTCTCCCTGCTGGATGAAGGTCTTAAAGGCAGAGTCATGCCATTTTTTTTTTATCTTGGGTACTGAGCCCACAGTACAGGGCTGTATCCATTCACTATAATTGCTAAGGATGGGGCACATGGAGGGCCTGGGAAGATGGCTTAGCTGTTAAGAGCTCTTGATACTTCTATAGAAGATCCGGTTCAGCTCTCAGTATAGTCCAGTCCCGGAGAATCCCATGCCTTCTGATCTCCCTAGGCACCAGGCACATACATGGATATGGGTAAACACTCATAGACATAAAATAAATTAATTTAAACACACACACACACACACACACACACACACACACACACACACACACACACACACACGAAGAATGTAGAGTGTATGAGCCAAGAAGGCACGATCACATATATGCTTGTCCCCAGTGAGACCTTAGTCTCTTATACAGCTCTGCCTCCCTGAATGTTTATACTGGCCATTCTGTGTCAAGATGAGAGCTAGCTCTGACAGATCATATGGGTGGACATGGGGTATGAAGGTAAGAAGCATGACTTTCTCTGACCGTTTGCAATTCTGTGTCCCCCCACCTCAAGGTTAGTGAGATGTCTGCCTTTTTATGAAGGCGAGGTATGGTCTGGTGTACATATCATACAACTGTGCCTTTTCTGCATATTTCTTTCATTCCCCAACCCTTAATGCTTTGACAGCTGACGAAAATGTCATGTCTATGTGGTGCTGGATACATCACTGTAAATAAACAAGGAACTATAACTTATAATTCAATAACAGAGCTGTTAAAAATATGCAATATTAAAGTCCCCAGAAGCTATTTAACTCTTATTAATCATTAATAATTTTTTAAAAAAATCTTTCTAATTTTCTAATAAAAGATACTTTTAATGTCTTTATTTCTACTAGCACCATACATAAATGACCTGGAGTTTTGCTCTCATGTCACAGGATCTTCACAACAGCTCAGGGGACAGAGGGCAGCTCTGTTTCTATTGTTAACCACACCTGGGTGGCATACCCTGTTTGAAGTCCTGTTTCTAATCCATGTTTTATAATCTTAACCTTCAAGGCGATATTAAACTGTCACCCCCTCTCTTGCCCCTGGTGATGCTTGGCCTGTTTTCCATCTCTATGAATTAGAAGACTTCAGGGATCCTTTAAGCGGGATGATCTAACCTTTGTCCTTTCATGTCTAGTCTATTTCACTTAACCTCATGCCTTCCAAAGCCATTTGTGTAGTATGCGCTAGAAGTCTTACCCACTTGAGAACTGACTCTCACTCCATTGTATGTGTAGATCGCATGTGTTTATCACCAGGACATGCCTGGCATTGTGGTATGTGGGCAAGCAGTCCCATGGGAATGCTAATCGTAATGTCTTTGTTGGCTCAGGAAGTCCAAGTTCATAGGGAATAATTAAGTCAGTATAATACCAAATGATGATAACACTGGCTGCTGGAAAGACATTCCCTGAGCATTGCTCTGATTGGGGACTTGGGAGGTGACCTACTAGTACCCTCTTGTAAGTTGTTCTATGTGTGTCTTGAACTAGTGGAGACAACAGTGAGTTGACTGGGTGCACATATCCTTTCTGTCACTAAACAAGTTTGTCGTTTCTTTCCTGTCCTGTCCCATGCTATCTATGCCACAACATCACCATTATCTCATTAGTACATGTGTATGTGCATATGTGTGTGCATGAGTATGTTCATGTGTGTGTGTGCATGTATGTGCATGTGTGTTTCATGTATGTGTGTGTGCTTGTTCATGAATGTGTATGCATGCGAGTATTCCATGTATGTGTGTATGTGTGCATCAGTGTATGTACGTGTGTGTATGAGTATGTGTGCATGTATGTATGCATGTGCATAAGTGTATGTGTATGTGTGTATGTGCATGTGTGTGTGCGAGTACACATATGTGGGTTCTGTCATTGCTCTGCCAACTTAATTCCTTTTCTTTTGAAGCTATTGATGTATTTCACCCAAACCTCCTCCCATCATGGCTCCCGCAATCTCTGCCCCTTTCTCCCTCCTTTTTTCTCTCTCCTTTCTTTTCCCTCCCTCTTTCTCCCTGCCTCTGTCTGCTTGGTGGCTCAGGAGCAGAGAGGTGCAAGTGCTCCAGTTGCCTCTTCCTTGTTGGTTAGCAGTGATCCCCTGAGAGCATGACCCAAATTCCCAGTGTTTCTCTGGCTTTCCTTAATCTACTCTTGTTTTTCTTCAGATTTGTCATTTTTCTTTTTTCTCTCTCTTAGCTCAATGGAGAGTTAGCATCTGATAGGGAGAATTCATCATATTTATTGATATTGAGAATATCAATTACAGTTTGTAATTAATAGAGACCTCTGAAGGGTCGCATCCCTCACAGGACACTGTGAGCTATGTCCCCGAGGCTGCCATCTCTCCCAGGAACAGCCCAGCAGAGCTTAGCTCATTGCAGTGATTCCTCACCAGCCTCTTCTGTCACCGCCAGGGCTCAAAGGATGCACTAATGCATCTCTTCAGTGAGTCCTCTGAAGCTCTGCAGTGCATCTGTTTGGGTTTGGGTGTCTGCCTTCCTTGCTCTAAGTGGTTCCAGAGTGGGAGTAGGCACAACACAAGGAATAAGTCACAGTCCGGTTGCTTGAGTAGCTTTGGTGACTCAGGTAGCCTCATGAAAGGAAGGCATGGGCTCTGGGGAAACTCATCATGTGTACTGTGAGTAGGTGGGATCATGGGCTAAAGCTCCCATGTAAAATCAAGTATTGTAGTACACGCCCGTAATCCCAGCACTGGGGAAGCAGATTCAGGAGAAACCTGGGAACTCACTGGCCAGTGCCAATCTAGCCACAGTGAGAGATCTTGTTTTAGTTAGAACTTGAGAGGTGGGTAGATCAGGGAGCACTTTGGGGTGGGCACAGCACAGAGAGGGTGAGATGACAAGAAATCGGGTGGTGTAGCCTTCTCTGTCTTCAGCACTATGGCTAAGGGACAACCTGGCAACAGGGGTCAGCCTTGAATTCTAACCTCTGCAATCAGTGTTTGTCTTGGGGCAATGTGGAGCCATTAAGAATGATGGAGTGTGGACAACAGAGAGGGGACAGCTGTGTCACAGGGTTTCACAGTATGCATATAATTCTGAGGGGTCAGACTGAAGGAGAGGGGCTTTTGTGTTAGACCTGGTGTGATGGTAAGAATCAGGAGGAAATGAGGAGTGGATGGCTAACTTCCTAGTACATCCATGGGTAGAAGAGTGGGTGAAAAAGTATTCCTTCACTGGCCAAGCATTTGCTGTGTGTGTGTGTGTGTGTGTGTGTGTGTGTGTGTGTGTGTGTGTGTGTGTGTGTGTGGAGGGGTGTCTTTACCAGTCCTGTGTTTATTGGTTTATGTCATAGTGTATTTTCAGTTATGTGGTGCATCACACTGCACCCACCTCACCCTCTGCCCCAGAAGCCAGCATCTGCCTGCAGATGCTGCAGTTTGCCAGCAGACTAGGCTCAGCTAGCTGGCTGAGCTCCACTTCCATGCAGGCCTATGTGTGTGAAGAGGAGAGACACAAAGCAGGGAAATGAAGGCATGTTAAGAAGCGGGAAAGCACAGCCACACACCTCAAACTTATCTCGGAGCTGCCTGCTGGCTGTGCATCCATAGCCTACTGATCTGAATGCAAAACCCCTGGAGGAGGTTGTTCAAGATTAAAGAACTTGCTGAAAACTGGACTATAGCCTCCAGGATTTGGGTTACAGCCCTTCCTGGCCCTTTGGGATTGGAGGGTGACAAGAGGAACTCTGGAGTGAGTGAAGATATGGCCAAGTAGTTCTAGAGTCCCATGGAAGCCTCTCTTGGAAGTTGACTGAGTCCTAAAAGCCACATCCAGGCTCCAGATTGGTCCATGTGGTGCTCCCACAGCTATGTGCTCAGCTGCCTGGTGGCCCTGGGTCTGCCTGAAGTGTGGAAGCTGTTGGTGAGATCAGCTTCCAGTGGTCAGAAGAGAAAGTTCCTCTGTAGCCAGGGTGTTGAGTGGGGCAGGTGTGTGGGATGAGTCAGGGAAGTTCCTTCTGTCGGGGGATGCCTACAGGAACTTTGGGGTACAGAATCCCCAAAGTCAGAAACCTAGGCTCTCCACCTTTGTTCTGGTAGTTTATTGAAAGTACAAATCCTTCTGTGAATTTCTTTCTCAGGCAGCAGGAATGGCAAATGGGATGGGAAGATAGTTCTTTTTTCATAATGTTGGCTCCATGAGCAGGAGGATAGGAGCTCCATCCCCAGCTCCCATGTAAAGGCAAGTGTTATAGTACATGCCTGTAATCCCAGCACTGGGGAAGCAGATCCAAGAGAAACCTGAGAACTCACTGGCCAGCTAATGCCAATCTAGCCCCAGTGAGAGATCTTGTCAAACATAAGGTAGAGAGTGATTGAGAAAGAAGCCTGAAGTCAACCTCTGAACTACACACACACACACACACACACACACACACACACACACACACACACACACACACACAGAGAGAGAGAGAGAGAGAGAGAGAGAGAGAGAGAGAGCATGAGCATATATGCACATACATAGATGCAAACATGCATGCACACATATGCACATACATATGTATACATAACACACACAGAGCATGAACATATATGCACATACATAGATGCGAACATACATACATACACATACACACTAAGCATGAGCATATATGCACATACATAGATACGAACATACATGCATACACATGCATATACATATGTATATATAACACATAGAGCATGAACATATATACACATGCATAGATTCAAACATAAACACATGTACACACATACACACTGAGCATGAGCATATATATACACATACATAGATGCAAACATACATGCACACATATGCACATATATATATGTATACAACACACACACACACCATGAACCAATTCCAGGTATTATGTATGACATAGAACAAAGCCGATGAAAGCTGCCTCCCCAAAGGCCATTTATTTGGCAGGCAGGAAACCACAGCTCACTCTCAGAAGGTCTGAAAATATTTAGTTTTCCAGCATACGATTCATGGCCTTCCCAAGGCATCCTGGGACAATCTCTACCTTCCCAATGAACGCAACGGGTGGCTATCAGCACAAGTCCAAAGAGCTGTGAATTGCAGAGGTGATACTGGCCTCCCAGAACCCTCATATCATGTCTCCTTTCTCAAGGAGTGGGGATGATGATGTTAAATCAAGTAGAAGCACTTTGTAAACGAAACGGTACTGGCTGAGATATGGTTCTTACTGTGAGGGAAAGAAACCAGGGATGCGTTGGTCTGAAGGTGGGCTGATGTGAAAACACCCTCCTAGGTGTGCTCAGGCCTGGCTTTGGTGGGGTGATGTCCTCTGTTTCCCCCACCCAAAGTGCATGCCACTGATCTTTCCCTCTGATCTTCTGGAATGTTTGTTTTGGGAACCAAAGGACTAAGCTTGTAGCAATGAAGACGAGTACATCCTCTGAATGGCGGGCAGGGCTCCCAGACTCCTCGGCACACAGGAATTCATCCCGTCACCTCTTGTGTACCATCTATAACCCTAAAAGATGGCCCTGTCATCTTATCTTGAAACTGAGGTTTTAGCAGTCCCTTCATTAAGCCCAGAGAACAAAGGCAGCCCGGTGAGGTACATCCAAACAGCCTGTCACCCCGAGTGTGAGGCTGCGGCTGTCCAGAGAGGCTGCTCCATGTTTACAGATGAAGGAGATAACCACAGAGGAAGGTCACAGGACATCTTCTGTCCACCTTGAGGTGGGGGAAGGAAGTCCCCTGACCACCCTCATGTTCCAGATGTCCTGGAGGCTTCTCATGGAGATATTTAACAGGGACAATGGTGGAAGATGAGGGAGGGAGAGAACAGGGGCCCCAAAGAAACCAAACAGTGAAAAAGTAAATCTTTCTAGATTTGTCCATGGATGATAAGGGGACAGGATAAGTAGGAACAGTGGTGGCAATGGACTCTCAGCTTCAATTGCCCTCGCTAAGTAAAATGTGCAGATTCCCCTAAAATCCCTCTTAAAATAGATATCCTCTTGATATTATCAGAGGCACAGAAGATCCAAAAGCCACTTGGACAGCAGCAGTGACAGGAGACTCATTCCTCCAAAAGAGTCTGTCCTTTGGTGGGGCACATAGGCATGGAACATAACCAGGGCCCAGCTGGACCCTCACCTTGGCTTTGTGCTCTAACTCACTCAGCAGAATCAGAGAGGAGCTTTCTAGTGTGTGACTACAGCTTTCTCTACCGCTGGTGAAGACAACGGTCACTACTGGTGACAGAAGACAGCTTGTGCCCTTTGCCATGCCTTCTCACCCAAGGGGCTCTTAGTTTATCCTAATCGTCTATGAGATGGGTATATATGTTCATCCCATCTTGTTGGGTGGACATCCATAGTGGGTGTGCTGTTACAAGGTTGTTCCTCAACAATCAGAAGTGAGTTGGGAGATGAAGAGAGAGAGAGCCTTGAGAAGCCACGAGCTCCCTGTGAGTAGAACTGGGCCCAGGCATAGTAGAAGTGAACAAAGATTTGAGAATGACTGTGGTGGCGGGAGTTTATGTCACTGTGGAAGACTTCTGGATGCTCCAGGCTTTGTGCTCAGCTCAGATTTGGGGGCTGCCATAGGTCACCTTCTTGCGGGGACTACAAGGACATGTCACAAGTGGTTACTGCTTCATTTGTTTCATGTTGACAACACTCAATAGTTCCTGGTGGCCATTATCCTTGCAGCAAGACAGCCCCTAAGCCTACCACAGGGCTATTGGACACGTGACCCTTTGCTTAATCAAACGTGCCTGTCCACCATCACCTCTGAGCGCACTCTTAGGCAGACTCAGACTCCTGCAGGGTCAGCTGATGACTGACCCTCCACTGGGGGCCCATCCTAGTCTCCCTGTGTTGTTCTGACCTACCTCCCAGGAGTCCCAGGCCTTATCAGGTCCTCCCAGTGCTGATAGCATGGGGACCAGGATGGCCTAATCCAGCATGCTCCACCTCAGGTCTCAGTACCCCATCGTGCTGTCCACAGAGGGTTTTTACACATGGTTGTCCCTACTGTTCTTGCAAATCCAGCACTCCCTCCCCCTAGGACTGGATAGTTGGAGTCTTCTTGGATCTGTTACAGTTACTTGTCTCTCCTTTCATCTCCAGCACATCAGTCCCTAGACTATTCACAGTTTACTCCCAGGGAGCAGCTGTTCCCATGTTCTGCTGATAGAACCTGCTGCTCCTCCTTCCAGACTCACCTTAGAGACTCTGTTCATTTAAACTACCAGTCTCAGCCCTATTGGGCCATAACAATGCACACCACATGCAGTACATAACAGCACACACATACTACATCCTACAAATAACATATAATATCCCACATGTATAACATACATAATATGCACACAATGTCACATAGAAGTGCATTACATATAACACATACAATACATACGACACTCAAAGTATTATGCTTGTATAACATATTGTACTAGCTATGGTTACATTGCTATGATAAACACCATGACCAAAGCAACTCGGGGAGAAAAGGGCTTTATTAGGCTCACACTTCCACATCACTGTTCATCATCAAAGGAAGTCCAGTTAGGAACTCAAGGAGGGCAGGAACCTGGAGATAGGAGCTGATGCAGAGGCCATGGAGGGTGCTGCTACTGGTGCTTCTCATAGCTTGCTCAGCCTGCTTTCTTTTAGAACCCAGTACCACCAGCCCAGAGATGATACCACCCACAATGGGCTGGGCCCTCAACCATCAATCACTAATTAAGAAAATGTCCTATAGGCTTGCCTACCGCCTGGTCTTAAGAAAGCATTTTCTAAGGGAAGTTTCTTCCTCTCTGATGACTCTAGCTTGTTTCAAATTGATATAAAATTATCCAGGACACATATCATACATATATAATGCACCTCAAATATGACATGTGCTGTATACATCACATACCACATATACAATGAACATAACATGTACAACATGGGATATATAGTACACAATTAGTACAACACAAATTAAACAACATAAACATGTGGCACACAGCACACACACCATGTACATCATATACAGCACATATAGTGTTCACTACACAGCATGCAATATATACAATATGCAGAAAAATGACATAGAACAAACAATATATGCAACATAGATGCAGTATATTCAACACACATGGAACACATGACCAACATTCAATGAACACACAGCATATGCATCACATATGACCCACACAACACAAGCACCACAACACATCATCAACACAAAACTTACATAGCATACTCACATAATACAGAACACATGCAATGTTTCACATATAATACATACAGTACAATAACACATAACACACTAACATACACAACATGTACAATACAATTCAAAACACAATATATACAATAGTCATGTTACATGTAATAGACCATAGACAACAATGTAATGAACATCACACATGATAAATACAACATACAGTATAAAAATACATAATACCAATAACACCCAATTCATACAGCATAGTCATATAACATGTGATTTACATATAATGAACAACATATACAACCTATGCCCAGTATATGCAGCATACAAGTGACACACAATGCATATGATGCACATCCCACACAACACATACAATACTCATCATGTGAGGCATAACAGAGCCTGGCTCTGGCCAAAGGCTCTTCACATGAAAAAAAGGGAGAACCCCAGCCAGCTATATCATCTCACCTAGATGTCTAGGGTCTGAGATGAAGTTACCAACCAGCTTTGAAGAGAACATGGGAGCCAGTGGGGAGCAGGCACGTGGCATACTGGGCTCATTATGTGGTGTTTTCTGATGAAAAGGCACTGATTTACTTTTTCTGCCTCTGCTTAGAAGAACTAAACTCCACCACACTCTTCCCTCAGAACACACACACACACACACACACACACACACACACACACACACACACACATACATACACACACAGAGCTACCCTAGCAAAAGGCACAAGCACCACCTCTCCAGACGGGGTTACCTGGTGCCCAAGATACCCAAAAGACACAGAGCAAGGTAGTTGGAAACTGGCTGATAGGATGTGAGGAGAGTCAAACATAGCCCAACCTGTGTGTTTTTAAATGAAGACTTAAGTTTTAACCCAACTATGTGTCCCTACTGACCACAAAACTACTGTCTTCAAATCAGGGCAGAGCCAAAATATCTGTCTTGTTATTTGCCACCTAGCTCTGCCATTGGCCTATTGTGTGACTTTGGTTAAGTTTTTTAGCCTTGCTGAATTTATTTTCTCATGTGTTAAATGCACATAGCATTCATACCCACCTATTGAAAGATGACAGACCAAGTGGATGAAGAGCCTAATAGTATTCAGAATACAGTAGATACCTTAGGTAAACTTGTCTAGAACAGCTAAATGTGAAACTATAAATTCAGCAATTCCTGGTTCAGAAAAATCTCTTCTGCATCCTACCATTTTATTTAACAAGTAGAATTGCTTTTAATGAATAATAGTTCTTTCTAACACACAATTATACCCATTTTACAGATGGTAAAATTGGAGCACAGACAAGTTGAGAGCTTTTCCAAAGCTATGCAACTTGTCAATGATGGGGCCAAGACTCACATCTTCTTGGCATTCTGGTTTTGACACCCCACAGTGTTGCTGCCATCATAATGTCTATCTGTGAGTTTATTTGCGTCTCCCACCAGATTGTGAGCCCCTAGAGAGGAGGAACTGGATGACTTATGTTTGGTTCCTGCAGCCTTCACACAAAGACAGACTCAGAGTAAATGCCCAGAGAATGTATTTGTTCAACAAATGGACCAATGAACACAGTCAATGGAGACTTTCACCCTCCCTGGGATTTTCAAGTTCAACAGCCAGCCAAAAAAGTTAGATGTTTTTCACATATGCCTTTTAGGAATGGTCTTCCTGGCTTCCCTACTTGTCCCCATCACAGCAGGGATTGGGTGGGGGGGTGGGACACATCAGTAAGGCAAGTCCCATAGAGGATATGGTGTTTGTGCTGAAATATAAAGAGTGAGTAGGGGCAGCAATGAAGCTCCTGTCAGCTTTCTTTTCATGTGAAGATAACACCATCAACATCTAAGATTATTGGAGGTTCTGGTGTGGACAGCATTTTATCTTTTTCTTGTCTGTGTAGACACAGGCTCTTCATTCAACTCGGTTTCCCTCCAGTTATCTATTATTCATCTATTCATCAACCCATCCATCAATCCATCCATCATCCATGTATCCATCTGTGTAACCATCGTCTAGCCATCCACCTATTCATCAATCTATCTATTGTACATCCATCACCTGCCATCCATCCATCCTTCATCCCACTTCCCATTCACCCAGAGAATATTTACAGAGTTCAGAAACTGCCTGGTGCACCCCAGAGATACACTGATGTCAATGGAAGGAACCTCCAGAGACAAAAATGTAATGTCCGCAATCAGACTCTACATTTCCAAGTACCCTATAGTCAGTAAGTTTGCAGGGTTCCTGAGCTCCTGGCCTAAGTGATAATGTAACAGTGCTTGGATTGTTAACAAGGAATTGGAGGAGATTATGATCTTAGGTCCTCTCATGGTAGAGCTGTGTTTGTGTTGGGAACACTCAGTATCCAATGTCCTGATACATGCGCATTGGTCAGTCAAAAAATAACTCCTTCTGATGGATGTAAGCAGGACCCAGAAATGACTCTTCCCTTCTGTCCAGCCCACACTCTGCTTCTTCCTGGCCAGAGGTTATGGCCTGCATTTCTCTACTCCAACAGCCTGTGCCCAACTCACCACACACACACAGACCCCTTGTTCCTGGAATCCAGGCGGCAGCTTGGGGCCACTGCTGGAAATGGCCTCCCAACAGATGTGCCTTTAATTTGTTTCCAGGTCATTGGCCCCTGTGCCCCAAGGAGGCTGCCTCCCAGGCAGGAGGCCCCAAAATAGCTGGATATGTGTGTCCCTGGCTAGGGTTATCCATCACTGCCCGGCCTCTGCCCCCGGATGCCTCTCTCTGGTGGCTGACTCTAATCGGACCACTTGGCGTGGAGAAGGGAAGCTGGCTCTGTCCCCTCGGGTTATGGCCCCTCAAAGGGCCAATTGTAACCACATGGAAGGGGAGTTCTGCCCTGATCCCAGGTCAGCCAGAGAGCCCTTCCTACAAGGAAGAAGGAGGTTTTGCAGAGGGCCCACCGTGCAGGCTTTACATGGCTCAGGAGGGCAGTCCTTTCCTCAGCCCTGGTCCATTTGTTGTTAGGTTTTTTTGTGTTTGTTTGTTTTGTTTTGTTTTAATCATATGTATGCTTGTGTTCCGTGTTGAGGTATGTACACATGAGTGCAGGTACCCAAGGATTCCAGAAGAGGGAGACAAATCCCCAGGAGCTGTAGTTACTGGCGGTCCAATACGGAGTGCTGGGAGCTGGGGTGAACTGGGGTCTGCTGTGCCATCTCTCCTATCTCCTAGGCCATTTTTTTTCCTGGTGTTTCAAGACAGAATTTTTCTTCTGTAGCCTTCACTGTCATAGAACTCACTCTGTACACCAGGCTGTCCTCAAACTCAGAGCGATTCTCCTGCCTGTGCCTCCTAAGTTATGGAATTAAAGGCATGTACCACCACCACCCAGCCTGGGCCATTTCTTAATAGTGTATGCCACATGCCAGGCACTTACTCTGTCAGGCTGGGTACCTCTACATCGTGGTCAGCCCTATAGTTCTCTGGGAAATCCTTTAAGGACATCTCATTTCTTACCTTAACTCAAGGGGAAATGATCTCAGGGAACCCATCTTCCCCAATCTTAAAAAGAAGGAACATGATGGAGGTCTATGCATCTGAAACAGTGGCTTCCTCACAATGACACCATTTCCCTAGCTTCTCCCAGAGCTGCAAAGTTTGCGCTGGGTAAGCATTTGCTAAATCTGAATTTTTCTTCTCAGTCTCTTTGTTTGAAAATGAGGTCAATGCACAATAAAACTATCCAATGGGACTGTGTGAAGGTTACATATGGCAACTCGGGCTGGGGAGATGACTAGTAAACTGTTTGCTGTTCAATCACGAGAGTTGAGTTTGAGTTCCAGAATTCATGGGGAAATAAAACAAAACAAACAAACAAACAAACAAAAAACAAAAAACCAGACATGGTTACATATGTTTGTAATTTCCACATTGGAGAGGCAGAAACATCAGGAACTCTCTGGCAAAGTCAGCTTAGCCAGATCAGGGAACACCAAGTTCCAGTTTGTCCCGAAAACAAAGTGGATAGCCTTGGAAGAACAATATCCCAGGTTGACCTCTGGCCCCCAAATACATGTACATACATGATCACATATACTTGCACACATGAGTGCTCATAGACCTGGGAATGCGTGTAGAGCCTAGCACAGTGCCTTAGCTAGACAAGACAGCTTGATACATGGGAAAGGGCTCAGTGCCAGTGCCAGTAAATGGCAGGAGCTGGTGACTAGTGTACAAGAATGACAGGCGCCAGCTGGCACACACAGCAGAGGACTACGGAAGGTACTGTGACCTGCCCCTCTGTTCTAGAAGGGAATGAAACACAGAGCCTGGCCACTCATTCCAACAAGCTGGGGAGGGGCTGTTGAAGAGAATACCTCGAGCTGTGCTGGGCAGATCAAAAGCCCAGCTCCCATCATGTGGTCAGCACCTTTCCAGGGCAGACAGAGATGGCTTGGTGTTGCCTTATCAGATCAATCATGAAGGCCTTATCTTGGCATCTGAAGGTCTTTATAATCTGGCCCCATTGTGAATAACCTGCCTCACTTCCCATCTACCCCCAGCTCTTACCATAACACCACTCAAACTGGAATATTCCACACATGCTGAGTTTGCCTTGCAACTTCATGACCATAGCAGCTTTTTTTTTCCAGAGATTCTCTCTCTCTCTCTCTCTCTCTCTCTCTCTCTCTCTCTCTCTCTCTCTCTATCTCTCTCCTCCCCTCCTCTGTCCTCCCCCAGTTTCTGCTTACATGCCTCACTCTGTTTTTCAGGAAAGTTACATTTTCCACACCTCATCACCACCCCAGGGTAATCACTCCTCCTCTGTGTTTAAAAATAATTTATTGTTTAACTTATATCCTGAATTAGGAGCCAGGTTTGCAGTCCAAGTCTGGCGTGCTGCCTGCTTTTGTCAATAAAGTTTTATTAGGACACAGACAAGCTTCTGTGTTTGCCTGTTATCTATGGCTGTTTGCACATTACTGCTCAGTTGCTTCTGAGGCCACAGGGTGCCCCAAACCTACAGCATTTACTCTCTCTTCCTTTAATGAGAAACTTCCAGCCATTCCCTCAGTCTTTCATGCCCATCCTGCTGGCACAACGCCAAATCCAGACCACATGGGGTTTTTTGGTTTTGTTTTTGTTTTTTTCCCTCTTCCTATGAGTTTGTCATGATCCTGGTCCAGTGCAAGAGCAAACACTTTGAGGATGAGGGATGAGGATGTGCACACAGCTGCCGCAGGTGGTCAAGTTCTTTATCTGGCTGACCAAAGCCTCAGTCTTGTCCAGTGTTCCAGACAAGAACAGCAGAGAACTTTGGGAAATCTGTGTTAGGATTCAGACATCATGTTGGCCTTCCCCCTGCCCCCTGGAAGGATGCACTCAGGCAGTACTCTGGCCAACCCAGGGTCCTATGCCTACTAAGTCACTACATACACATACACTGCACATAGGTACAAAGGTTTCTTTAAGAAGCGAACTCCAAGCAGGGTGTTGGTGGCCCACACCTTTGATCCCAGCACTCTGGAGGCAGAGGCAGGCGGATCTCTGTGAGTTTGAGACCAGCATGGTCTACAAGAGCTAGTTCCAGAACAGCCTCCAAAGCCACAGAGAAACCCTGTCTCAAAACAAACAAACAAACAAACAAACAAAAAGGGTATCACTATGTATCCTTGGCTGACTCACAAGGTAGACCAGGCTCACCTACAACTCACAGGGATCCCAAGTGTCCTTTAAAAATGGTCCAGGGAGATGGCTCAGTGGTTCAGAGCACTGGCTGTTCTTCCAGAGGCCCCAGGTTCGATCCCAAGCAGCTAATGACAGCTCACAACCACCTCTGCAGCTTCAGGAGATCTGCCTCCCTCCTCTGGCCTCCAAGAACACCAAGAATGCAAGTGATGCACAAACATACATGCAGGCAAAGCAACCTTAAAAATAAAATAAAATAAAAAAGAGGCGAACTCCACCCACCTTCCCTCTTTCTCTTTCCACCATCTCTCTGAGCAGGCAGACAGATCTTTGTCTCCGTCTCTCTCTCTCTCTTTCTCTCTCTCTCTCTTTCTCTCTCTCTCTCTTTTTCTTGACTCCCTTCCCTTCCCAGTAAAACTTCCTTCCCATGTAAGTCCTACCTGTTGGTGTGTTTGTCCCCCACCATTAGAATCCCCAAGGTTCCACCTCGTGCTGTATTCCTAACAGTCCTGACTAAAGAATGTCTTTGAACTCTGGGCTGAAGTTGGGAATCCAATATTCTCCAGCAAGCTGGATCTGGTGGAAAATTTGGGGTGAAGGACTTAAGACATCTGGGTTGGGCCCTGCCTGTAACAGAAACACAGCCCATCTCTGAAGCCTTCTCAACACCCACACTTGTACTTCTACTCCTAACCCCTGCGCTAGATAAAGCCTGTGAGAATCTGGGATCTTCCACACAAAGAAAGGACTCTTGTTGCTCTGCAAGGATTTCCCCAGCCACAGGAGCCCCCGGTTCCTTTCAGTGGCCATCAACAGGACTTGCCTATTCTGGGGCCAACAAGGATGCCTGAGGAGCACAGCTTTCTTTTCCAATCTCCCTGGCTTAGAGGCAGATGGAGCTGAACCATATGCTGTCAGCTTGTGGATGGTAAAATCTATGTAGGCCGTTGCAGAGCCCCAGCAAGTCACCAGGATTGGATCCCCATGCTGACCCAGTATGGAGAACCAACAGGTATCTTTTGTTCCTTGGCAGGAGATGTGAGGGGTCACAGGTTCCAGGAATGTCCTTCCACTGACGTAGTACCTCCCCCTCCTGCTGTTAGTTTGTGGCCCACCCTTGGAGTTAGAAGCTTTTTTTTTCTTCCATTCTTATTCCCCAGACAGGATAAGCTCTGCCTCCTGGTGTGGTGTTAAAGTCACAACACAGACTGGTCACTGTTATTTGTCCTAGGTCAGCATCAGGAGAGGCAGATGAAGAGGTGGGGTGAGCATGAGATTTGGAGTCTGAAGCCAGGCTGTGGCTGTGGCTGTGGGCCTTGTCCTATCCAGAATGAAATTATTCTAAATAGACACACTTGTGCCCTTTGACTCTCATACTTTTACACAGTGGTCCCCTAGGAATTAGAAACTCCTTAGCAATCTCCTACTGCAAGAAGGGAGGGATTGAAGTCTGGTGTCAGCCCAAGGAGAAACATGTCTTCCAGGAAGAGATTCTACACAGTTCTGGTGACTTCTTCCAGCACCGTGTAGGAGGGACTAGAGACTAAATGACAGGGTTTCTCTGTCCAAATTGCTTTGAAGCCTGTCCTGGAATTCACTCTGTAGACCAGGCTGGCCTCGAACTCACAGAGATCCACCTGCCTCTGTTTCCCGAGTGCCTCTGTCTCCCGAGTACCTGAGCCACCAACATCCAGCTCAAATAGTTGTCTTTATACACACAGATAAGTGTAGTCCTCACCCCTCAAGAAGAAAACTCTGCAAAAGATGGAGACCATTAATGGAAACCACAACCAATCAAAATGCAGAGTTGTGGAGCCTGGTCCTAATGGACCCTTCTTCAGAAAACTGTATCTAAGGCTCAGGAAACATTGTGGAAGACGGGGAGTCTGCTGTGAGACTATGCCTTCAGTAATGTCAGAAGCTACACCCATATAGTCTCACCAGTCTACATGCCTAAACATGAGCTGAACAAGGGCAACAATAGACAAGCCAAAGCTGGTGGGGAAAGTCCATGAGGCCTCAACTAAGACACAGAACTACAGGCAGCTAAGGAATGCACAGCATGGGAGAAAGTCTTCCCCAGGGAAGAGCACTCCAATTGACTATCCAATACCAAGTGGTCAGCCCTGAAATCATACATACAAGTAACACTGTAAAAATTAAGCAGGTTGTGTTTATCTATTTGTGTGTGTGCCTGTGTGTGTGTGTGTGTGTGCACGCGCGTATAACAACAATTAATGAAAACAGAGGCACTAGTTGAACCACATCTCCCATGCCACTGTACCTGCTGGTTCCCTGAAATGCCAGGCAGGAATGGCAGGGAGGGTGAGTTAAGACCTAGAGAGCAGCTCTGCCCACACCTGGGAAATGACCCTGGTGGCTGGAGAGGGGCCATCTTGACTTTTTCTCCACAGCATCACCTTATGCCCATTAGAGAGAGTGTTAACTCCCAGAGTGACAGCTGGCTGCCAGCTCCTGAACCACTGGGGAGCTGTAGCCAACTCCATCCTCACTATTTCCCTCTCTCTTTCTTGTTCCTGACTCCAGAGCATGGCGGAGGGGGGGGGGAGAGGGAGGGAGAAGGCCAATAGACAGATACCCTCTCTCACACAGCTCCTGGCCCAGTACTGGGTGTTAAAAGCCATGAATACAGTCATCTCCCATCATGCTCAGCTTCTGTTTTGGTGAATGTACCTCAACAATTATATGCATCACCCACATCAGAGGCAGTGGTGCACGTGTGTGTGTGCGTGCGTGCGTGCGTGCGTGCGTGTGTGTGTGTGTGTGTGTGTGTGTGTGTGTGTGTGATTTGTGAATATTTCTAGAGTGGTGAAAATTCCAAATGATCTGATGTGCCTGCTCCCAGCCAAGGTCAGCAGTGTGAACTTTGGCTTCTCCCCGCTTTCATAGTGCTGTCTGTCTATGATGGGCTGCTGTTTTCATGCTTTTATGCTTCTCATGGTGTGTGTGTGTGTGTGTGTGTGTGTGTGTGTGTGTGTGTGTGTTTATAAATGGACTCCAATCATCTTGCTGAAATGCCATCCATAGTTCCTAAGCACAGAAGTAGTGATGTGCCCTACGGGAAAATGCTGCTGTTAGACATTTCTTCCTTCAGATATGTGCTGCTGGCTGCAGTTTAGTGTGAATGAGTCAACAACATCCACCACACACATTATCTTTTCCTGGGAACACACATCAGACAATATTATGCATTGCTGGTTGATGAGACAGTGACAGGAACCTCACAGTAACCTAACTGTGTGTCACCCCAGGAGCTGCTGTTGGTATAGTTGGCAGCTTTTTGAACAACAATGACAATGATCTGTTTAAGCAGTTTGCCAGCAGAATGGAAGCCTCCAGGAATCACCAGGACTCCAAATAATTTAAAGGAGCCGATGTTTTGCCTTTTATGGTTAGTGAAGCCCAGTCCCTTCCTTCCCAATAAAGCAATGGAGCTTGGCGTGGTGAATCTAGAAAGATGGGTCACAGGATGTCCTGCATACCGAGAGCAGCCACCAGCTAGTCGTGTGAGGTTCCGTGCAGCCTGGACTGCCTTCTTCCCCACCTCACTGCCCCCACTGCACAGTCGGGAAGCTGGACCACATGGTAGACAGCCACCAACTCTGAAACGCTTGCACTGGGGGATGATAGAATTTGTGGAGTACTCCCCTAAAGCCAGTGTCTCTTCTGTCACACCAAGCCTCATTGCTTACTGACCGACAGCAGGAGCATCCCTTAGATGCTAGTAGTGTCATCTCAGGCTGGGTTCCAGATCTGCTGAACATAATGTGCATTTATACACACACACACACACACACACACACACACACACACACACACACACACACACCGAGAGACATTTATACAGATACAGATATACATACTCAACACACACACACACACACACACACACACACAGACTCACACATACTACACTCACACACACATCATACACACATACAGAGAGAAAGAGACTCACGTATACTCACATATACAAGCACACAGTCATACACACATTTGCACATACCATACACAACACATACCACATATACTCATATACTTCACACACTTACACACAGAGAGAAACACACACACACACACACACACTCACTAATTCATATCTATGTCTCAACTGTGTCATCTTAGCTCATATGACCTCCTGTGGCTAATGAGGATGCCAAGTTAGCTGGACCAAATAGTCTGCTGAGGAGGCTACATCAGAAGAAACATCCTAACCCTAACCCTAACCCTAACCCTAACCCTGGGTCTAGTGGACTGGGAACTTTACTGAGTTTCAGGGTCAAGCACAGCCATATGCTCGTCAGACAAAGCTGTGGAAGAGGAGGTACTCCAAACAGGGGGCCAGTGTGTACTGTTGGCCAGCCACAAACATATGCCTGGGACCCTGCTTCTAGTGCTGGGTCACAAACACATCCACCTTGCCAGGCTTAGACAGGAGAAGCACAGACCTGGGGTCTACAAGTCAGTTTCACCAGAAGAGACTAGTGACAGAGAGGAAAAGGCTGGGAAGTGGTGGCTGCTGAGTGCTTCAAGCCAGGAGCACGCATGTGAATAGCTTGGATCCCTCCCAGGTAGACCAGCCCTCTTGTGGTGTAAGGTTTTCCCAGGAGGCAAGTCCGGGTCCGGTCGGTCTTTGTGGCCTCTTGTCCAGAGACCATCTGCTTGTACCTTTTAGCCTACACACCTCCAGGACTGGGGAACTCCTCCTGTCCTGATGCAGGCTAGCCTTGTAGCCAATGCTTAACACCCCAGAATCAAAAAAGCATTCTGGTAGACTAGCTGGAGTACCACTGCAGCTTCCAGACTCTACCTTGGAGACATGGTTTAAATCACAAAGCCATATGATGGCAGTTCAAATATAGAGAGCTGGTATTTGGTCCAGGTCTGAGGGCTGGGCACAAACCACCTAACCTCAGGTGATGTTCATGAAAGAGGGTCTAAGCAGGTGGGTAGGATGTGTACTGTCTGTGAACTCCAGGTAGCCATGCTGGTGAGCACCTGGAACGTGCATGGTGGAAGGCAGATGCTGGCTGCACATCGTAGGGGTAAGATGAGGATGAGGGGAGAGGCAGGGAGGCTGAGAGCAGACAGAAGCACAGAGAAAGACCACAGCAGCTCTTCTCTGGGGTACAGGGCAGGGGCACCCCTTGGAAGTTCTAGCAGTATACCCAGGTCTGTGGAAGAGCCCTGAGCTGGCTTATATAAGGAAGCTCAGGGAATGGGCATGTTGAAGTCGTGCTTATCCAGGTTCTCGCCACCCCTGCCCTGTGCCGTGAGAAAGAAGAGTCACACGGCTTTGGTTGACACTTATCTTTCTCTGTTTTAAAATGATTAGGACAATTTCCACTTTTGTCAAGTGTTTCTGTTCACAGAATAGAGACAAGCAGCACCTGGCACATGGATGACCTTACTTGAGGGCTTTTGGAAGGCAGGCATATACTGTTTGCTTCTTAGGCACCCCCCCCACTCACTCCTGGAATGAAATGCATTGCTTGAATGCCTATTTGTAACCTGCGGCCAGCTGGGATTTCATCTCTACCGGCTGTGCTCTGCTATGACTAGACCTTCAGGATTTCACATGCGACATCTCCCTCAGTTCCCTCTCCTCCGCCACTCTGGAGTAGCATTCCCAACCCCTTTGCATGAACTAGGCAATGGGATGCAGAAGGTTCCGAGGGGTTGGATAAGGACCTGAGGCTGCACAGCTTCTGAGTAAGGGACCAAGATGCTTGCCTCTGAGTCCCCCATTCATTTCCTTCTAGGACAGATCCTGACGGATTCCAGAGAAGGACATCTAAGTCAAGTGACCACTCCCAACCCTAGTCCTTCCCAGACAAGGGGTTACAGAGAAGGTGGCCCCAGACCTCTGGTTTTGCTATAGGCCTAGGAGTTGACAGCCATCCTTGTGTCTACTGAGCCCCCACACGGGGCCAGTGTAGGCCCAGCCCCTGTGGATAATGCTTTGCCTTTGGAAAGGCCAGTCAGCTGCAGCTAATTGAATCTTGCTCATTGCCCCCTCCCTCCCCAGCTGAGCTCCAGTTTAGAAGATATGTCCCCTCCCTTCCCCCCCCCAACTCCCTTTTCTGAATTCTGTGATCTTAGTGCTTGAAATCACCTTTAATTTCCTTTAGGAATGAGCAAGCATTTAGAGGTTTGGTTTCAATTATGCCGTTCCTCCCCCCCTCCCACCGCAAAAAAAAAAAAAAAAAAAAAAAAAAAAAAGTCTGACCCAAATTTCAAGCTAAATAAATTAGGGAACTACAGAGCTGGGGATATGAAGCAAGGAAGAGGCCAGGCTGAGGTTGTCCCTGGGGAGACACAGCCTTGACCTGGTCCCAAGCCCCCTGACCATCTTCCAAGGTCCCTCTACCCAGAGGCTCAGTTCTTGTTCCTAGGAGACCCTCCTCTCCTACCTGGGTACCATAGGTCACTCCAGCCTTGAGGCTCTCTACCTTACCTCTGCAGTGTCTCACACATCCTCACCAATACACATAAATGGCGCTCATAGTGTGAAAGGTTGCTTCCCCTCATCCACTGTGGATTCCCCAGCAGTTTCCTTGGGAAGCCTTCCAAAAGTTCATGAGGTGATATAGGGACTGAGTCTTGTGGGAACCTGATGCATCAGCCACCCTAGCTCCCACTACCTGTCCCTCACTGCCAAGCTCTGGCTGGTGACTTAGCTCCCTCTTTGTTGCTCTTTTGCTGTCATCCTGTTATCCTGACATGGATGCTTGCCCCTGGGTCTCCTGTCTGCCTGCCCAGAAGTTCATGGAGACATCAGAGAACCCCCTTCTCCAGGAATCTGCTTTACTGGTTGTGGGGTTGGGTTCCACACTTCTGCCACAAAATGACTTGAGTTTAGCATGCTTTTTTTTTTTCTTCTTCCAGTAGATTGTGAGCTTCTTGAGGACAGATTTCTCTTTGATTATGGGAAGGGATGGAAGGAAGGAGGGAGGGCAGAGGAAGGAATCAGGGGGGAAAGAAAGGAAAGAAGAAAATTAATCTCGGGGAGTGCCCTGGTCGTGGCCCAGGTGGGATGTTTCAGAAGAGCAGCTGTAGCTAAGCTGATTCTGATGCTATGGGGAAGCATCAGACCAATTTCCCATGCAAGCTTTAGGATTTACAAAGTCCTGGTGATCTGGTGACTATTAGGGTAGTCACATCCAGCCTCATCTCTATGATGAATGAACACACACAAACACACCATGTATGCATGTACACACATACACACATCATACATACACAGACATACCACATACATGTGCACACATATACACCATAATGTACCACACACACACTCACCATACACACCAAACATGTCATACACATACCACCCCTACACACACACACACACACACACACACACACACACACACACACACACATACACACACACCATACATTTGGACCACAGCCTGGCCCATCACTAGCCCACTGTCCTTTCTTTCCCATCATGCATGTATTTTTTGCTAAGCTTTTAGCATCTGTCCTTGGTATCTAGCATGAAGGAAACATAACTTGAAGAAGATACAGGAAGAAGAAAGCAGTATGAGAAACGGATGTCGGAGATAAGATGGAACATCCAAGGCAGGATCAGAGGAAGCTTTGCTGGAATGAAAGAAAAGAAGAAATAAAAGATGGATGGGTGGATGGATGGATGGATGGATGGAATGGAGGGAGGTAGAGAGGAATAAAGGAAGGAACCCCTGAGCTGAACTTGGAGGGTAAGAGAGCTACCAAGTACATGTGTCCAGGACAGAGGAGCAGCATGTTCCAGGCAGAGAGGCCCTTTGGAGCAACGTGGCCCTGCCTTAGTTCCATCTGGACAGTTCCTTCCCACTGAGGCCCTAATCTTCCACCTCCCAACAGTCCTGTCCTTCAGGCAAGTCCCAACCCAGGCGTCACCCTCTCTGATTATGGCTACCATCCTGATCTGCTTCCCTTCCAAGTGTGAGCCTGGTGGCTCCCTTGTACTTAGTCTGCAGTTTTCTCAAAAACAGGTGATATGTCTGCAGGCAGAGCTGAGCAGGCTCTGCGTGTGTTCAGCTGTAAATACCAGGCACAGTGTGTGGCAACAGGCCACAGAAATCAAGCCACACCTTCAATGGACTTCCAGCCTCTCCCCAAGACTGGCTTTATACTGCTCGTCTGTATAAATGCTGTGGATCTGGCAGCATTGTGTTTCCAGGTCACCATCATAGTAGAGAGAGAAAAGCTTAAAATCAAGATTTGGGGCACCTGCAGGTTTTATTGCTTAACTCAATATGCCCCCTCCACAGTCCTAAAGTCCTTACTGTTCCCAGGGTTGTCCTGGGAGAAGAGGGACATCCCCTTGAGTCCACCCCCAAATAAATACTCTTCAAAATACTCTAAAGAGAAGAGTATCCTAGGAGCATGAGCCTGAAAGTTCTGGCTACTTCTGGTGACCAGAAGTAGCAGGTGTCTGGTGACCCTGGGCCCTGGCCTGGCTCTTCAATGAGTGACAAAGACTTATGAGGCAAGCCCAGAAGTATCCAGAGAGGGTTGTATGCTCGAGAGGAAAGCAGACTGTCCTATATTATCTAATTTTTCTGGCACAGAAATTCCTGCACTCCCAGTCGGTGGTCAGGAGCTTACCCCAGGCATAGCGTTCCAGTGAGGTCAGCCCGTGTAATCTGAATCAGAAACACATGCAGTAAGGGTAGCACAGGGAGCTTGGGAATCTATGCTATGAAGAGACCATTACAGTTTCAGACATTGTCTCCGTGTATGTTTTGCATGGCCCTTACTCTCGGTCATAGCCCCGTGTTTACACCCCACCCCCATCCCCTGTGGACAGTATATGCCAATGGTGTTAAAATCATGAAAACATCCCATAGATCAAGTACAAAGCCAAAAAGTAGAGAGAACAGTCTCACAGCTGTCCATTCAGTATGCTCTGTCCACACTGTGCCCCTGAGCTCTGTTCCCAGGATGGTCACCCCGCTTCCCTAGAAAAGAGAAAGCCCAGCGAGATAAATGCCTATCCCAAAGCCATAGCATTTATTCAAGTACACAACTGCTTATCCATTCCTACTCATTTCCAGGCACAACATGACTCTTTTCACCACCACAGCCTTCTCCAGTGGCAGGATTGGTATCTTCATTGTACAAACGAATCAATGAAGGCCATCAGAGACAAAGGAACTTCACCGAAGTCATGGTGGCAGATCTGGAACTCAGACAACCTGTCCTATAAGGGTGTGCATTCTCTGTGAAGAATAGAAGGCCCTAAGAGAAGATTGCTCAGCCTCAGGTAATGCAAGCTGCATTCAAGAATCAGGAAGTAAGGCTAGACCTGAACCATGATAGGGACAGGAAGAAGCTTTGCAGACCTGCCCAGGCACCTCTCCCCTCCTCCCCCAGGAATCTGAGCAATGTTGCCTGTATGACACAAGCTCTTGGCAGCCTCTTGGGTGAGCCCTGGCTAGGCTGTGGCTGTATGTTCTTTAAGATGAATGAGTCCATAGTGAGAAAGCAGACCTAGGGTTGGACTCTAGGGGTCAGAAGTAGGGGCACAACTATCTCATTGTGTGGGCATCTGTCACAGGCACCCATGGAGGGCACATGCAGACAAGCTGGGGGCAGGTAGCTGCAGGCCAGGAGTCAGCCAAATAGAAGAGCAGATCTGGAGATGCCTGGGAACTCAGGCCCAGAGCTCAGTGCTTAGCCTATGACAGAACAGGCCATGAGGAAAGGTTGCCCAGCCTAGTTCATCCATGAAGGACACTGCCAAATGCAGTAGGAAGTGGAAAGCCTTTCCCTCAACACTCCCTTCCACCCCTAAAATCTGGTGTGTTCACATACACATGAGCTTGAATAAGAATGATCACACACACACACACACACACACACACACACACACACACACACACACACACACAGCAATAGGTTCATATATTTGAATGCATAGTCACCTGGGAGTGGGAACTGTTTAAAAGGTTTATAAGTATTAGGAGGTGTGGCCTTGTTGAAGGAAATATGTCACTGAGAGTGGGCTTTGGGGTTCTAAAAGCACATGCTCTCTCTCTCTCTCTCTCTCTCTCTCTCTCTCTCTCTCTCTCTCTCTCTCTCTCTCTCTCTCTCTCTTTCTCTGCCACCATGCTCTCCACTGTGATGATAATGGACTAACCTCTGAAACTGTAAGCCAGCCAGCCCCCAGTTAAATGCTTTCTCTTATGAAAGTTGGCTTGGCCATGATGTCTCTTCACAGCAGTAAAACAGTGACTAACACACAAGTACGTTTGGAAATTTGAGCAGTCCAGGCCTAGGTATGTACCTTGGCACCATCATTTCACAATGAGCAAACAACTGTAGAAAAGACCTTTAGGTTTGCACTGATCTGCCATTCAAATGGCTTTTCCTCTTCTGATATCTCATTCTCACAGCCGCCTCTGGTGACCAAACAAGTGACAAACCCCTTACCCCAAGCATCTTTTCCTGATGAAGAAGCCAAAGTTGTTGTTTAATGGCAAAGCCAGCAATAGGAGCAGAGTTTTGTGTCCCTGCTTGGAAGTTTCTCAGGGGCTGCCCTGTTTCCTTGAGTCTGGGTCATGCCCCTCATCTAGGCTCTGTGAGCTGTGTCTTGCCTTCTCTAGCTGTCAGTCTTGCATTGTTCCCTCAGTGTGTAAGCTGTTATGCTTCCCCATCCTGGGCCTTCTTAACATAGCTGGGTTTTCTGTCTGGGACAGTTCAATGGAAGACTTCATTTTTTTTTTTTTTTTACTATTTTTTTTTTTTGTGTGTGTGTGTCTCTGTCTCTCTGTCTCTCTGTCTCTCTGTCTCTCTGTCTCTCTCTCTCTCTCTCTCTCTCTCTCTCTCTCTCACACACACACACACACACACACACACACACTCATGCACACACACACTACCACCACAGCTATATTAGGAAACAATAGGAAAGTGTAGCAGCCTTTTTCAACCCCACCCTAGAAACCGCTGACATATTGCACTCTATTGAGGCAGCAGGAGGAAAAGTAGGGTGAGTGTATAGGATTATATGCTCACTAGGGGTCCTTAGTAATTATGCAACACGAGAGTAACTCCGTGAGTGTGAATTCGTGTTTGCATGGGCATTAATGCACGCGCAATGCATTACACTGAGTGTGAACCCTGATTCTTCATTTCCTTCTATTTGAGTTGGAAGGAGACTTGGTCCCCTGAATTCTTTTGTCCTCATCTGAGAACAGGACAGATGTGAAGGGCCTGGCAAGTGTCTGGGATCTGGGTGAAAACATCTGCTTCCAGCACAAACCAAACACAGCAGCAGGAGCCAAGAACCTTCCGTTGCACTCGCTACCGTTTGACTGCCTTTATTAATAACTTGGGAGGATTGCAGGCGAGGGCTTCTGGCAGGAATGAAGGGAAATGATCCAAGAAAAAACTCAAACCCATAAATAAGTTAAAGTCACTGATGGAGGGTGTTTGATCTTCCTTTTTCTCCTTTTTTCTTCTAATGAAATATGAGCATTTCCCTTTAGAACTCTGCAGGTAGAGGACAAAGCCAGGAGGGTTCCACCTTAAGGATTATGGAGGAAAGGTTGGGGGCCCACATATGCCTCTTTCGAGCTATGGCCTCTTCTGGTTGAGTCTTTCAGGGTGGGGCAGGTAGGAATTAGAAAGTCTTAACTTAATAATGAGGAGAAAAACAACCTGGAACAGAAAAAAAAAATATAACCTTTGGAATCAGACCAAACCAAATTAAGATTTGACCCAGTTGCAATGTCTTGGAATGTTAGACAAATTCATTATATAAAAGTTATTTTTCCTTTGTCTCACATGAAGAAAATAATACTACCTGGCAGAGTGTTTGTGCAAACTGATCTGGTGATGTGACTGATCCTATCAATCAGGGTAGGTTTTCTCACCAAATCCATTACATAGGCAGTCTACTCCACAGCCTGTCAGGTAATGCAGGTTCCCTCCTCTGGCCTAGTCAGTCAAAAGGATTGGATATACACATTTTTGGGGGACCATGCAGGCTTATAATTGCTTTTCTAGCACAATCATCATTAACACACGTATGTGTACACACAAACACACATCACTTTCATCAAAAATGTCTCCATTTTAATAACAAATTATATGGTGGCTTCAGACTCAGACTTTAGGTTCTGTTTTGTGATGTTACCGTCATTACTTGCATATAACATCATCGTGACACAGTGGCCCTTAATAAATGCCTTGGAAGAAGTGACCTAGCTATTTATTCTGCACCCATTTCTTTGGCTAGGCAAGTCACATGATCTCACTTGAGAGCCTGGTCATCTTCCTATAAGCCCAGGAAGGGGACTTGGATCAAACTTGGGTATACTGGCATGAGATGAGGTTCTTGGTGACATCTTGTCCCTACTCTGCTCTTCCATCCTCCTTCTAGAGCAGTGGTTCTCAACCTTCCTAATGTTGCAACTCTTTGATACAGTTCCTCATGTTGTGCTGACCCCCAACATTATTTTTGTTGCTACTTCATAACTATTGCTAGTTATGAATTATAATATAAATATCTTATATGCAGGATATCTTTCTACAGCCCCTGTGAAAGGGTCTTTCGAATCCTCCAAAGCAGTTGCCACCCACAGGTTGAGGACCACTGTTCTAGTCTTTCCCTGCTTGAAACCTTGGTGCCTTTTTGTTGTCCCCCTCACCCATTCCTAGATGGTCTAGCCAGAGGTAACGTCTCAGCCTCTGTTCTTGACACAGCTGAGAGATTGAACTTTTAAAGAGCTTTTAGAACTTTACAAAGGCTTTGCATTTTTAAAGAGTGTGGGACTTTTTAATATTTTGGAATGTTTATAATGTAATGATATTTTTTGTGTTCTCTTAGAAAGGCTATGTCTTAGTAATTATATGCTGTGTGTCTTATTTGACAGGGGTCAGTTGTTCTGGCTAGTTTTATGTCAGTGGCATAAGCTAGAGTCATCTGAAAGAAGGAAACTTCAATTGAGAAAACGCCTCCATAAGATCCGGTATAGGGCATTTTCTTAATTAATAATTAATAGATGAAGGCCCAGCCTGTTGTAGGTGAGGCTGGTGGTCCTGGGTTCCATAAGAAGACAGACAGTAAGCATCACCCTCCACGGCCTCTGCTTCCAGGTTCTCGCCCTGTTTGAGTTTTGCTCTTGACTCCCTTCAGTGGTGGATTACAATGGGAAGGTATACAACAAATAATCCCTTTCCTCCCTAACTTGCTTTGGTTATGGTGTTTTATCACAGCAAAAGAAACCCTAACTAGGACAGAAAACATCTGTGGTGACTTGAATAAAAATGGCCCCATAGGCTCATATTTTTGAATGATTGGTCATCAGGGAGTGGGATTTTTTGAAAAAATTACAAGGATTATGAGGCGTGGCCTTGTTGGAGGAAATGTATCAGCTGGGGTGCACTTTGAGATCTCAATAGCCCATGCCAGGCCTAGCCTCTGTCTCTCCACCTGCAGGTCATGTCAGGATGCAACTCTCATCAACTACTGTAGAGCACATGTGCCTGTATGCTCCCCATTGTGATGATAATAGACTAAACCTCTGAAACTGTAAGCAGGTCCCCAGTTAAATGCTTTCTTTTATAAGAGTTGTCTTGGTCATGGTGTCTGTCATAACAATCAGTGGCTAAGAGGGCCACCAGAGCCTGCACCAACACCTCTACGGAGGCTCTGAAGTGCCTATCCAGGAAGCTTCCTAGTAGTGACTACAGATGACAGACATCATGTCCTCTTGGATTCCATTTGAACAGACTCAGTCATTTCCCCACAGCTGATTGCAAGGGAGCAGGACAGATGGCATATCCCTGTGCCTAGAAAGACAACTGAATTGGGGAATAGACAACCAGTTTCCATGGGCATTTATGTTTCACAGCATTAATTTTCGTGTGTGTGTGATATATGCATATATATGCGCATATATATGTATATATGTATATATACATATATGCGCATATATATGCATATATACATATACATATATACATATACATATACATACATACATACATATATATATATGTGTGTGTGTGTATATATATATATATATATATATATATATATATATATATATATATATCTCCCCTTCATCCTCTGTTGACCAGTGTGAAGCTAAGGAGATCCAGATATCCTTGATTTCCTCCACACTGCCTGAGTCAATATCCCCTGTATTAGCATGACAGTGCTGCGCAGGCTTAGGGGTCAGACTTTGCCTATCCTTCCCACATGTGACTATGAGCCCAAGTCATGTAACACCTGGATGGAAGAACATACAGATACCAAAGCTGAAGGAGCCTCACACATGGGCTGCAGTTGTTAGAATCACATGGAAAAGGCAGGGTTCCAGGTTGTGTGTGTGTGTGAGGGGGAGATTGTGTGAACCTGGTATACCTGGTAATACTGAGAGATTTCCAGACAGGAACAGAAAATGCTGTTTTAGAGCTTCAGAGTGTATAGCTATTGTGGTAACAAAGGTTGAGAGGAGAGAGACTCAGCATTGGGGCAAAACGGTGTCTTCATCTCATCATTTTCCAATGGAGAAGGTGCATTTGACTCTCCGGATGGACTAAATAAACAACACTCTCCAAGAAGCATTCTTCTGGAAGCGTCTATAGGAAAACGGCCATTTCAGACCCAGCAGGCAGTCGCTTTCTCCAGCAGGGTGTAAGCTCCTGGAACTCCTCCACCACAAATGTTTCTTGTGGTGTAGCTGAGAATTAATTAGAAAGAAAAAAAAAAACTTCTTGAGTCAAAACACATATCTCACAACCTATTAGCATTAAGATTAGCATTAAAGAAAGTTGGAGACTATAACATTTTAAGCACATTTTATAAGTCTAATTTCCTGTGTGTCACTCTCAGATAATAAATGCTTTTCCTCCTAGTTCAAAAGTCTTAGAGGGAAGGGAAGGGTGGGGGTGGGGTTAGAGAAAGAAAAATTTAATTTAAGGCCTATTAGTTTATTTTTAGTTGCTCAAGATCTGAGAGATCGGGAGCACTTCCCTTTTCTAATAGGACGCGCCTTCCTGTGTAGCAAGGAAGTCCCTTGACCTGGGGCCTCCTCCAAGGTGCCACTGATTTTTGACAGAATTCCTCAGGCGAGGGCTTTGAAAGAGGCTAGGCCATGCTTTTGAGGGGAGGGTGACCTGGGGCCTGCAGGGACAGGGTTAATTGCTTAGAGCATTGGAAAATGGCTAGTGAGAGAAGGCCCTGTTTCCTGTATGGCCCTGGAAGATGTTTGTCGCCCACAGCTTCCATAATAAGACATTCCTGCTAATTTGCCGTGAGCTGAAAGGGATTTCTGTTTTTAGCTTTGGGGTCTGTGGCAACTGTTTTGTTTTAGATGAAAATTAAATGGGGACAAGGAGCTGACGTTGGTGGGGAGATGGGAGGCGGGGCCATAATTGACGTGCATTACTGGTAATTACCTAGTCCTTTCTTTCACTCATCATGGTGACAGAGAAATCTATTACCCAGCAGCTCCATTTCCACAAATTACCCTTCCCTGAGGACTTGGGGGTGTGGGGTATACTGGAAGAAATCACTGCTTTGTTTCAAAAAGTGGACCCCCAGCCAGGCTAAGAACATGGCTCTAGCTGTCTCTTAACCAGAGGAAAGGGATACAAATGGAGACCCCAAGAGAAGGCAGAGAGAATGACTTGGGAGCATCTCAAACAGAGGAACATAGGCAAAGGCAAGATTCTGATGGACACAATACTTGAGGAAGTATTGCCTGCTCTGGACAGGCAAAGGGAATAAGAGAATTCTAGAAATGATGAACATTGATGGAACCTGCAGATATACTATAGGGAAACTTACCCATGGCCTCATGACATGGATCTACTAGGATTGCTGAGTCGGTGGATAGATGGATTGATGGATGGATGGATGGATGGATGAATAAATAAATAAACAGATGGGTGAATGAATAGATGGGTGGATGGGTGGATGGATGAATGATGATGGATGGACAAATGTATGGATAGGTGGATGAACAGATGGATGAATGAATAAATAGATGGGTGGATGATGGATAGATAGACAATGGATAGATGGAGGGATGATTGGATGGATGGATTGATGAATGGATGGATGGACAGACAAATGTATGGATAGGTGGATAAATGGATGAATGAATAGATAGATGGGTGGATGATGGATGGGTGGATGGGTGGATGGATGGGTAGATGGATAGATGGATGAATAATAGATGGATGGATGGATGGATGGATGGATGGATGGATGGACAGATGGCTGGGTGGATGGATGGACAGATGGATGGGAAGATGAATGGATGGATGGATAGGTGAGTGAATGGGTGGATGAATGGATGATGGATAGATGAACAGATGGGCAGATGGGTAGATGGAAGGAAAGTCTGGTCCTTGTGCAAGGAAAAACAGGAATTAGAAGTAAACTATAGGTCTCAGGGGATTTGTCATGGAGGATATGAGTTTGATATGGGTCTTTCCTTTTCTTCAACTTTCAGGGACTGCTTCTCTTCTCCCCTCATCTCTTCATCTTCCTCTTCTATGTATTTGGCTTTGCCTTTTCTCTTCCTCACCTTCATTATTCACCTGCTACCATCTTCTGTCTTATGTTTTAACTTTTCATTATTTCAGTCTCAGCAGAACTCCAATGCTTTTGAAGAGTCTGTCAGCTCTCCCAAACTTTCTTACTTACATCTTTCTTCAGACCTTTCATACTACCCCACCACCCTCTACCCAGTACCGGAAGTTGAACCTAGGGTCTTGCAGATGCAATGCTAGCCCTCTACCACTAACTTACTCTCTCCAACCTCTTCTTACTTTTTATTTCAAGTATCTCACTAATTTGTTCTAAGTTGAATCTGATCTGTAGTCTAGGTCTTGAACTTGAGATCTTCCTTCTCCAACCTCCTGAGTGGGATTATAGACCTGCATCACCAAGCCTGGTTCCAAAGCATCATCCAAAGTGTTGGTCTCCAGTGCATGCAAAAGCTTAGGAGCTCCTTTGCTAATGAGAAGGAAGAAACAGAAAGCAGAACCCCCCTGAACCCCCCCCCTCACCACCACAACTCCAGTTTCAGTGCTTTCTGGCCTTTGACTTCTTCCAAATCATGGATGAAGCTTTGTTATGGCTAGGGAGTCAAAGGCAGCAAGACTTTTGTCTTAGTTAGGGTTTCTATTGCTGTAAAAACACCATGACCATGACAACTCTTATAAAGGAAAGTGTTTAATTAGGGCTAGCTTACAGTTCAGAGGCTTAGTCCATTATCATCATGAAGGGAAACATGGTATTGTGCGGGCAGACATAGTGCTGGAGAAGGAGCTGAGAGTTCTATAGCTGGATCTGATGGCAGCAGGAAGTAACTGCCACACTGGGCATGGCTTGAGCATCTGAAACCTCTAAGCCCTACCCCAACTACCATCCAGTCTGAGAGGACATGATCCTCCACAGGAACAAGGCCCTGCATTGAAGCATCAGTGATTCTGCCTGTGACTGACAGCCACTGAGAAACAAGGATGTATACCAGTTCCTAGGAGCTCAGGGGTGAGCTGCTCTCACCCCTGCTGCCTCTGCTTCAGGTTTCGTCTAAAGACAGATGTGGAACAAAGCAACAGGAAGGAGGTCTACCGATGCCATCAAGCGGAGCCTTGCTTTCCAGGAGGCTGAGGAGAATTGAGACACAAAACACAACAAAATTCTGTACTGGGAATAAGGATGGGCTAGGCAAGATACCAGAGCACCCACCCCTGGGTTTTCTGCAATGTGTCCTTTTGCTCACTCAGATATCCCATGTGTTCTCTAAGAGAATATGCCTGGGGCTTCAAGTACATTTTACAGAGAACTGCCATCTAGAGTCTCATTTTTCTCAGGTCCTGGTTAGTTGTATTTTTCTTCTTCCTCCTCCTTTTTCCTCTAACTGTCCTTTTTCTTCTTTTGGAGACAAGCTCATCTTGAGCTCATTGAGTATCCATGATCCCTAATTCATGGCCACCCTCCTGACTCAGTTTTTCCAATCTTGGTAGAACAGGTATTCACCACCATGTCCTTTTGGTATGGCTAATTTGCACCCCCCCCCAACTTTCTCTGGAACCTAAACCTTCTTAATTTGCATTTTTAAAACAATAGGAGACATTCCCTTTCTGGAAATGTCTGGGGTTGAGCACACACAGTTGGTGCTCAAGCCATGGAGAACTAGAACAGTTATTTGGGTCTCAAAGACAATCCAGTCAATCCCCTGATTTTCCTTTGGCTCTATGAATTAACAAGAATAGAGGGGAAGGAAAGGAGCAGAGAGGAGGAGTCTACTTAGCATCCTCCAACACCCCAAGACCCCTACCTTAACTGGACAAGCCTTTAGGGGGCTACCTGCTATGTGCATGAAACTAGTCCTGGTGCCTTCAGTCATGGCCGACCTGCAGCTGGCAGGCTGTGTTTAGTAGCCAAGGATAGCTCTCAGTATAGTCCCAAGCAAAATTTACTTAAAACATTGCAAATTTAATATGTTATGGGAGCAGGGGTGATGGTAAATCTACTGAGCAGTTCTCAGGCATGAACTTCGCAGATGCCAGTATTGTGTCACAATGTCAAAATGTTGGCCATGCCTGCTACACACAACACTCAGTTTCTGGGCCAGTGATATGGCTCTTGCCATAAGCAAGATGAGACAACAGATCCTCTGACCTCCACACGTGTGCTGTGGAGCCTGTATGCCAAGTGTGTGTGCACTCAAGGATGCACCCATGTACACACTAATAATAACAATTTTTTAAAAACCCACTCAGTTGTAATCTTCCCACTGTCCCCTTGGGAATACCATTGTCTCTGCCTGCACAGGCAGGAACAAAACACCCACTAGGCTGTGAACTTACTGTAAATAGCCCTGGCTTCTAGACAGCTATGAGTTTGTTAGGCCCATTTTGTTGTTGTTGTTTTGTTTTGTTTTTTTTTTTTTAATTTTTTACCTCATTTGTTGAGTTCTTAGGAGGGTACCCTGGGTCTGTTGAAGTTGTAACATGCTGCCTTCCTACTTCTCACCTCAGAGATGTTGTCCCAAGGTGTTAGCACTGAACTGCCTCTACCTCCCTGCAGGTGTTGCATGACTGGAAAATGACATGTTTCCCATCACTTGGGAAAGCTACCAGGCCTCATCTGCACAATACTTTCCAATGGGTAGGTGTGTGGTGGATGCTGGTGTGATCCAAGCTAGCCTCTTTAAGTAGCTGACCTTCAGGCTGACCCTGTCACAGTTTCCATCTCTGTCGATGTGCACAGAACTTAATTTCCCAAAGGGGATGCTGAGACCAAGTTGCAGAGAAAACACACGGGTAGATAGCTGTGTCCTATTGCAAATACTTCAGGACTGATGGCCACATTTGCCAACAGTCACAGGTGAGGGTAGACTCAGAGGTTCCCAGCCCAAATTCCTCATGGGAAGAACATGTGTTCCTCTTCATGAAGAAGCATGGATGCAGAGAATGGGAAGGGATTGATTGCCCCAGCAGCAGCAGGAGCCCTCACGGCTCCACATTTAACATATTACAGCACAGAGGTAAATTCTGTGACAAAACCCACAGAGGGCAGAAGACTCATCCAACTGTTTGGGCTTGATTTTGATAAATTCTTGCACACATATGTCACTTTTTTTTTTCTTTTAAACAAATGTTTAAAACTGGAGTGTCTTCTGTTCCACCTGGCCCTGGACGAATAATTCTAGAGACTCCGAGATCTCGCTTGACAAGCAGCATATCTTGATGAAGTGCTGATTTTCATATTGTTCCCAAACTGCACAGTTGCAGAAGCCAATGCCAAATGAAAGGAGGCTCTTTCCAAGCAGAAAGCTAATGACTTAAACCCAGCGTGACAAATCAGAGGATGAGTGGCATGGTGAACACGAACACAGTAGAAAGAGACATCCAGGGTGTGGTCCCTATCTGGCTCAGCTCTCTCTCCCCTGCTAACTGCTGCCCCCTCCCTTCCCCGAAAGGACAGCTCACCCCACGGACTGGAAGGAATATCAGCATCCCTGTGGGTGAAACAGACCTACTCAAGTTTACTTTTAGGAGATGTATGCAGAAGGAGACATTTAAGTGCTCAGTACAGCTAAGCACCAACTCCAACTTTATCTGTTACTAATATGGCAGTCACTGCTGCTGAGGATTTAGCTGATTTTTACAAAGGCTTCCTGGGGTGTGAATGACAAGAAACCCGAGGAAATCGGTTCTTGGTTCCTGTGTCTCACACAGGGTGGAGCTTTCATAGCAGTCCCCAATACAGTTACCACATTGCATGGAAAGGGAGGAGCGTAGGAGGTGTGATGGCTAATCCTGATTGTCAACTTCACAGAATCTATAATCACCAAGCAGACAAGCCCCAGGCAAGTTGGAGGGAATTTCAAGATTGGGTTAATTGAAGTGAGAAACCCACCTTAACTGTGTGTGGCTCCATCCCATGACCTGAGGGCCTGCAGTCACCAGAAGGGGTAGGGAGATAAGCTGAGTTTAAGTGAGTTCATCTTCCTCTTCTTCCAGATTGCAGATACGAGGTGACCAGCTGCCTCAAGTTCCCACCACCATCATTTCCCTAACATGTGGGCTGGTCTCCAGAACTGTGCACTGAACTAAGCCATTCCTTCCTAAAATGCTTTTGTCAGGAATTTTTTTCCTGTCCTGCAATACATAAAATAACTCATATAGAAGGTGTCACAATAATGATAAACAGAACTGGAGTCCAAAGACGAGGTTCTATTTATTGGCTGATGCTGTATGTACCGTATGTGGACACACTGGACTAATAATGGGAAATTAGTCATAACATCTATGCTAAGCTCAACTCCAAGAAGCAGAGCCTGGCACCTAAGGATTCTCTTTCAAATGAATGTGTTAGTTGTCCCAGTGTCTTTGTCTAGAGAAGAACCAGTAGGCGTGCGTCCTCTGGGCTCAACAGCATGTCTGTAGTGATTACTCAGCAGGATTGGTCGTGGATATATCATAGTTTTGAAAGCAGGCCACAAAGTGCCAACTTCTCAGCTGCTGAAACTTTGCAAGTTCTTTTGAGGACACAGGTTCCAAAACCCTAGGACTTGAACTGAACAACCCCAGGAGCCCAGTTGTGCATCAAGTCCCTGGAAGCTGAGAGATGAGAACATGGCCCCAGGAACCTAGACTAGAAACAAAGGGTCTTTGCAACCATTTCCATTCACCCAGGAGTTTAACTGGTCTGATAGATGGGGTATAGACTAAGCAACCACATCTCTTAACTTTTAAGTTCCTTTTAAGTTCAGATTTTAACCATTGTTTTCTTGTGTGTGTGTGTGTGTGTGTGTGTGTGTGTGTGTGTGTGTGTGTGTGTGTGTGTGTGTGTTTTTATATATGCGTATATGTATGCATGGTCACATGCATGTAGCATGCATGTGTACAGGTATGCATGCATGTGCACATATGTGTAGAGATCTAAGATTTGGGTATCTCAACTGAACCCAGAGCTGATGGATAGTTATCCTAGACAGCCAGCTACTCCAGGAATCCCGTCTCTGCTTTCACAGAGCTGGAATTACAGGCAGGCTACCATGCTCACCCAATGTTTATGTGGGATCTGGGAATTCAAACTCCAGTCCTCACATTGTGTAGAGAGTGCTTTAATCATGGAACCCTCTCTCCAGCCTAGTGGGGAGACGGATTTGAGTGTGCCACCATCTTTTTGTCAGTTGACCCATAATACAGCTCTTCCTTGATGCAAATAGCTGGTTGCATGGCTTCTATTCATTGGGCATTGAGCCCTTGCTGTATCAGTTGCTGACCTTGGGCTAGGGTGCTCTCAGTTCTTGTTTGGTGGCTATTAACACTGCCTACATAACAGTGAATCATCATTAGATAAGAAAACTTAACTCAAGCAGAGAAAAAGCTGGGCCCACACCAATGCCTATGGCCACACAGGTTGTGTCCTGCACAGGAAGCATAGTACAGTACCATGGTGCTAGCTGGAGACAGAGATATACAACTGAAAGAACACTGGCTAGGACATCTTCCCTTCCTCCCTCTCTTCCGCATCCCCCTCCAAGCCTCTTTCTTCTAGTCCTCACCATCATGTTTAGTTATTTCCCTTGAGGGGTCCCTTTCCGATCCCCCTGTCTGGGTTTCCCAGGGCCTCAGCATGCCTGCTCCACTGACCCTGCTCCCCTGCCACCAGCTCTCATCATTCCAAGTGCCTGCAGCCTATGAAGTTTCTGTTTTCTTTGCCGCTTGGTACCATCTGGGCAACTGGAGCTGGTTTCTTGGAGCTGCAAAGCCTGAGTGACCCTTCAGACTGAGTGGCTACAGTGGACAGGATGCCTCCCACAGGGTGTGCTCTGGTCAGCTTTCAGGCTGTGGAGCTCCAGCTGAACTCCCTGGCAAGCAGGACAGATGTGGTGATCACTTCTAGACATAGGATGAGCCAGGCCCCAACTCTTCTTTCTGTTCACTAGATGAGGCTAGCCCACCCTTGTGAACCAGGTCTGCTGGCTTCCTAGCAGGTTTCCTCCCTGAGTTCCTTCACAATGAGCCCAGCCTAGAGTGCCTTCCCCTCCCTCCCATGCATCCAAGTCTCACCTGAGTAGAGGCACCTCGGTGAGATGAATCCACACTCCCTCACTTCCAGAGACAATTAATCACTCTCTCCCCTCCACAGCTCTGCTTCTATTTCAAGATTCTCCCACAAAGCACTTAACACACTGCATTCTAATTGTCTCTTTCCTGGTGCCTGGAGCTCTTTCAGGAAAGTGAAGGGGTCTGCACAAAGAAATCATATGCTACTTGTCTTTAAGTGCTAACCACAGGCTTGGCTGTGTGCTGAATATTCCATGGACATGACTTCATGAACTGGCTTCTCAGCTTGATTCCATCTTATATTAGGGAGGGCATTGGGACTTGGAGTGACACAGCGAAGACATAGCAGCTTGGGATTCAGGCTGCCTGCCTCTAGAGTCAAAGGTCTGCTTGCCACTTCTCCCCCAGTAAGAATCTCTTTTGCCCTTCCCTCCCTGCCCCAGTTCTGGGTACCAGTCAGAGCATCCTCCAGGAACAGCAGTCTAAGCATCCAGGGCACTTGACATGAAATGTGGTTGAACTTGTCCTGGGCAGTGGAGCAAGGGCAGACATGAACAAAACAAGTCCTTTGCCATGGGAGTTGTTATCTATTCCAACCCTTTTGTGGGGCGATGGGATAAATTCCTTCTAGGGGGATTTGTCTTGCCCCCCTCTTTCATTTTTTGGTGTGTGGCAAGTGTTAAAACTAGTTTTCAGGATCTGTTCACGAATGCCAGAGTGATTGTGTTGATATGCCATCAATTATGCAGAGCATCAGGTACCCAGACTATTTACTTTATGTAATAGTTGTGTGGGCTTCTTGCACACTCTCTGAAGGAATGTTCCTAAAAGGGTCATTTTTTATTTCCTGGGATGCCTTTTTTCCCCTAATTACTGGAAGGTTTGGAACTTGCCCCTCCGCCATCCCCGTCTTCATTCTGTGCAAATGCATCTCCTTGTGTCACATCTCCCTGACACCTCCAGGCTCCCCTGGAGAAACAGACCCTCCTGCAGCCTCCCACGTGCCTTATGTCTTCTCCATGAAAACCTCCGATATTCAAATCCAAGTTGGAAGAAACACAACTCCTTTGGTTTTCCTCTTTTGTAAACATATTTGACACAGCAAAAGGGGAGGAAGCAGGTCCCCATGAGGAAGAGAACTGGCTTCTGTTCCCAGGCATGCCACAAATTTTCTGAGAGACGTGAGCAAGTCACTCCTTCTGTTCTCTCTATTCTAAAGTGAGGGACAAAGATTGTGAGCCTAAGAAGTAGTGGGGTCTGGGCTCAGAAGATCATGTAAGTTAGGTTTGGGTGAGCTGGATGAAGGAGAGTTTCACAGAGCCCCAGCATGGCTGAAGAGACACTGAAAGCAAAGAGAATGAAGCTGCCTCTGAATAAGCTGAGTAGGGATCCAGTCAGGAGCAGGCAGGACCAGGTGGCTATGTGTAGGGATCCAATCAGGAGCAAGCAGGGCTTATTTTATTTTGATTCATGTGGTTGGCAGTTTATGTCACCTTGAGATGTCAACAATGCATCTGCTTCCTGACCTTCCAGCCACTGCTCTCACTGAAGTGAGACTGTCCCCCACCCGGCCTCTCAGGTGAATGTCACGAATCTAACCTGAGCATACCTCCTTAAGGCATGTGGTTTTCAGCTGTCATTTAACCACACTGAAGGATGGGAAATGGAGCTACCCAAGTACTTCCCAAACATGGCTTCATTACTGTGAAATTACCCGACTCTAAGGGGGTAGCGAGCCAGATGGGAGGAGAGTTTTCCTTGGGGTTTTCTTTGAATATTATGTATTGCCGACCTACAAAAGATCCCCATTGCTTGGCTTGGAGGGGATCTCTTGAGCACGTGTGCTTTAATTTAAACCAGTGCATGAGCCAGTTCTGCCCGTCTGCCCTGAACAGTCCATTGCTGCTCCTGCAGGGGAGGCATTCCCTGAACCTCTGGTGGAAACTGTTGCCACTCCCAGAACATGCCCACTGTGCCGGTTCTGTAATCGAGAGTCACACCCCCTTACAGCCACCAGCACTAATCTAGGTGACTTCCTCTTTAAAGCTCTTACTCCACCTTGTGTGTGTGTGTGTGTGTGTGTGTGTGTGTGTGTGTGTGTGTGTGTGTGTGTGTCTCAGAGTGAGGGCTCCACATGGTATGTCTGCATATTCTTGAAGCTGATGATTGTATCTGCCACACAGCTGGGGCTCTGTGTTGGTTGAATGAATGAATGTTGACAGACACCGGCTACTTAAAACTGTAACCAGAAAGGGAAGTTAAACATGCCCGAGTGATGTTCTCCTTTCTGAAGTTGGTTTCCAGGAGGAGGGGTGCACATCCAAGAACACTTCCGGGAAGGTGCAACTGGAAAGTTGTTGTTTGCCTTTCTGATTCTGGCTTATTATCCCCCAATATTATGCTCTCTGATTCCATTCATTTTCCTTGCAATAAATAATCCACTTCTTCTTTATAACTAAGCATAAGTCTATAATATTTATTCTGTATTTTCTTTATTCAGTTATCCTCTGATGGGCATCTTGGCCATAATATGTCTACACTATATGGTACTATAGTGTACAAAGGTGTGTGGCTGTCTCTATAGTAACCTGGCTTGATTCTTTTCTTTCTTCCTTTTTTATTGTTTGACAGTTTCAAGGTTTTGGACAGTTATTTATTGTTTGTTTGTTGTTGTTTAACATTGAGTTAAATTGGGGCTGGAGAGATGGTCTAGTAGGTAAGAGCATTTAACTGCTCTTGCAAAGGGCCTGAGTTCACTTCTCAGCACCCAGATTGGGCAGCTCACAGTCACCTATAACTCCAGGTTCAGGGGATCCAACAGTCTCTTCTAGCCCTGGCAGGCCCCTGCATTCACACACACACACACACACACACACACACACACACACACACACACACCTCCTCTCACAAGCACACACAAACTCACACATGCATACACACACACATTTGTTTGTGGTTGTGTATGTATGATTATGTGGCTGTATGCATGTGTCTTTGTATATGTGTATGTGTAGTTGTGTGTATTGTGTGTATATGTGTGGCTGCTCATATGTGTGTGTTTGTATATGGGTAGTTGTATTATGTGTTTGTGATTATGTGTGTATGTATGGTATGTGTAGTTCTGTGTGTATGTGTGGTTGTGTGTGTAGTTGTGAGGGGACCATGGGTATATAAAAAGGAAAGGAAACCTCAGAGGTCTCTGAGTACTAGATAGAGACATATCCCCCTTTGAAATCCTCCACAGATCATCTCAAAGTCACATGACACACTTTTCAGTCTGATCAAGACCGTGTAGCTGGCAGGAGGTGTTCTGTCCCTCAGTGCCTTGCACTTTTCTCCATCGTGAGAATGGTTGGATGGCTCTGCAGTACGTTCCCTGGAGGATTAAATATTCATGTGACCCAAAGGGCACTAACCTTAGAGGCAGGAGTACTTAAGCCTTCTTCCTCTGAACCCTGATGTATAGCTCCAGAAAGTGGCAGGAGACCTTTAAAAGACTCTGACTGAAATAGCCAAGTACTCCTGTCTCAGGAGAGTCACCCTTTCCAGTCAAGAAAGGCTGGGGAGCTGGAGATGAAGACCATTAGTGGCTGAAGAGTTGTAGCTGCCAGTGTACCACCAGGCCCTGAAGCTGCATTGTTTATAAGGTGCTAGGAAGCCCCCATGGGAGAAACAGACACAACGACAGAAGTCAACAGCAAGTCTTGGGGTCTCAGGTCTCTCATAGGACAGATGAATATCTCAGTTTCCAAGAGTTCCTCCTGTGGAAAGAAATTAGTATGTAAGCATGTCTCCCAGAGCCAAGCAGCTCCCACAAATACCCATGGGGATGAGAAGTAAATATCAATGGATTTCCCTTGTCACTCCAACACTCCTTCTTTGTTATTCATGGTGGAAGATGGAGATGAAGTGGGTACGTTAAGGGAATGCATTCATTGGTTAATCATTCAGTCAATATGCATTGAGCACCTACAGGTACACATGCAGAATATGTTGGTGGACAAGTTATCTAGGGGAGTGGAAAGAGAGGATATAGGGCATCCAGGTAGTCAATGGACCAAATGGACCTTTGGTCCTTTCAAACAGAGTTGTCTGCAAGGAAGCTGAACCTGAGCAAGCAATGGGTGACCTGGGCTCACTGTGGACAGTGTCCAGAGAAGGCCTCTCTCCTAAGGGATATTGGAGCTCAGGTGTCATGGATGAGAAGGACCTAGGTATGCAAAGAACCCCAAGAAGGAAGCTCATAAGGGACTAGGTGAAAAGACCCGAAAGATCCTAGAGCATATCAACACCATCAAGCTTGAACTACTGAGTTGATGGACAGAGGCATTTTGTGACAAAACCCTGCAGAGAAGACCTAGAGCTAAGCCAACTCTCTGGTCCACAGGAAATCAAAACCTCAGATTCTGGCGTTTGTCCTCATCATTCCTGGTGTTTGACAACTGTTTCCTTTCCACTCCAGGCCCAGCCTCCAAGTGCAGAGACTCCGCAGCACGCCAATGAAATTGATTTAGTGGTTGCCGCACATTCTCTCCCCAGGCTGGAGCAGCAGAGATTTACAGCTCCTGCCGGGCAGCCCCTCCCTGCTTCCTGTAAATCTCCCACCACATTTGGGGCGGCTGCAGCTATTTGGGTAACCTTTATCTGAACCAGAACTTCCTCGCCAGGAACTTCAGAGGGTACCTCCAGGAAGGACGAGAGAACCCCAGGGGCCGACTTGTTTTGGGGCGGATTCCAGGCCTGCTGAGGACAGCTGCTCCACAGGCATTGGGCAGAAAACAGTTCTCTCCTTTGATGCCATGACTGCCTTTGTGGGGATGGCATGAACCCCCGAAGGAGCATTTAGGGTTTATGGAGGGCATGTGGGTAGGCAGAAAGCTATGAAGCCTGCATGTCCAGCTCCTAGAAATAAGCACAGTGCCAGGCACCATCAGAGGCCAGATTCTCCTGAATGGAAGCCAAGGTGGTATGTAGTAGAATGAAAGTTAGACATGTATCACCAATGTTATATTATATTTACATCAAGGTGTTCATGGTCTGTTTGTTTCCCAGCCTGGAATCTCATCTCCATCAGACCCACTCTTTCATTATTCTTGGATCTATCCCCAGCGTTAAGAACGACACCTGGCTCCTAGTTAGCCCTTGATAATCACTGAGCAAATAAATGATTAAGGAGAGTCTGGCTCCACCATTCTATGACCCAGGGCAAGTCATTGCCCCTCGAAGCCTCAGTTTTTCTCCACTGGATGCTAAAACTAATAATTGATCAATCAAAATAGTCAAGGACTAACAGTCAACTTCAACTTATTCAGTAAATGGACCTCTTAGAACAGCATGCTTAGGGTCCAGCCACTTGTGTGTTCTGGCTGGATGAATGATTGGTTGGCTTCATGAATGAGTGTGTGTGCAGGAATCTCTCTGAGACCTGAGGAGGTATACCCTACTGGGCATCGTGATCCTGGGTCCCATAACAGTTATTCCCTTAGAAGCTACCATGCCACATTTGTTTTCTCAGAGATTCCCCTTTCGATTCCACAGAGCTGGATTCAAAGGTTGTCCTTGCACCTTCAAAGTCTCTAGAACTCCCCATCAGAATTGCCCCCTTTGGGAGTTGCTTCCTTGGTGAACAGGCAATCCTCAGAAACACGATTCGTCCTTTCCTCTTCAGACCCTGGCTCTTCTTGCTGGGTGGGAGCACAGGGGTTGCCAGGGCTTGCTCTGGGTTTGACACTGGGAGGGGAGCCATCAAAATTTCTCTTGGTGCCCACGGTGACATTTATCTTAAACAGGGTTAGGTGAGTGGCTATGCTCTCGGCCAGAAGGAGCAAACTGAAATTGCTTCAGTAAACAGCTCGGTAGAGAGCAAAGCCCTGCCTCATTAAACCACAATTAGGATTTCTGCTCTGGCTTCAAGGGGAACTCCGTTTGGGACCTAAGACTGTTTATTTGAATAAGGCAGAGGCTGGGCAGGCGAACAGAGAGAGGCGGAGGTAGAGGTGGGGGTCAGGCGGCGGGCGTTGGATCTTTCTGTCATTCTGGACGCTTGGATAATGGGAAACCTTTAACCTCAGCCCTCCCAGATCCCTGGATTCCAGAACCAAATAACTATAGGCCAGCAGTTTTGAATCTCCCTCAAATGACTAATTAAATGGGATAAGGTATGTAAAGTGCCCTATGAGCAGTGAAGACTTAATAGATAGATGTGAGTTACCCCCTTAGCATTTTGATTCAACAACCAAGCCACAGGAGAAGGGAAAAAGCTGTTTCCACCAGAAGCCCTGCCTGGACTGTGAGTGTCTTTCATTTGGTTGCTGGATTTTTTTCCCCATTGAACAGTGTCCAAGCAAGTGATTGACCCTATGCAATTGGTCTTATCTTCTAAGTTTAAAAGGCCATATTTCCTTTGGCATTTCTTCAGATGGAATCCCGCCCTCCCCTGCCTGGGATCCTTGAAGCCCTCATGCCCCTGTCTTGTCATGGTAGTAACACAAGTTAACACTTTTCTCACTGGGTTGCCTTTATGAAGTACATCTTCAATACATCTTTGATGCTTCGGCAAAATTCAAAAGAATCATTTCAGGCCAGGGTTCTCTGTTTTCTTATTTTGACTTGAGAACTGCGGAATTGAAGAGCAGAAGGTGATTTTGCCTACTGTCTCCATACCCAAAAGGAGCCACGTGGTGAACAGTCTGTTCAAATAGCCACTACATATTGAGCAACTACAACATGTGAGCGGTTAGGACAGAAGATGCATGACAAGGTGCTGCATTCAAGGTGCTGGTCATCTGGTGGTTGAGTGGCTCCCAATAAACCTCTTAGAGCAATTTCCATGGAATCTGGCCACTCACGGCTGCTTGGTTCCATGAATGGGTGTCTACTGGCACCCTTCTGTGCTCCACAAGGGTCTCATCCAGGAGCTGGGAGCGCAACATGCAGGAGGTTAGGATCTAGGATCACAGCAGTGGGAATTCTGCCTACTTTGTGGGTGCTAAGGGTTTTACCTCAGATATACCAAGAGGTATATATCTAAAGAGATAGCTGACCAGAACTGCACATGGGAGAATCTCTCTGAGTCCAGTATCATCCCAGACATTACAGGGCAGCCTACCTAAGGTTCTGAACCGACCAGTTGAGTTTGGGAACAACTATTGTGCCATGAGATTGATCCACCAACATATTCATTATGGTCTAGGTAGAAAGTAGGCCAAATTCCTTCAGCTTCTGAGACTGCCTGCTAGCTGTTGGATTGCATAAAGGCCCAGAAAACACAACTGAGAGGTTGACTTAGGAGTAGTTTGGAGGTAAGAAACTTGCTTCCAAAGAAGAGTTTGACTTGGAGAGATGGCTCAGTGGCTAACAGTTTTTCTAACTTTATTTGGTGTTTCCAGGGCATTTCCATATAGCACCAAGACCCAGATCTTTGTAAGGAGATCACAGTCTTAGATTTACCTCCTTTTCCACTTCAGGACCTAGAACAGCTTGTTCCCAAGTCATCAGGCCTTAGATTTATCTTATATATTGGAGTGTCTTCTCTTCAATCAGCTAGCCCCAAAAGTTCCAATAAATCAGGACTTTTATCTTCTTTTTGTAAGTATCGGTCTGACTGGATTGGACAATACATTGTCCAAGGCTCCCTGGAACTCAAAGGACAGCACTTGTTGGTGACAATTGTTGGAGAGGAATAACACTGCATGTTTCACACTGCTGTTAGTAAACAGTTGTTAGTTTTTAATAGCAAGGCTTTGCTTAGCAACAAACACTCTTATTTGCATAACCCTCTGTAAATTTTAATGTTTTATTTTGATTGTCTCATTTTCATTTCATAACATCCTTAACAGGGAGATGAGACAGAGACCATCATTTCTCATTTAGAGAAGAAACTGATGTTCTCCAGGGTCATGTGACTTGTCCTGAATCACTCAGCTGGGATGCTGGGTAGACATTCTTAGGTTCCTGACATGTTGAACATCCCCCAAATTACAGTGTTCCACTTTCACTGCCCCTGTGACCATGTTGAAAAGAAACTGGAAGCAATGAATGGTTTGGTGGAAGACTATTTGAAGGGAACAATGTTTTTAATTAGTGATAAAAATGTGGGCAATGTGGGCTCATAAATACTGGTTTAGACTTAATTGATTAACACATCCTAGTATCAAATTAACAGTGACTTTAAAAACAACAAAACCCAGCCAAGGCTATCTTGAAAGTTTTCCTTTTTAAAACATTATCTTTGTTGTTTTCAAATTTGCCTGAAATTCTACATCTGGACATGTTTTTATTATTTTTATTATTAATTTATTATCTATTATTTTATGATGAATTTATTCTTTGATAATTTTACACATATACATAATGCATTCTCAGGATATATCCATCTTTCTTTTATACTCCTCTCACCTCCAATAACCCCTTGCTCCTCCCAACACCACTTTGTTAGAAATGAGACCACAAGGTGTGATGGCATAGAGTCAAAAAAAAAAAAAAACCTTGGAGGGTAACCTGAGCTCACCTCCCCCTTGCTCTGTGGTGACAAGTCATTCAACTAGCCTTGGCTTCCTTCTAAGTTTAGGGAAGTAATATCTGCCTTAAACAGTCAAGGTTTGGAGATGTAGGTGCAATGTGGTATAGCATCTAGGCCATTTCTAGTAAGTCAACATACATAGCTTTGTCATTATTTGTGAGATATTTACAGACTCTTCAGACATAGGAAGGAGATGAAGGTGAGAGCATGGTAAACAAATTCCTTTGACCCCAGTTCCCTCCCTGACTTCTGGAAAACCGTGGTGTAGTGCCATGTACTCTTTCCAGGCTTTCATCTGCCAAGTGGTGGATCACAGTACAGATGTCAGTGGTTTGTTAGGACTGCATGAGTTTGGCTACTAAGGTCTGGGTTCCAGATATAACAGCCAGCACCATTCTGTGGACTTCAAGCAAGAAACTTGGGAGCTGTAGGTTCTAGCTCTATAGTTCCAGTACTATAGGCTGGAGGCATTGGCTAAAGTAGAGTGCTTTCTTCTTCCAAGAATGGGGAGGATTCCTTGCTTGCCTGCTTGCAGCATTGTTCAGGGACCTATGAGAAAACCATCAGCTTTCACCTTGGCTAGAAAGTACACTCAGCCAAGGACCTTTGAACCCAAATCAACACCAAGATCCAACCTCTATCCACCTTAGCCTGGATTTGGAGGACTAGGTGTCCAAAAACCTCTGCCAGCTTGAGAATCATTACGTTACAGATAAACTTGTTTTCCACAAGGCAGAGCCCTGTGTGGGGTCCGGGAGGGCTCCCCTCCATCTCTTGGGGTGAACAGCAGCCTCTTGGGGACATCATTCCTTCCTTTGGGCTTGCAGACATCAGCTTCTTTGATTCCCTTTCAACACTTTCCAGCAGTCCTGTCCCATCTAAAGAGGGGAGCAGGGTGCTGGCAGTAACCAAGGGCATGCTGATTTTAACCTTAAAAAAAAAAAAAAAGAAAGAAAAGAAAAAAAGCTTTATTGTAAAGACCAAAAGGCCTTATAAACCTTAATGAGCGGCATATGCGAAACACATACATGAAATGCTTGTTTGAAAAATATCTCCCAGCTAGCCTTCAATAGCATAGCCTTATTATTCTAAACAGGGGGCTTGTCTTACCAGCGGACTGAACAAAACCCCAGTTGGAGATAATTATCTTAGCAGAATTCCCCGTGGGTCCTCAGAGAGGAGTTGGGGGTGGAAGTTGCTGGAACACATGTGCTAACTTGGGCTGCCTTTGTGTACACAACAAATACAAAGGCTGGGCCTCTGGAACAGGCACTTCAGCATTCGTTCAGGGGAATGCATGGGTTTGTCTCTGTGGGAGGGGACTAGAGATGGGAAGGCTGGAGATGGGACCAAACCCACAGGATGAGTAAGAGCTGTGAGAGCCAGAGGTGGGTATAAAGACAGACCAGATATGGAAAGGCCCAGGTAATACTAGCTAACTCAGGTTTGGCTGTGAGTTCAAGCATATGGCTATAAAATGAAATCACTGTGCCAACTCAGACAGATATCAAAGTGACAACAAGTCACTGAATCCAATGTCACTGACGAAAAGCAGTCTCTCTGGTCCCAGGGTGTCAAGAGCCTGTGACCCATCTTTTGAACAGCAACCTCTCACACACCTCTCCCTCACCTCGGGAAAGGTAGCCAAAGATGAACGCTGCACCAGCATTGTGGGTCCCTGGTGGTGGTTCAGCTGCCATTGGCTGGATGGTTGGGACTGTCAAGCATTTGGGCCTGGCACCCAGATGTTCAAGGAAAGTGGGCCACTGGGCTTCAATTAGCTGGGTAATTGTTTCAATTCCTGACTGCTCTCTACCCGTTAATTAGCTCCCTGCTGCCTTCCACCCCTGAGCTCAGAAATACCACAGCCCTGTCCTTTCCCACCCTGAAGCTGCAGAGAAGCTTGAGTGGGGCCAGTCCTCACAAGCAGGGCAGCCCTGGGAAAGGTAGGCAGGCCCCATCAGGTCCCAAACACTCTTTGATCCCTGTCATCCATTCCAGGCTCCCTCCAGGAGGTTTAGGCTGACCATGGCTGGGAAGATGTGAGGCAGGGGAGCTAGCTGGGGACCTTTGAGGCTTTCGGGATAAAGTGGACCAAACTGAGGTTATGACTTAAGGACTGTATTTATTTATTTATTTATTTATTTATTTATTTATTTATTTATTTTTGCATAAACTGACTGTATTTATTTATTTATTTATTTATTTATTTTTGCATAAACTGTTCAGCCTTCCCTGTCTCTGTTGTTCTCATCTGTAAAACAGGGTGATGGTGTGCTATTGGCTGTAATTGTTGGGATTGACCTGTATGCAGGTGACCAATATGCTTGACCCCTAGGTATGGTCCAGAAATAGTTGCCTTTTTTCCTGCTTCACCCTTGTAAAAACTCAGCAGGCCACTGAGGTCAGTTTCTAAGTAGGAGTTTGCAGTTTGCTTTGTGACTATGGATGGGGCAAGTAAGCCCGGTACTTTAAACCTCAATTTTCCAACCATAAAATATTATTCGCTAAGGCCCCTTCCATCTTTCAGCATTCTAGGAGGAGAGAAAAGATAGCATTCTCCACACCCCAGGGACTTTTCATCCCAGGCAGAATCCTGTGTCCAGCTCCTACCTTGCCTGCAGAAAAGTGCCCTGCCTGTTTTCCCGTCCTGGTAAACAGAGTCATTAACACTTTAATCTTAATTACCACTAATGATGGTAAATTTGCCTCATTAAGTAAAACGGGGCTTTCTGGTCTCATTTGTTTCCTAAGCTGAACCAGAACGTTTAAGTTTTCAAGTGTGTAATTCCAACTTCGAAGCTGAACCTAATTGGTCAATTGCAGGTTATTAATGGTGGATTTGAGTTCTAGAATAATCTTTTGGGAATAAATATAGGAAAGGCAGAGTGGTAAAGGGAAAAGTAACACCCAGATCAAGGCAAACCGAGCACCAAGAAAGTAGTTGGGCCTGTTTCTTTGGTTATTCCATTAGCTTGAAAGTTTTCCTAAGTACTTTTTAATTTTCAATTCCATGAACATTAAGTGTTATAAAACCATCGAACTGTCACTCTTATGAAATATACTGAAAGTTTTAGAGTGGGCATCACTCTCTATGCATTATCTTCCTCTGTGTAGTTATATAGTGATTCTACAGAGAAATGGTTCATTATTATTTAATCAGTTAAATTAAGAGTTTCTTGACAATATCTCCTGACCTTGATGCTTTCTTTTTTTCTTTTTTCTTTTCTTTTCTTTTTCTTTTTCTTTTCTTTTTTGAGACAGGATTTCGCTTTGTATCCCTTACTGTTCTGGAACTCACTCTTTAGGCCAGGCTGGCCTCAAGCTCACAGAGATCCACCTGCCTCTGCCTCCTGAGTGCTGGGATTAAAGGCATGTGCCACCACTGCCTGGCTCCCTTTCTTCTTCACTGCCTGGCTCCCTTTCTTCTTAGTCATATTATTTCATTTTGAAGTTTTCCAAAAAAATTATTCTGAGGCCTATGGTATGTGAGTGGCAGATATGTGTGTGCCTGGGGATTTTCTTCAATTCTCTCGAGGTGACTTGGGCTCCTTATTTGAGAATTCTGACAGAGAGTTGTGAGACCCAATGTCAGTGTGGCTTGTGTGGGTTCTGAGGAGGACCCACCTGAGGTTTGTGCCCCTCTCCACCCTCCTGTTCTCAGATGGTGGCCCAGTACACCTCCCCCATGAAGTGCTAAGAACAAGTTTGTACATGCACTTGAAGTGAATACAAATTTGCAGCTCTCATCCAACCTTCCCTCTCATTTTAGGTGCTTGCACTCTGTCAAATACTACTGTGGACATTTCTTACCATATGTCATCCTCTCAACAGCTCCGAGATTGAAGACAAACAGTAGCTCAACTCCCCCTTCAGCAGTGGGTAAAATGAGGCTCCAGTGGATGCTCCTAAGCTTCTCAGAGGCTGGCCTCACCCTTCTGAACCATGTGACCAGTGACCATCAGTGTCTCTGGCTGGGGCAGGTTCTGGGACCAGAGACCATGGCAAAGAGGCAGCAGCACAGGGAGATGCCACCAGCTACTTCAGACCCTTGCATTGCTCCCTAGCTTCTGTGGTCACTTTAGAGTATGCAGAACACCGGGAACTATACCCCTTTTCTAAGTTGCCTCTGCATAAACATTTTTGAATGGAGATGAATAATTAAAATTTGGGCCCATGTGGATTAATTAGTTCTTACTACTTGCAGTATTCTTGTCCTGTTCAGCTACTGTGTGAAGACAGAAGTTTCCATCCTGCCCTATCCTGCTGCCATTCAGTCCCAAATAATCACATGGAGGCTTATATTAATTACAAACTGTTTGGCCTATTGCTCAGGCTTAATACTAATGAGCTCTTACAACTTGAATCCATAATTCTTATCTGTGTTTAGCCATAAGTTTAGCTTGGTACCTTCTCTCAGTAAGACATTCTCATCTTTTTTCCTCTGCATCTGGCTGGTGACTCTCTCTCTCTCCACCTTCCTTTTCCTAGAATTCTCCTAGTCTGGTAGTCCCTCTTATACTTCTTGCCTGGCTACTGGCCAATCAGCATTTTATTAAACCAGTGCAAGCATGGGACAGAAATTTCTGTCCACAACCATGGGTGCTGACTCCACCCTGAACTAGTCGCTGTGGAGACACACCATCTTGCCAGCCTCTGCTAACATTTTCCCTTATCATATATGTGTCATTCCAGTAAAGACATCTTATTGGGCCTGTTTCATAGCACAGGTCTAGGATCTTAGATACTCAGCATGAAAGGGAAGAAGAATATCAAATTTAAGGTCTACCCAGGCTGCAGCCATCCTGAGCAACTCTGTCTCAGAATTTTGAAAAGTACAAAAAGCAGACTGCGGGTGTTGGTAGAGTATTTACTGTGGTGATAAATTATTTATGATTTAATAAAGTTTGCCTGAAGATCAGAATGCAAAGCCAGCCATACTAAACAGCCATAGAAGCTGGGTAGTTGTGGCCACACCTTTAATCCCAGAACTCAGGAGACAGAGGCAGATGGATCTTTGTGAGTTCAAGGCCACACAGGGCCACATGAGAGTGAATCAATCTAAAAGAGAAACAGAGCTCACACCATTAATTCCAGCACTAAAGAGGTATATAAGACAGGAGCAGGGTCTCAGACCTGGCATTTCAGTCTCAGTACTCTGGAATTAGTCTCTAGACACTTGAGGACAGGAGAGATTCAGTTTACAGTCACAGGGAAGACAGCCTTGGTAGAGGAAAGAGCTACTGGCTAAATGTTTTGCTGCTCAGATCTTCAGTGACTTTATTAGATCATAAACAATATATCACAATTAACAAGCCCTAGGATCAATATCCAGTACTGTATAAGCCAGACACGGTGGCACACACCTATAACCCTAGAAATAAGGAGGTAGAGACAAGAGGATCAGGAGTTCAAGGTCATCCTGGGCTACATAGTGAGTTTGAAGTCAGTCTGGCTGCATAAGACATTGTCTCTAAAAAGAAAAGGAGGGAGAGAGGGAGAAAGGGAAAGAGGGAGGGGGAAAGGAAGGAAGGAAGGAAGGAAGGAAGGAAGGAAGGAAGGAAGGAAGGAAGGAAGGAGTGAGTCTGGGGATAAGCCCTTACATAGCACGAAGGGCACTGGTGACACACACCTTCAATCCCAGCACTCGGGAGGCAAAGGCAGGTGGATCTCTGTGAGTTTGAGTCCAGCCTGCTCTACAGAGCTAGTTCCAGGACAGGCTCCAAAGCAACACAGAGAAACTCTATCTCGAAAAACAAACAAACAAACAAACAAACAAACAAACAAACAAAAAAGGCCCTTACATAGCATGCCTATAGGATCAACCTTAGTGCTACAAAGGTTCATTCATTAATTAAGAACTTACGAGGCATGTCTTACCTCATTAACACTAAACTCATATAGCAGAGTTAGGACAAGAAGACAGACTGAAGCTTCATCGTGTAGTGTAGTTACTGGAAAAGGGCATAAGGGAGCCACTGGGAAGCCCAGTGAAGCTCTAAACCTCCACATGGATAATGGCCATGTAGGTGTACACATATGTAAGCTTTGTGTACCTTCTGTATGTGAGATATGTGTCAATCAAAGAAGGTAAAATGAGACTTCACCTTATTTGTCCTGAGGGGAGGGACTTGCAAGTTGGGCAGCTTAACCTCTGACCAGTAGTGCCCAGGAGAGAGCAGTGTCCACTTCCTGACAAGGCTGCCTCCAGACAGATGGATGAGGAGTGCTTGCTTATGTCTCTGTGTATAGTTAAGACACTTTCCTCAGAAGCTCCCAGAAGGCTTCTGTTGTAGAATATTATTTTAACTAGGCAAAGATGTGTTACATTTGTTTATACTATGGAATATTACTTTAACTGTGTAAGGGTGTGTTACTTTTATTTGTGCTGCATTTGTTAACAGTGTAAGGATGTGTGTCTAATTATGTAAAGATGTGTTGCATATGTTTTACCTTGCCTGCCTAAGGCATCTGATTGGTCTACTAAAAAGTTGAACAATCAATAGCTAGGCAGGAAAAAGGATAGGTTGGGCTGGCAGGCAGAGAGAATAAATAGGAGGAGAAATCTCTGCTCAGGAAAGAAGGGATGGATGAGAGGAAGATGGAGGAAGAGAGAACAAAGGACATGCCCAGGGCAAGAAGCCAGGCAGATGACAGCCTGCCTGGCATAGAGAATCAGTGAAAGTGAGATATACAGACACAAGACAGTAAAAAGCCCAGAGGCAAACTGTAAAGGGAAACGGGTTAATTTAAGTTGAATGAGCTAGCTAGAAATGTGCCTAAGCCAGGCCAAGCATTCAAAACTAATAAGTCTCTGTGTCATGATAAGGGAGCTGATTGGTAACCCAAAAGAAGATGGCTGGTACAGCCCTATCTTCATTCTGGATTGAAAGGCCCTTGGTCCCCCATGAGCCTCTCAGCCACACTGGCAATCGGAGTAGGATTATTGTAACAAGCCTACTTACTGTCCTTCATTCTTCAGGACTGTCTTGGAGTCAGCCTTGTAGTAAGCTCTCTGAAAATGTTCTGCCCCTGGGGTTAGTAGCCCCAGACAAACACCCGGCATGTCCACATGAAGGTTGGGGGCAGGGGAGCAGGCAGTAGAGGCAGGCTTCAGGGCTGGGGTGGGATCTGAGTTTGGCTTAAAAGGGTGTGTTTGATTGGCAAGTGAGAATGACAAAATAAGGCCAGAAAGGGAAAGATACTGCTTTTTTGGAGCATTCCACTGTGGTATTGATGCTTCCTGTGACATTCTACGGACTCCTGCCAAACCCACTTAGCCATGGCAGATGGTTTCCAGGGCATATCGACAATCTTCCCTCAATAGTCATTACATCATTCAACAGATAAGTGGGGCTCACTCACCTCAAGAGTGGATATAGCTCCAAGTTGGAAATGGGGTTGATTTATCCAAGGTTAACACTTGTGGAAGCCATCCCCCAACATGATTCTTGGTGATCCCTGCCTCCTTGGACAGTGTCTTGAGTTATACCACAGTTCTGTAAATGTGGCCAACAGCATGTAGCAAAAAGGGACAGTATATTATTTCTGAGCTTAGATTATAAGGCTGTAGCTTCTCTTTTGGGTGCTTTGTTCTTTCTGTGTTACTTTGAGTTCACTTACCCAGGAGGAAGCTACATTGTGAGCCATCCTATGGGAAGAGCTACAAGGTAAGGGCACAAAGACTCTGGCCAATAGCCATGTGAGCGCACAGTCTGGGAACTGTACTCTTTAGCCGAAGCCAAGCCCTAAACAATTCTGACTGACTGCATAACTACATGCCCTGACAGTCTGACCAGAATCATCTAGTAGAACCAATCCCAAGTCCCTGACCCATAGACACGAGACAACAAATGTTTCCTGGTTCAGGTTATTGCATTCTATAATATTAAATTGCTCCTCAGGAAATCGATTGCTAACATAGATAACCAATGGAGAACAGAAGTAAATCTTTAGTCCTCCATCCTTGGGAAAAACAATCTGCATGGTTAGTAAGGGGTTTCCAGGATGATGGAGCTATAGACACTATGGTGGAAACCAGGAAAACAGCTCTGGGACACATCTCAGAGCTCTATACATGCTGGTTAAGTACAGTACCATTGCAATGTGTCCCCGGCCCTTGCATCTGCTTTTGACTTGTCCTCTAATCTTCTATATTCCTTTACATTTCCAGGATCATTTCCCAAATAAACAACCTGTGTTACGGCAGGTTTTTCCCTGCCGGCTGCCGCCGGTCCGCCAGCCCGCCACCCACCTGCCGCCGGTCTGGGCCCACAGCCGCACCAGCCCCAAATAACACTCAGAGACTCTGTATTTGATACAATCCTGTTGGCCAGTTACCATTATTGTTTATGGGCTAGCTCTGTCTTAATTACTGTCTTAATTATTAACCCATTTCTACTTATCTAAATATTTCCACGTGGCTCATCTTATCCGGGAGCCGCGGTTGGCGTCTTCCTTCCTCCCTGGTCTACATCTTGACTCCTCCTTCCCACTTCCTCTTTCCTCCTCCTGGTCTCCTAGCCCCACCTATCTTGTTTTCTATTGGCCACAGTGCTTTATTAACCAGTATGAGAAACATATATACAGAATAACATCTCCCATCATCTCCTCTTTTCTGCCTAAAGTAAAAGAAGGGTTTAACCTTAACATAGCAAAATATATCATACAACAGTTATCAAATAAGAATCACAGTAAACTATATTTAGTCCATTAACACTTTGTAAGACTTAAAGAAAATATCATCTATCCTATCTTTGTAATAACATCTCCCATCAAACCTGCACCCCAATCTTGGTGTCAGGATCCGGTGTGCTCAGCGGTAGATGTGAGGGCACAACTAAAGACGGAGCACTGTGTGTACCCAGGCCCAAAAGCAAGATTGTGAACAGCACATGAGGGAGGCCAGAGACTAAATTCCTGCCTCCGGAGTTTTCCTACTCCTCCTTGGTACAACCATTCCTAGGTCTTCCCTAGAAAAGCTGAGGGCTTTTTTACTTGCATGTTTCTATGTTCCGGGGGACACACTTGTGTATGTGTGTAAATGTGTGTGGGGGGCCAGTGGCCAACCTTGAGCGTTGTACCTCAGGAACTTATTTTGGAAACCATGAGACATAGGTCTCACTGATTCAGCAAAGCTTGCTGACCAATGAGCCACAAGAATCCATCCCTGCCCTTGCTTTCCCGGGAGGATTATAAGCATGTGTCACCACACCTGGCTTTTCATGTGGATACTGGGGCTCAGACTCAGGCCCTTATGCTTGTGCAGCAAACACTTAACCCAGTGAGCTATCGCCCCAGCCCAAGCTGGAGAGATTTATTGTTCCATGTTCTGGATACTGAAAATATAGTATCAAGGTGTCAAACAGATCCTCTGAGTCTTTGGGTAGAATGGTTCCTTGCCTCTTCATGGCTTGGTGGTGGCTAGCAGTGCTGAGTTCCCTGGCTTTCAGTAGCATCACTGTTGTCTCTGTCCTGCCTGGACTTTTGGCAGAATGCTTCTGCTTCTTCTTCTTCTTCTTCTTCTTCTTCTTCTTCTTCTTCTTCTTCTTCTTCTTCTCCTTCTCCTTCTCCTTCTCCTTCTCCTTCTTCCTTCCTTCCTTCCTTCCTTCCTTCCTTCCTTCCTCCTCCTCCTTCTTCCCATTTTCCTTCTTCCTCTTCTTCTAAACTTTATTTTTCTCTCATATATTACATCCCAACCAAAGTTACCCCTTACTCTATCCCTCCCAGCCCCCATCCCATCCTCTCCTCCTCCATCTCCCTTTAGAAAAGAGCAAGCCTCCCAAGGATAGCAACCAAGCATGGGTATCACGTTACAAATCTAGGCACATACCCACATAGCAAGGCTGGATAAGGCAACCCAGCTGGAGAAAAAGAATCCCAAGAGCATGCAAAAGAGTCAGAGACACCCCCACTTGCACAGTCAGGAGGTCCACAATAAAGCCAGGCTATACAACATAGCATACATAGAGGACCTAGTGCAGACCCATACAGGTTCCCCAAGAGCCCCTATGAGCTTGTTCTTGTGGTGTCCTGGAGACCTCTACCCTTTCCTTTCCCTCTTTCACGGGTTCCCTTAGCTCTGCCTAATTTTGGCTGTGGGTCTCTGCATCCACTCCCAGGCAGGATGATTTTCATGTGTCTCTAGTTCCTTTCATTCTACCATCACCAGTCAATATGATGGATCAGAGGCCATTTCAGTCCTACTGACCTCACCTTAACTTGCTATGTCTACAAAATGTATCAAATAAATACTTCCAAATTAAGTCAGTTTTGGTTTAGTGTTATGGCCTTTTGGAGGTGATTAGGACTAAATGAGATGACAAGTGTGGGGCTCGCATAATGGCATTAATGGCTTTATATGATAGAATGCTTGCTTCCCATGCAACACCCTCTGCCATGTTCTGATGCAGGAAGGTGGCCATCACCAGAGACCGTGAAGATGTCGATGTCATGTTCTTATTTGCTAGTCTCTGGGACTCTTTGCTGACTAAACGTCTATACTTTTTTATTGCTTTATATATTTTTAATTTTATTTTACATATCCATCCCAGTTCCCTCTCCCTCCCTCCCACTTTCCTTCTCTCACACCCTCTCATGTCCCCTGACCACCCTCCCCTCACATCCCCCCCCCACTCCACATGTAGGGTGATGCCTTGCAGGAGGGGTCATCTACATCTGCCAAGTCATTTGGTGTAGGGACTAGGACTTCTCTCCAGTCTCTAGGTTAAGGGAGTATCCCTCCATGGGAGGTGTGCCCCCAATGTTTTTTGTGCACCAGGAATACATCCTAGTTCCACTGTATGAGATCCCTTAGACTGCTCAGGCCTTCTAGCTGAGACCCATGTTCAAGGGGGTCTGAGTCAGTGCCATGCTGGATTCCCAGCTATCAGTCTGGAGGCCCATCAGCTCCTCCTTGTTCTGGTCAGCTGTCTCTGTGTTTCTGCAGCCTGGTCTTGTCCTCCCTCTCTGCATCTGGATTCCAGTTTGGCTCAGTGTTTAGTTGTGGGTGTTTGCTTCTGTTTCCATCAGCTACTAGATGAGGGCTCTATGATGGGGATAAGTTAGTCATCAATCTCATTATCAAGGAAGGGCATTTATGGTAGCCTTTCCACTGTTGCTCAAATTGTTATTTGGGGTCAGTCTTGTAGGTCTCTGGACATTTCTCTAGGTTCAGTTTTCTCTTCAAACCTATAATGGCTCCCTCTTTTATGTTTTCTCTCTCTCCTCTCTCTCTCTCTCTCTCTCTCTCTCTCTCTCTCTCTCTCTCTCTCTCTCTCTTTCTCTCTCTCTCTCTCCCTCCCTCCTTCCCTCCTCTTCTCTTGTCTATTCCTCCCCTTACTCAATCTTCCTAGTCCCACGTGCTTTCCTCTCCTCCTTTTTTCTTTCTCCTAGTTCCCTCTCCACTCACTGCCCCCCCACTCCCCATGTGCTCTGGAGATCTTGTCCCTTTCCCCTTCTGTGAGGGATCTTATGTGAATCTCTTAGAATCTTCCTTGTATCCTAGTTTAACTGGCAGTGTGAATTATAGGTTGGTGATCCTTTGCTCTATGTCTAAAATCCATATATGAGCAAGTACATACCATGTTCCTCTTTTTGTGACTGGGTTATCTCATTCTGGATAGTTTCTTCAAGTTCCATCCACTTGCCTGTGAATTTCAAGATTCCATTGTTTTTTTGTTTTTTGTTTTTTTTCCCGCAGAGTAGTATTCCATTGTGCAAATGTGTCACATCTTCTTTATCCATTCTTCAATTGAGGGCATCTAGGTTTTTGCTATTACAAATAATGCTGCTATGAACATAATTGAGCACATGTAAATGTCTATACTTTATAAATGACCAAGTCTTGACCAAGAATTTTAATATGATGGGAAAATAAGACATTGACAAGGTCCTATTCTGTGGTCCTGGTATAAAATTTAGGCAAACACTGTTAAATCTTGCACTCACATATGTAAGAATGAATAAACTTCTCAGATTACTGAGGGCTAACACACACACACACACACACACACACACACACACACACACACACACACACAAGCGTGCACACACACATGCACTCGAACATACTGAATACATCTGCTGAGCAAAGGAGAATCAAAGCGGAATAAAAAGGACTTAGATATTTTCCCAGATTGCTGAATCTCGAAGCCCACACAACCACCATGGATCACCACTCTCTAGCCTTGAAAGTGATTGTTCAATTCCCTACACTAAATGTTGATGAGAACTCCATGAGAAGAGGACCACAAATGATGATGGGGATGGCTAAGGGATTCTACCAGCACCCTCTGCTCAGACCCCTGAGGTTCTATACTATCTTTCCATACCTCAGGCTACTCTGGTTGGTGACTCCATCAAATCTGGGCCCTGTGTGCTCTGGGGGCCTAGGGATAAGGTTGACTGAGCACATGGATCTGCCCATCCTTCTGCCATGTCACTCAGAGATGGGAGGGGAGGGGCAGCTTTCGCACTTTGGAAAGTGACAGCATCATTTCCCAATTATCACATTTGGGGGAACAGATGGGAGAGCATGTGGAGGAATTGTGGGCTTCTTTTAAAGGGGGGTGATGTTTTCTAAAGAAAGTTGCCACAAAACACTTCTACCCATTTATCCCAAAAGCTCTTGGGATTTGGAGGCACTCGGTAAATAGGATTCTTTTATCTTCATATCCCCATCCCCCCCTTTTTTTTGCAGCAGAAGAGACAGAAGTGAGGTGTGGCAGAATGGATATGCCCTGAGCACCTGCAGTGTGCAGGCATATTGCATTGTTAGCCTCTTAAATAACTGCAGCAAAAGCTAGGCATTGGTGCTTGCCCACCATCCTAGAACAAGGAGGTAGAGACAGGAGGATTAGGAATTAGAGGCCATCTCTGTCTACACGTTGAGTTGAAAGGCAGCTTGGGCTACATGAGACTCTGTCTAAATAAATAAACAAAATAGGAAGAACAATAATTATAACAACCTTTTGAGGGAGGTGTTACGATTATAAACAAGGAAATGAGATACCGTGGTTAAGAAGCAGAGCTGGGGGCAGGGCTGCTAACGGAGATGAGTCAGTGAGTACAGGTGATGTCACCAAGGCTATTGACCTGAGTTCAATCTCTGGGACCCACACAGTGGAAGGTGAGAACCAGAGTCTGCAAGCTGCCCTCTGACCTCCATTTGCACGATGTAGAAGGAGTATATGTGTACACACACATGCATAAAATGGATACATAAAGGATAATATACACATCCTTAACAAGTAGAGCTGACTTTTGAAACAGAGGTTATCCCAAATTCCTCTTTTGACCTTGCCACGTGGAGGTTGGTGCAGTGTGGGCTCCACCCTTCTCATGCTCTTGGGAAATAATTGAAAGCAGGGAGTCAGGGTAAGGTGGCCACATAGTAACTAGCATTTTTTGCCCAAGCCTCAGCTGACAGATGAACAAACAAATATGGACCTGTGTGCCAAGGGACATTGCTTATAACAAGTACTGATACAGCGGCAGCAGAGGTTAGCCCTGAGGACATGGTAAATGTGAGAAGCCAGGCAGGGAATGACAGATGCTGTGTGATGCCACTCACACAAGGTACCAAGTGTTGTCAAAGTCACAGGAAGTGGGGTAGCCATTTCCAGAGTCTGTGGGGGATGATGGAAATGTAGAAATAGGCAGTGTGTGGGTTAGGGGGCTTCACTATGAGGTGAGATGTTCCAGAAATGTTCAGTAATGTTACTCATTATCTGGTTGTCACTTACACTAGCTAAAATAATCAATTATGTTGTAATTTTATGTTTATTTTACCATATATAAAGGACATATCTCCTACAGAGCCCTGTGGAGTCCTGGGCCAGGAAGAAAAGGGTTTTGATGGTCGGAGCCACCAGATCCCATGCAGCTTTTTGGAAGGGGTGAGTCTTGAAGGATTTGTGGGTTTCATCTGCTCTGAAGAAAGCAATGCTTAGGTGCCACAAAGAAATTAGAGCATATGAAAACCTCAGACCCAGGAAGTAGTGATCTAGAGTGGTTGTGAAGTGCTCTTACATGTGCTGGATCCCTGAGACCTTGTCTCAGAAACATTAAATGGAAAGCTCTTAAGGAAGACACCTAACGCTGGGGCACTGTGCCCTTGGCAGTATTCCTTTGGCTTCACATGTAGAGGTCATGCAGCTTTCATAGCTGGCATTGTTTGAGCTCCTATGAGGTACTGCATAGGGGTTGGAGGCAGGGAGTGGAGGTAGGGGAGTGATTACAGTCTCCACCTTTCCGACAAGGCAAAAACACTTCCCATGGTTCAGACCACTCCCCCATGGTCCAGATCCAGCAGACCCCTTCAGTGTGATGTCCTCTTGAAACATACTGGAGGTCAAGCTGGTCTAACACAGTTCATGTGCTTTAAAAAAAATGTATGCATATCTGCACATAAACATGTCCATACATGAGTAGGATCCCCTGCAGCTTAACTTATGAGTGATCATGAGCCATGCAATGTAGATACCGGGATCTGAGCTTGCAACTTCAACAAGAGCTCCTAACGGCTGAGCCATCATCTCTCTAACCTCAGGATTCATCTTTTCACCTGTAGGGCTGTATTCAGCTTTCTTTTCTACCTGATTTGCTCTCCCCGTTTTTGCCCATTTTGCCAGTTCCCAGTTAAATCAAGAGCCTCAGTGGAGCTGGTTATGGCAGCCCCTAGTCTCCTCCATCCTCCTCACATCCCTGTTCGGCCCACACCACTGTCTGGAGAACGTGTTCTACTTAGCACATGATGAGAGCCCCAGTCCCAGCCCCAGCCCTAGCCAGAAGGACCCCCTCCCCCGCTTGGCCAACTGCTGGATGTCTTGATTTTGAAAGTCACTAGGTGTGGTGTGGGTGAATCCCTGCTTGCTCTGAGCTTCAGTTGGGACCTCTGAAAGTGCAGAGATGATTATCGCCAGCTGTCTCTTATGACAGTTTTCAAATCAGAGTTAGACAATGCATCATGTGCTTATGCAAACGGCTGAGGAGGAATGTCAGAGCAGAGCCCCAATGTAGAAGCCAGGACTCTCCTAATCCATTACTAGTGAATGAAAAGCAGGTGGCCACTTCGGACTGAAGCTGGTAGTTTCTCACAAAGTAAGACATACACTTACCACGTGATATAACCAGCTCATGCTCTGTTCATACCCCAGAGAACTAAACATTTACACTGTCATAAAAAGCCAATGTGTGATTGCTGGCATAGGGTTTATTCTTAATCTCTGACCAAATTCAACCACCCACTGCCAGATGAGGACATGTTCTGAGAAATGGCTTGTTGGTGATTTGGTGGCAAGGGTGTTAGGATGGAAAAATTTAGCCCAATTCCCCAGAAAACCCAGGAAGCTGGGAGTCTTAAATCCCAAGCTGATGGTCACCTACTTTAATGTTTACGGTAGTGAATGAACACCCAGAAGCCTGTGCGAAAGCAGACATCCTGGGCTAAGGGCGGGGTTGGATACTTTAAAGTAATTGGTCGGCACTGTATGCTACGAGGTGATTGGTTCATGATGCACGGGCTTTGATATAACCCTATAAAAGCTGTCTCAATTCTGTGCTAGGGGTCGTCGCTAAGCCCTCTACCATGGTGACAACCCCAGTATACTGGAATATAAAGGACCTTATGCGTTTGCATCAAGACCGCTTCTCGTGAGTGATTTGGGGGGGCCGCCTTTCCTGAGTGGGAGCGCGAGGGACCACGCTCTCGCGGGTCTTACAAGGGCATCTTCAAATGTCCTTGAGATAAAATAAAATGGGCTACAGCTTCCTAAACTGTGGGGATTGTAGAAATGTTGGCAATAATGAGATGTTCCTAAGTGTGCTGTAATCAAAAACAAGCTCCAATCAAATGCACAAGGAAGTGGCAGTGCTTGCCTGTGTTCTGTCACACATCTTGACTGCAGCCATGCTTCTTCTGTACGTACAACATGGACACAGGGCCTGCCATTACACCTCAGTGTCAACAAACCCTGCCTTAAACACCTCAGCTCACATCTAAGACTATTGTATGTTACAAATTGCAGTGGTTTTCTTTTTTTTTTTTTTTAACTGCATATGCAAAGATTTCTGTTCCTACAGAAGCATGATGGCTTAATTATGGAAAACAACGGCATTTTGCTGTTTTCCTACCATCATTCCTCTCCCATATAAGTAGTAAAATTAGTATAGCTTCAGTTTGCATTGTGTTAAAATGTTTAATTTTTAAAAATTGCTGTTTGCTTTGTTGACTTGAGCTTCATATTTTAAAAGATCATTAAATGAATTTTGGCTTGAGATAAGAACAGAATTTCCAACAATTTCTGAAATGGCCCAGGACATGCTTCTGCTATTTTGTACTGCATATTTATGCAAAGTGGCGTTCACGGCATTGACAATTACAAAATATCGATCAAACCTGAAAAATGTGGAAGATTCTCTACATCCTGCAGAACGAAATATTCAGCCTAGATTTAATTCTCCATGTAAGAATAAACAAGCATGTCTATCTCATTAGTATGCAAATTTGCTTTCATCAATAATAGATGGTAACATATATTTATAAGAATTATTTTTAAATAAATTCCTTCATGATTTATTATCAGTAAAGCTTAATTTGTATATTATATTTGCCTAAATAACCCAAGACAGGTGTAAAGTTTCTCCATCAAAAGGAGACCTGAGTGAAAAAAGTTAAAAAAAAAAACAAAAAGACTTGTATAACCCATGACACATCTAGGCTACATGGCATGTGCATTTGGCTTTGCCTGTATAGGTCCATGACAAAGACAACACTAACAGATTAAATCAAGCACTAGGAAGGGAAATGATTCATCCAAGAGACAAGCCCAAGAAATCTGAGGCTGATGCTGATGTCACACATTAGATTGTTTCTATACTAAGCTTTTCATGTGCATGTCTGTGTGCATGTCTAGGTGGATTGCTCAGCTGTGTGTATGTGTATACTCAAATGTGTAGGTGGATTGCTCAGCTGTGTGTATGTGTGTGTGCATATGTAGGTAGATTGCTCAGATCTGTGTGTGTGTGCCCGTGTATATGTAGGTGGATTGTTCAGCTGTGTGTTTATATGCATGTGTAGGTGGTTTACTCAGTTGTGTGTGTGTGTGCACGCGCATGTGTGCGCGCACACACTCATGCATGTGAAAGTAGATTGCACAGCTGTGTGTGTGTCTGTGTAGGTTGGTTGCACAACTGTGTGTGTGTGTGTGTGTGTGTGTGTGTGTGTGTGTGTGTGTGTAGGTCAACAGCAGGTGTCTTGGTGTCTTCCCTTATCACTCCTCTTATTTGGTTGAGGCAGGGTCTCTCAGCGAACCTGGAGCTCACTCTATTCACTAGATGATGTGAGTATGCTATTATGTGGGTGCACAGGGGCAATTAACTGACCAAGCTATCTCCCTGACTATTATGTGACAAAATCTCCCTGGAGAGACATGTTTCCTCGTCCTAGATGGGGAATCCATCACAGATCAAAGTACGGATTACCCCAAAGTCCAACTTGGTGAGCAATGAGTTTATTTTATTGGGGTTACTTAGAGGAGCAGAAATGACTCAAAAACAGCTGCATCACCAAAGCCCATCCCATCAGAGGTGACAGATCATAATGCTTGGAACTGGAGCATAGTGCACAGCCTGCAACCAGCTCAATAGGTTGAAGAGTATCTGTTTCCCAGTGCCTCAGCTCTAAACCTCTTCAGGTTTCTCATCTGGCTTCTGCTTCCTCCAGGCAGCTGGTCTGGTCTCAGTTTTCTTTCGTAGCTCAGCTTGTCTGAGTCTTCTTGGCAGCTGGGCCAGTCTGAGAGTCTTCTTTTCATCTAAGCTCTGCTAACTCTGGCAATAAGAGGCTTAGAGAGTCTGGTCAGTTTCAGGGACTTACTGAAGCTATTTTGAGTTATTTACCTTCCTGTTTGAAGAGGTTTCCTTGCAGGAGGGAATGTTTCAGTCTCTAAGGAAACTTAAACAACACTAGCCCAGTCAACCTCCTTTCAAAAGGTAGGAAATAGAATGAGGATGCGTTCAGTGGTAGAGTACTTGCCTAGTTTGACCCCTAGCACCATAAAAACAAGCAGACAGACAGACAGATCAATGCACTAAAATAAAGAGATAACACATAAACATGGCATGCACAGTCCTTTATAACTGCTATCAAGTATGGTAGACTGTATATAAGTGCATATATTCACCTTCCATCTGATTGGCAGAGTTGTTACTACAGAGGTGGAGAATGCATTGCAATATAACATACTATAGCTACAATGTTACTGGGCCATGGGGACAGAGCTCTGTTAAAGTCTCAGGAGATCACTGAGTATAGTTCACTATGACCTAACTGTTAGGCTTGTGTGACTATCCTGAAGCAACCCCAATGGTCTTCACCGAATGACAGGAAAACCAGACTATGTTAGAAGACAAATTAAGGGTGCCAGAGACTGAGAGGAGAAACAGGTGCTTACTACAGAGTGGTGTGAGTCAACTGTTCTATACTTTGACCACCCTGGTGGCTTCGTGACTGTGTATTTCTCAAAACTGACAAAAGTGTGCTTGCATTAAGAGAGAATTTTACTATACTGAATTATGGCCTAATTGGAGAATAGATATAATCCCACTTGGAAGCTTTGGGCAAATAGGAAGGAGTAATAGTCTCATGTCACTGTCACTAATGAGCATGTGGTCAACTCTTCTGACACCAACTGTTTCACCTCTGCTGGGTACTCTCTAGGCCTGTCTCCTCCAAAGCTGACCATTAACTAGACAGACTTCCTCTGCAATGTCCATCAAAATGGGGACTGTGAGTATTCTTGGGGCAAGCATTTTCACCCCACAGACAACTATGGGGTGGACAAAAAAGGAGACAAAGACCACAGAAAACAGATCTAAACTCACAGCTGCTCTCTGCTTGTGTCTTTTATGCAGAGGTGAGTCAGGAGAGCCAGTTGCACCAGAGGAAGCAGAGGGCACCCACTGGCCTTCTAAATCTGGGCTTTGAGATTAGGAAAGAGCCTTTTGTCTCCTGAGTGTTTCCTGGGAAAGAAGTGATGTCTAAACTTCTGGTAGGCTCTGGTACTCACAAAGTGCCATGTATCAAGTTTGTATTAATAGATGCCATTGCCTCAAACTGTCTCAGAGGTGCAGTTGAGGTCATGTGATGACAAGTCTTCAGAGATTGGTGGAAGAGATTGACTCAATCTAGGATCATGGTTTTCTCCAGCTTTAAGTACCTTCCCTGGAGGAAACACCTTGGACAGCTCCCGGATGGCTATCTCTAGTAATCACCAAAGAGGACATCTGCCAGGAAAAGCTCACTGTGCCTCTGCTAGGTGGGTGGGGTAGGTAATGGAGGGGCACACCATGTTATTGGGTTCATGTATGGAGAAGGAGGCAAGGTTGAGCCTTGGCATTGATTCATACCAGTTCTGTGTGGGAACCATTTAAATAGTCTCTCCAGGAGAAAAGCAACCTCCACTGAAGAGGCAGAGCACTTTCAAAGTCTGCTTTGAGCTACAGGCAAACCCGGATGGCCTGAGGTCCAGCCTCCATCTACCTTCACTGTGCATTGTGCACTTTATCAGTGTACATTGGGAGACATTATTGTTCTCTCCCCCTCTCTCTCTCTCTCTCTCTCTCTCTCTCTCTCTCTCTCTCTCTCTCTCTCTCTCTCTCTCTCTTTCTCTGTCTGTCTCTCTCTCTCTTTCTCTGTCTGTCTGTCTGTCTGTCTCTCTCTCTTTCTCTGTCTGTCTCTCTCTCTCTTTCTCTGTCTCTGTCTCTCTCTGTCTCTGTCTCTCTCTGTCTCTGTCTCTGTCTCTGTCTCTCTCTGTCTCTCTCTCTCTCTCTCTCTCTCTCTCTCTCTCTCTCTCTCTCAGCCTGTCTGTATACATCTTTGCACTTGGATGATTCTTCCAGGTGTTAAGCTTTAATTCTGATCACCCCACATGCTGTTCAGGGCTACTGAGTTTCCCACCATAGCTTTCCCAGCCACTCCATCTACATCTCACTCATGCTTGCTTCATGCTAACTTTCTATCTCCTGATATTGCCCCCCCCTCTCCATCTGGAAATCTGGGCATGGACCCTCACAGTCTCTTATGCCATTCTTGAAGTACATTCTAGTATTCCAGTATCCCTGCATACCCTCTCTTCTTCCTTTTGTCCCAGCTGTCACAATCACCTTAGCCTCAAGCTCTAGATTGCCTCACTGTCTGAGTGTTTCAGCCCTCTTCTAGTCAGAAACAAGGATTATACTATATCTCTGAAGAGATAACACTTTTTTTTGTTGTTGTTTTGTTTTTCAAGACAGGGTTTCTTTGTATTGCTTTGGAACCTGTCCTGGAACTTGCTCTGTAGACCAGGCTGGCCTCAAACTTTCAGAGATCCTCCTGCCTCTGCCTCCCAAGTGCTGGGATTGAAGGAGTGGGCCACAAATGCCTGGCTGAGATAACACTTTTAATGTAATTTAATCCGGTTGTTTTTTGAGGCAAGGTCTCCTGTAGCCCAAGATGGCCTTAAAGTCATTACGTAGTTAAGCATGACTGAACTCCTGATCCTCCGGCCTCAACCACCCAACCGTAATGATCACAGGTTTGCACCACCATGACTGGAGAGCTGATCATGATCAACTGACTCTCACTGTCATTGTGCCATACCAGGAGACTCTGGTTCTTGACAGATACAAATCATTAACCCTTTGCTCACTGTGGCCTCTTCAGACTGGCCCTTTGTAGGGTATAGAATCCATCTAGCACCACTTTACATACCCTGAACCTCTATGACTAGAATGTTCTTCCCTGTAGTGGGCACACCCTCTTCTACCATTTCTATAGAATCCCCCATTTCTAGAGCACTAGGCTACACCTTTCCTTTCTCAGGAGTTTCTTGTCTTCATGTAATCTACCCATACTCAGCATTCACTTGCCCATCCATCCAAACATCCTGCTATCCAGTCATGCAATCAACTGGAATCTGGGAGCTGGACAACAGGACCAGGCAGGACAAGCACACAGCAAATACTTCTCTACATTGTAGTCTCTCCCAGATTTCCAGTGCAAAAGCCTCTTTGCTGATGAGCATGTCACACGCACAGAAGCAGATCTGTAAATCCTATGTGGGTGGTTCACTTGATCATCACAAAGCAAATACACTCATGTTATCTGTTCTTGACTTTCCTGCCCCGAACAAATCCTGCTTCTTCTCAGTAACCAGCTCCCTGGAAAAGCCGAGTTCTCTCACTTCTAGAACAATCCACAGGTTGGTCTCACAACTGAGCAGTGGTTGTCTAGAGGAATGGCTCTCAATCTTCTTCATGCTGATACTCTTCAATACAGTTAGTTCCCCACGTTGTGGTGACCCCTCAACCATAAAATCATTTTGCTGCTGCTTCATAACTGTAATTTTGTTATTGTTATTATTGTAATGTAAGTATCTGTATTTTCCGACGGTATTAGGCGATCCCAGAGAAAGGGTCATCCAACTCCCAAGGGGTCAAGGGACACATGTTGAGAACCACTGGTCTAGATGATATTAGTGAGTGTGCTCTTAGCTCTTTCTGTTCTCACCATTATTTTGAGAGGTTCGGCGTGTTTGGAGGAGCAGTAATTTGGTCATTCTCTTTTCAACCAGAGGGGGGGTAGTCTTTGTTTTTGTGGGTACTCAGGTCCTAAGCTCTGGGGTCCCTGTTCTTCCATGCCCTGCCCTGTGACATTTGTAAAGGCAAATTGCCCACTCTGGCTTCAAATCTTGCCTCTGTGGGGTGTGCCATGAATGATTTCTTAAGTCCCTCTCTCAGGCATCCTTGCCTTCAGCTCTGAGTGCCTAACGCCAGCACAGCTCCCCTCCCCACGGAGATGACTTCAGGCCAGGAGAATGCCAGGCTGGAGGCCGGATTTGATTAAGGGGGAAAGAGGAGTCTTATGAGGCCACAGGGCAGGCGTGCCACCACACTGACCCCACAGAGGCGGGTGATAATGGGGTGGGGGACCGGTGCTGGGTCTGATGTTACCCCTGCAAACCTGATTACAGGGCCTCTGGCTGCAGCTTGCCTACGCTTCTCAGAAAGAAAGCAGGCTTTCTTGCCCCAGGCTGGCTCCTGAACAGGCAGGTTTAAATTTAATCAGACCCTGGTTCCTGGTACAGAGTGAGCCATTCACTGGCCTTACGTTCCACACACAAGACAGGCCCAGGCCATGTGGTCATGTGGGTAAATTGAGTGGATTTGTGGCGGGCGGCCAGGCCTCACAGCAACTTGCACAGGCCAGCCCAGAAGTCTGGCTTCAAAGCCACAGCCAGAGACTGGCTCAGGGGGGAAATGCTGGGTTCAGGAGCCACTATGGTTGGTTTTAAAAAAGGAGGAGAGAGAGAAAATAACAAGCACAAGATTCTGAAGTTGTATGTCACTTAGAGGAATTGTCCCCTCCCCACTTGGTGACAGCCTCACATGTGTGTGTACTCTCATCTTGACTGTCCCTTGGAATAGTTTTTTGTTTTGTTTTGTTTTGTTCTGTTTCAGACCTGGCAGTACAAGTCTCTGATCCTAGCTATCCTGGAGACTAAGGCCTGAGGCAAGAGTAAGAAAAGTTCAAGGCCTCCTTTGGCTGGAGAGTATGAAAGTGAAGACATGAGATAGGAAACAAGACTCAGGAAGTAGGCAATGGTGGTAAACTGAAGCTTCTCAGGTGTGTGTGTGTGTGTGTGTGTGTGTGTGTGTGTGTGTGTGTGTGTGTTTATCTCAACTGTGATAGCAATGTCCAAGCCAAACATAAGATACATCCTCTCCTATCTCTGAAGCCTAAGTGGGAGTCACCCTGCCATCTAGGTGGGAATCACTCTGCCATCTAGGATGCCTATATGCTGACCCAAGTCCCATCAGACTTGGCCTACCCTGGTGACATTATCCTAGACAGAAGAAGCAGGATGTGTGGGACCATGGATGGAGGTACTAACTCTCAGAGAGGCTAGCATCTGCAAAAAGAGACTAATTTGAATCTCTAAGTTCCTATTCTAGCAGCCCACTCTACCTTGTGTTAAGAGATGGTGAACCTACAGTCGGAGACGGGCAGTGACCTCCAAAACCTGCTGTGAGGCTCCATCTTAAAGCTCAACGCCAGCTCTTACTGCTTTCCCCAATTTAGGAAGAGGACCCACTGAGCAAGCATCATGTGGGAGGCATTTAAGTTGAAGCACTGAAGGCCCAGTAAAAATGCAAAATTGTATACTTAGGTTTTTTATTTGTCTGTTTGTATTTTGTAGTACTGGAGGTTAAATGCAGAGCCTTGTGAATGCTAGGCTAGCTCCCCACCACCTGCCACTGAGCTGCATCCCGGACTCCCTTTCATGTTTAATTCTAGAACAGGATCTTACTGAGTTGTCCAGCCCAGGCTTAACCTAACTCTGGAGCCTGGACAGATTCAGAGCTTGCCATCCTTCTGCCTCAGCCTTCTCAGTAGCTGTTTTGATTGATAGGTCTTGCTGGGCTTGTAGGTCTTCACCATAAGGCCAGGCTGTAAGTACATCCTCCAGTAAGCATCTGATTCTGCAGCAAATGCACTTCACTGGGGCTTTTAGTCAGCCAAAGGACCTCCTGCAGGTAACACTGCATCCAAACCCTGCTCTGTGCACCTCCAGGGCTTAGCACCTCAGCTGGAAGAGATGGGGGAAGGGGTCCTGCCAATGAGCACCCTGGAGCATCACCTAGGTGCACTGCCTCTCTGTTCCTGTTTCCATGGAAACACTTCAGGACCCATTGATCAGCTCTCGTTCGGGGCTTTCATTAGCTTGAACGTTGGAATAAGTTTTGATTCAAACATGACACTTTTTAACGCAGAGAAAAACTCGTTTTGTATAAAACCCCATTATGTGGAACAGACACGCAGGTTGATGGCCAATTTAGTTAATAGAGCTTTGCAGCTGACACTGAATTAAATCTGCAGGAAGCAGCTTCAGTTTGCCCCAGAACAGTCACGTGCAAATTTGCAGCAGGCTGGAGATGCCGAGGGAAGGCTGCCATCCTGGCCTTCCCTATTCAGCCCTGCCACCCTCTTGTCCCAGGACCACAATGTACAGGTGCTATCAGGTTAGGGTCTCAGGGTCTCTAGGATGAAATCTGAGGTCTCTAGGTGAAAGTGGATGTTTTTCCCAAGAAGGTCACTTTCTCTTCTCCTGTTCCTCCACCACCACCCACCCACCCATTTGCTGTCACTCACTGCTTCTGTTCTTTGAGGACAGACACCATGCTCTTCTGACCTCCTGTAGTTACATGTGAAGAGCACCAATCCTCACCCTGTCTACTTGGCAAAACCCTTTAATCTTAAAGGATGTGGGTCTGGGACACTTCCCTTATGGTCTTTCCATGATCCCTCTTTAAGCCTTCCTAGTCTGGCAGTGGTAACACATGCCTTTAACCCCAGCACTAGGGAGGCAAAGGCAGGTGGATATTTTATGAGTTCGAGGCCAGTTTGGTCTACAGAGCAAGCTCCAGGACAGAGAAACCTTTTCTTTAAAAAAAAAAATAATAAAAAAGCCTTCCTTACCCATCTTTAAATTTTCTGTATTAAAATACACTTCAGATGGCACTAAATACTGTGCCTATATCAACCTCCTTAGTTTTCATTGTCTAAGCCATTGCTAATTCTCTCTGAAACTACCAACTTTTCTGTAAATTTAGAATAGTAATACCTACTGAGAAACTGGAAGGGTCCATATAAAAGGACTGCTTCTCAGCAAAGTAGTAGAAGTTCCCACTACTGTTCAGTTGAGAGGCATAGTTTCTTCATTTCTCTGACTTTTTTTCTCACCTGTGCAACACAGGCCAAAAGAACAAAGTCATCTCTTGGCATCCCCAGGAGACTGGCTCTGTGGGTACCAAAATCTAAAGGTGTCTAAATCTCTTATTAAGAAGGTCTTACATTTGCATACATCCCATGCACAGCCTCTATACATACTATAAACTATCTCTCAATCAAAGTATGGCCTTCAGCCTTTTGGTTTCCCATCATGCTTCCTGTTGGCTCCCTGTCAGAGGGTGCCAGTTGGCATTGCATAATCCCAGCCCTTAACTAGAAGCTGATTCCATAGTGCATTTGGAGTTGAGAGAAAAATACAGTATGTGATTAAAGCTCTGCACCCAGACACAAACCTTTTTTGTGGTAGGCTGGAAAGGTTAGGCAAGGCTCACCTCAGAAGAATAACTATTAATAGGCTTCTGCACAGACAATGTGGAAAATGTGAGGGGGGAAAGAAAATCACTCATAATTCTCTGCCCCCACATGGCCTCTGCTAACATTTTGGTATACAGTTTGCACTCATTTTGCAGTGGATCCTCGTAAATGATGGCTTTGCTTTTACATAGTCTTATATCCTATTATATGTGTCTATGCATGTATATTTGCAAATCACAAATATAATAAATTTTGTCCCATCCCCCACCAATGACTTGTGAAATATTATTTTTAACTAAGCAAAGATGTGTTACATTTTTTTATGTTGAGGAATATTACTTTAATTGTGTAAAGGTGTGTTACTTTTGTTTATGCTGAATTTGTTTAATGGCGTAAGAATGTGTGTTTAATTATGTAAAGATGTGTTATGTCTGTTTCATTTTGCCTGCCCAGGGCACCTGATTGGACTATGTTTTCCTCAGCCATGAGATTTGTGTGTGTGTGTGTGTGTGTGTGTGTGTGTGTGTGTGTGTGTGTGTGTGTGTGTGATTTCTCTTATTTTTTTGAGGTCATAATACAATTACATCATTTCCCTCTTCTGTTTCCTCCCTGTAAGCTCTCCCATATACCTTTTCTTGCTCTCTTTCAAATTCATGACCTCTTTTTTCCGTTAATTATAGTTATATACATATACATATACATATATATATTTAGCTATTTATTCCCAAATATGTAAGAACAACCCTCTCAGTCTATACAATATCACTTGTATCATGTGTTCAGGACTCTTCAGTGTTGGATAACCAGTTGGTGTGCTCTTCCCTAGGGAGGACTATTTTTCTCACTCTCAGCATTCCATAGTTGTCTGTGGTTCTTTGTGTGGAATTGAGGCTCACATCATTCCCTAGTCCACTTCATTCCCTAGTCATGTTCAGCTCGCATTTGGGCATTCATGTTGGGGAGACTTTATGTGTGTAGCTTCTGACACTACCAGGAAACACAATCTCACAGCAAACTCTTTGATCCTCTGTCTCTTACAAACTTTCTGTCCCCTCTTCCGGAATCTTCCCTCAGCCTTAGATGTGGGAATGTTTTGTAGATGTATCCATTTGGGACTAAGATCCATAACTGCTTTTTGGTTGGTTGTGGTTTCCTGTCTGTTCTCTCCATCTGTTGCAAGGAGAAGTTTCCTTGATTGGGGTGGGGGTGGGGGTGAACTAGACTGACCTGTAAGTAGAAGGATAAAATTTTGGAATGTGGCCAACAATTACGCTGATTTAGTAAAATGTAGTTGTAAGTTATCCTCCAAGATCCATGACTTCACTAACCATGAATAATTTGTGAGGTTTGCAGTACCAGGCATGATTTCACTTTTGTCGAGCAGTTCAATTAGAAAGCTGTTGGTTCCTGCCAATTATATGTGCCATTAATGCACCTGTGGTTATTGTGCCATGTTGGTCATTGTTGTGGTTAATAGGCATCAAGCTGGGTAAGACTATTGGATGCTTTCCTCCTTTGGAAGTGTGCATGGTACCTTCTGGTACCATGAAGGCTAGTCCTCAGTGAAGAGGTTTCAGGTAAGTTCTAGTTCAGGGGCCTCTGGGCTCTGTGTCTGAAGTGCATGGTGTCTTCAGCAATAGAAACTTACCTTCTACTTCTAGGGGGGAAACCACGAGCAGTAACAATGGCCTGTAGTGTTTTGGGAATCTCTTAGACAACCCTGATAAACAAGTCAAAAGAAGGCTTCTCATGCTTGGTGTTAGGATTTTTATTAGATGACCTTTAGTTTTTCAGCCATGAGATTTCCATTGGGATCACAGTATATCAGTTCCCTCCTGTGGAACAAGAATCAAACCTAGTCAGAAAGTGATTGGTTACTCCCCTAACAGACTTGCCACTATTACACCTGTGGGCTCATTTTGTCTGGCCAGTCCATACTGTTGCACATGGAGTTCACAACTGAGTAAAAGTGTGGTTGACAGTTCTTCCCTAGCAACCTGCATAGCACTTTCTATGGAAGTGGGAGTTAGCTGAGAGGAAGATGTCCAGCCCAATGCTAGCTTGATTTGTCTATGTCCTGTAACAAAGGCATGTGGTATCTTAAGCAACTGGGTCTTGCCAAGTAGTTCTGGTTGGTTGGCGACCAACAGCAATTGTTTGTTTTGGGAACCTTTGGGGCCACCCTGATTTAACTTATTTTTTTTATTATTATGATTTTAGGGTTGTTATCATTTGCCATCAAGTTACTGTCTTTAAAGTTACATTTCCACCAGTAAACAAAAATTGTTCGTAACAAGCTCTGTCTTGCAATATACTCACCAGTAATTTAGTTTTACCTTTTAGAAGCTGGGACAATTTGCTGAGTGAAAATCATGGAATAATTTTATTTGACATTGGTTATGTTTGGTGATTGCCTATATCAAACTAGGATTTAGTTACATATTGACTCTCAGGCACATCATCTAATAATCCATTCTCTGGGTGGGGGGTTTGTCTCTCAAACTAGCATCATGGTATATTTACATTTATTTGTATGATTTCTTTATACTCTCAATAACAAATTTTAGTTATACTGACTTCAGAGGTTTTGTTGCTGTCTTCTTTTGCTGTTTCCTTTCTTTTTTATGGTACCTTGGGGGTCAAGTTGAGAGCCTTGTACCTGCCAGTCAAGCAATCTAACCGAGTGTGGCCATTCCAGCCCTAATTTTGTTTGCTGAGAATGCACATTTTAGCTGGGTGTGGCCGCACAGCATTTAAATCCAAAACTCAGGAGACAGAGACAGGCAGATAGATATCTGTTAGTTCAAGGCCAGCCAGGTCTACATAGCAAGTTCCAGCCTGGCCAGATCTACACAGTGAAACACTGTCTCTAAATAAATAATTGCACAATTTATACATAGTTCAAACCTACAGCTTTTTCTTTTTGATTTCTTCTATTCAATTTCACTTCAGGTAGTTCTCTGGATTCTGAATATGAAATTATTGACAAGTTCTGTGTTTCATGTTCTTTGATTTCATTTCTTAGCTCATCTGAAACTTACTTCGAAATATAGCGTGAAACAAAATTAGTTTTAGTGTTGAAACAGCTTGAGATTCTACAGTATCTTCTGAATGATTTTCCCTTTCCTTAAGTCTACTTCTGTTTATATCAAGTTCCCAAGTATTCTGGAGCTACTAGTTTGCCCCTTTTGTTTCATACATTTATATGCTCATATTTACGACATCACCTTACTATCTAGTATTATGCTTCATAACTTTTGCTCATTTACCTCTCTTTCTGCATATATGTATGTGTACACAAACACACACACACACACACATATATGATTTTGATTGGTATTTATTTGTTTGTTTGTTTGTTTGTTTGTTTGTAGTTATCTTCCAAGTAGCACTTGAGTTTAGAGAGGCTGTCTAGGCTACGGAGATGAGAGGGGCTTTCCTTGGATACTTTTCTCCCAAGGTAGAATTATATCCTCTTCTTGCTCTGTTCCTTACACCCCTGGAGCCAACCAGATAGAGGAACATCAAAGCTGCAAGAGCTTATTCTTTGTTCAGAAATGGAGACACAGAGACTTGGAACGTAACCAAAAAATCCTCGAGGAGGGAGGTTAAGGCACAAAATCCCCTCTTCTGCCTGCCATCAGGTCTGGCCAGTGAACGTCCCCATGAGCTACAATGAGAGGCAGTGTTTTCCAACTTGGCTGATGACAAGACTCCAACTCAGACCTGAACAATCAGAATCTCCAAGAGAAGAGTCTAGAATTCCCAAGGGATGTGCCTAGAAATGTTAACTGGTATCTTTGGATGATTCTTAGCACCAGGAAAGATCCTAAATTAGGCATTAGAGAAGTGAGGAGTCACCCAGCATGGTAGAGCACAGCTTTAATGCCAGCAGTACTCAGGAGGTAGAGGGAAGTGGATCTCTGTGTGTTTGGGGTTAGTCTAGTCTATATAGTGAATTCCAGGTCAACCAGAGTTGCATGATGAGATCCTGACTCAAACAACAACAAAGACAAAGAAACATAAAGTGGAGGAGTCATTCAGTGGATTATGCCCCATTTGAAAGCTGTTTTAAATGCAGTCCCCTCCCCCTTTTTAACACAGTACTAGGAAAGCAAGGCAATATAAGCAAGACACCAACAGAGGGAATGCCAGATTATCCAGACAGCAGAATCTGCCGTTGTGAACACTGGGGTAGGTTTTGGAAAGGGTCAGAATTTCTCCATTGATCATGGCAATAGGATGAAATTGAAGAAAGGAATGGTAAGTGGAGGCAGAAAAGTGCCTACAGGTCAGGCTGTTTAGGCCTGAGTGGGGCAAAAGCAACAAGTTAGGAAGCAGGACATGATGGAGTTCCTCAGTAAACATGCATGCAGTCTCCCTGTGTACAGGACATGGAGGTAAGCAGGCGTGTCTCTGCCCTTGAGGTGTAGAAAAGCCGGTGATCTATTGCAACAGAATATGATAAGTGCCAAGATAGAAGGTTGCGCAGTCTTAGAAAGCTCTCCCTGTCTCCAGCAGTCTAAGAGACCTCAGAGAGATGGCCTGGAGGCAGACTTCAGGACTCAGGGTGGTGCATTGGGCGATGGTTGCGGGGTGGTGCAAGTGGAGAGAAAGGCTGTGGGGAATTGCAATCTACTCAGGAAATCACAGACACAAGAATATGCTCAGTGTTTGGAGCACGTGCAAGTGACTCTCACCAGGAAGTACCTGCAGTCTTTGTGCAGAGGGAAAACAGAAAGGGGTTGGATTTACATTCTGAAAAGATGGCACTGACCACCAATGGGCAGACTGGGTTTAAGAGGGGGGGGGCACCACTGAAAACACAAACACCAAATAGGAAGTTGTTATGAAGTCCAAGCTTGAACTCAGGATATGCAAACAATAGGATAGTAGATTGGAAGGAGTAGGTCAGATATGAGTAGCGTGGGCTATGAGCCTGGGATGTCTCTTGACAGCCATGTCAGTTCCATCTCTAGGTTTCCTGGATGTTTCCAGACTGCAGTAGCCTTCCTCTAGTGTGGTGGTTCTCAACTAGTGCTGCAACCCTTTAAAACAGTTCCTCATGCTGTAGTGACCCCCAAACATAAAATGATTTTCATTGCTACTTCATAACTGTAACTTTGCTGCTGTTGGGAATCATAATATAAATATCTGCTTATTTCTGATGGTCTTTGATAACCTCTATGAAAGGGTTATTTGAGCCCAGGTGTTGTGAGCCACAGGCTGAGGACCTCCACTCCAGTGTATCATTCATTCCTTCATACTTCTTGGGAAGATAAGATACCACATCAGGTCCACAAGCCTTTCCATCTGACATAGACTAAAAATGGAAACTGATGTTTGTTGGCTTTTGTCTTAGAAACTTACATTTTCTTACCTCTCGGAACAATTTCATAAAGTATCTGTTGCCATTGTAGCACAGAAAACTGAGCCAGCGAGGCTAAAGAGTTGATCAAAGTTTATAGAAATACAACAACAATTGTTTTAGATTGATTTTGTATGCTACAAGGTTGTTGCAAAAGTTGCCGGTTAATTGTAGATGTTTTGTTTATGTGGGTGTTGTGTTCAAATGTGTGCGGGTGTATGTGTGTGTGTCAATCATAAAGAACCACCCATCTTGTTTTTTGATACAAGGTCTCTCACTGGGACCTGGGATTCCACCATTTTGACTGGGCTGGCTGGCCACTGAGCCCCAGAGATCATCTTCTGTCTGTCTCCTTGATGCTAGGATTGCAAATGGGTACCACCTTTCCGGCCTTTTTTATGTGGGCACTGAGGATTGAGCTGAAATCCTCAAGCCTATGTCATGATCACATTTCCAACTGAGCTGTTCCCCTTGTAGTAACTTAAAAAAGAATTCACTGGCTTTTCTACGTAAGTGGTTATTTTAGCAACTTATCTTGTTGCTGTGATAAAATATCTGAGAAAAGCAACTTAAGGAAGGGTTTACTCTTACTTGTGGTTTGAGGATACAGTTGATCACACTAAAGAGGCCAGGTCCTCAGGAGCCTTACTTAGACAGATGGTCACACTGCATGTAGGTCTTAAGTTTGTAAGTTCTTAATTTTCCTTTTATTAGAGCATACTTGATATTTACTGTGTATAGTTTTGTATCAAGCCTCAATTTTGTTCTTTAGACTAAAAGTGGAATTGTAGTGAGATATCCACCCCGTCTGCACCTATTGCACTGACCACATCCATTGGTCATCTGTTTCTGGTATAAGTGATTTCTCCCCCAACATCAGCCTATTTATTTTCCCAGAGTCTTACTTATCCATGATAACCACATCCACAGTCAGGAAACAGAGATGGAGGGATGCTCTCTCCTTTTTACTCAGTCTAAGACCCCATCCCATGGACTGGTAAACACTTAGGGTGTTCTTATGGACCCTGTCCTACAGACTGGTGTACATTTGGGGTTTTCTTCCCACTATTGAACCCCATCCAATGGACTGGTACCCTTGTATTTGGGGTTTTCTTCTCACTACTGGATCCCATCGCATGGACTGGTTCCCTCTATATTTAGGGTTTTCTTCCCACCTCAGTTAGCCTAATCATGATAAGCCCTTCCTAAGATACCCTGAGTGTTATTTCCATCAAAGTTGACAAGTTTAACCATCACAGTGATCAAGCAGTCTACAATTAAGAAAGCTTCCTTTTTTTCTTTTATTTCTTTCTTTTTTTTTCATTTAGATGCATTTTCCTTTTCTCTTGCCACATTAGTTACAAACTACTACATACAGCGTGCAACTCTGAATAGAAGTGGAAAGAATGGGCACTGTTGTCAATGCCCTGAGTTCAGAGGAGAGTATATAGTCCCTCATCACAATTAAACTGTTACCTCCTGATGCTTCTAGGTTTCCTGTTGTGAGTTGAAGAAACTCTCCTCTCCACCTGGTTCACTGAGCATATAATTAGAAAGGGCAAATGTAAGATTTGAACCCAGTCTCTGTCTTCAAAGCCTGGACATTTATTCCTTCTAGCACCAAAAATGAGTCTTCTTCCTTTACTTATTGATGGCTCATTGTACAAAGAGCCACTCCCCTGCCCCCCCCCGAGGGAATATATATATATATATGCGCAATGGAAAGGAACAGATTTCTGAGAGGCTGTTTCACCAGAGGCTTGACGAATGCTCTGTGTTACTCTAATGTGCGGGCTCTCATTTTTCATCAGCTAGACTCTTCATTAATTTCATGTAAGTGGTGTAATTAAAGTAACTGTTAATTGGTGTATAGCTAAGGTGCCATTATGGTATGTGACAAGCCTTAATTAGCATGTGGTCTGGCACTCAATGTTCTCAACGAATCACTCGGAAACAGAGAGTCTCCCAAGAGCAGCACTTAACATGAACAGCAAGGTAGTGCAGGAGTTTAAAGGCAATAGACAAAAGGAGACCCATGTCTCTAGCATGCTTTTTTATGGAGGTGGGACTCTGCAGCAACTTCAGAGGGAGATGGACAGGTCTGGAGAGTCTGTGCTCATCTCACTCAGTGAATGATGTACTGGGTGAAGATGGCACCTCCCATTATCTCAGGAAACGCACACATCTCCAGCCGAGGTGCCTGTTCTGAAAATGGAATGACCTCCAATGGAGCAGAGATCTTCCTACCTCTTCTGCCTGAATGTAGTAGGAGACGGTCACCTTTGTGGAGATCCAGGAATCAACCGTTTTATTGTTGTCTTTTTCCCCCCTTTCAGACTTGATTGAACCCATGTGCTGTACATGGTAGGCAAATGCTCTGCCACTGAGCTATATCCCCAGTCATCACTTGACTTTATTTTGAGATAGGGTCTTATTAAGTTGCTCAGGCTAGCCTTGAGCTCATGCTCTGAAACTTTTTATCCTCCTGCCTCAGCTACCTGAACAGCTAAGATCAAGAGCCTATGCCTACACCCAGAGGTCATTCTGGCTGTCACATCAGTGTAATTGTCTTTGATGCTAATAAATGCTTCCTGAGGGCGCTCTATGTGTCTAAGCCTTTGAGGAGATGGGAAGAGCTGTGTGGCCCGCTCTATCTTTGAGAAGCTCCAGGAGGGTCCTGGGAACGACATTCTCCAAGTTGACCTTGGTTGTTCCAGGCGTTACCATATGCAACAGCAACAGACTTTGTGCCATCAGTGTACCCACAGATGCTGCAGCCCTTGAGGGGTGTCTCTCCAAAACCTGTGACAATGTTTTGTAATGCTAATCACCAGGCTGCTGATACAAATCAAATGAGTGATGGGGTGAAATTGTGGTAGAAAGAATTTAGCTTTAGAAATATACTGCTTAGCTGTGTGAGTCTAGACCAATCAACTTAGTCTTTTGGAGCCTATTTTACTCCCTTTCAAAATAGGAATGAAACTAAGCCACAGTTTTAGATTAGTGCATGGCTTAAATGACATAGTTCAGCTGGAGCTTAGGTCCATGAGAAAACAATCACTTTGTATATACAAGGCCATAGGTTCAGTCCCCAACAACAACAACAAAAATGTTTTTAAAATATACTTTCCATAACTATCCACTACAAATGCCATTCAAACTCATCAGTAATATGTTATTTTTAATGATGTTATTTACTTTTATGTCTTTGGTTACTAATTTAAAAGTTTCCTTGACGTCACTTAAGATATCACACCACATCATAATTACTTCCTGTATCCTAAATGTTTTTCCTAGGTTCACTTCCATAGTTCTGGTTGCTGTTAAGAGCTAACAGCTCTGTTGCTCAGGAAGAAAAGTCTTTAAGACAAAACTTCATCTGACTTCCTATGGAATTTCTATGGAATACAGAGGTGCAAGGAACACCAATATGATTATTTTCGCCTGCTCCGATCAGGTGAGTTAGTCAGCATTTTCATTTGGTGGGTATTACTCTAGCAATTCTAGTACAAAGTCAACTTTTCCTTAGCTTACAAAGTCTTGAAAGATTTTTTAAAGTATTTTCAATTATGTCTATGTTTGGAGACAGAGAGATGTATATTCTAGTGCAGGTATCCATGGAGCCATCAGAGAGCTGTTGGATCCCCTAGAGTTGTGGGCAATTCTGAGCTATCTGATGTGGGTGATAAGAATTGGTCACTGGTTCCCTGCAAGAGCAGCAAGCACTCTTAACTGACAGGGCATTTCTTCAGTTCTGCAGAAGCTTCCATTTTAATTAGGTTTTAACAAGCACTGAGTTAGTACTGAGCATTATAGTTGGTGTGGATTTACATTATTAAGAGACAACATGGGCTGGTTTATAAAATAACTTGGTTGAAAAATATAATTCACCTACCAAATAGCAAAACTATAGCCAGTGGCCAGAAGTCATGTTTCCATAGCACAGCATTTGAAAACCCAGTAACTGAACATTAGAGAGGGCTTTTCCAAATAGGATGTAGTCTAGAAGATTCTTTCTTCCATTGAGGACCACAGCAAACCAGTTGCATAGTACAGAAGCAATAATGGAAGGTTCACTGGATTGTCATAGTCCTCGAATATCCTGTTAAAAGAACAGGAATGAAGGGTGTTCTGTTGCATGTTTGAGTAGAACACATTTAGTGGTTGGCTTGTTTGTTTGAAACTGAGTAGACCAGGTTGGCTTCAAATATATTCAAAGGTGACCTCCTTGAACTCCTGACCTCCCCATCTGTCTCCTCAGTGCTGGGGTTGCAAGTGTATGTCACCACACAGATTGAAGTGCAGAGGTTCAAACCCAAGGATTTGTGCACACAAGACAAGCACTCTGCTAACTGAGCCACACTCCCAGCCTCCACTCGGTGTCTAAATATTAATCTAAGAGCCTTTGCAAGTAGAAATTTTGAGAGCACTCCATGGGAAGCATCTCAGCACCAACACTAGAAAGCCGGTGGCTTAAAAAAAAAAAAAAAATGATGAAAATGCAATGTTCAAAGACAAGTAAAGAACCCTAGTGTGGCCAGGCTGCACACCTTAGCTGAGTGCCAGTCACACCCAGACCTCCAGGGGGCGCTGTTGGTGCAGCCATCAACCTTGCAGAGGCAGCAACTGTGATCTGGGTTGGAATTTTAGCCAGCTCATTTTTTTGAGGGAGATCAGTACTTAATACCAGAATCATTTCTCAGTTAGATATATGTGTCATTTTATGTGTATATGTGAACACAGATAAGTGCAATGAACTGTTAGCAAACATAAAACAGTGAATTAAACCAAGTCAGCAAGTGCCCACTTACACCAGCGCTATGGATACCTCCAGGACAACATCTGGATAGACAGTGCAGGTGGACTTCCTGGGTGGGAGTGGGTGGAAGTCTAAAATGAACAGTAAAATCACACTAGGTCAGCTGAGGCTCACTCTGTGGAGCCTTCAAGAAAACAATGACAGTGCCTTCCATGTAATTTACAGGTACTGGTGAATTTATAAAACGAAAGGCTGTGAGTGAAAAAGCTTGGAGCTTGATCCAAATGGGTGGAGGCAGGGGTGTTGGAGGGGGCGGGGGGAGGGAGAAGCATGTGTGGAATTCTGATCAAAGGGTTAAAGCTAAGAGTTTTATACTGATAACAAGCTGTTTGAAGTCAAGGCAAGAGAATTCTATAAATATATTTTGTTATGGCAGCCTCTCTCTCTGACTCTCTGAAAGTTCTCTCAATGAATGGCGTTATTCAACCCTGCAATTGTCAGACTTCGAGCACAGATAATGGCTGTTCATTCACTGTGTATCTCCTGGTGTGGAAATTGTCTCAACTTCTCTTTTAAAGAGCTCAACAGCCTAGAGAAAGATGATTGAAGACAATAGCTTTTACAATCTCTCTAACTGGGCACTTTTTGCTGAAGCGCATCCCTTAACTCTGTAAGAACCCAGTGTCGTTTCTGCCTAGGTGTTCTTCCAAATTCTTTTTGCTAGCTAAGTCCCTTAAATTTTATCTTAGATATCAATTGACAAGTAAATGCACATACATTTACAATAAAATTTTGATTTAGTTTCTATTATCCCACTAAGAAAGAAAGAAATAGGACTGCACCCATTTACTTAGAGAGTTATCCAGTGCCCATTAGATATCAATGTTCCAATGAGAGGGCTTTAGCACTTAGCAGAGAGACAAATCTCTTTCCTGAATCCATTAAATTTATGTTCTGGTAGGGGAGATAGAGTTCGTAAATACATATTGCAATGTGTTAGATGTAGGGTGTCAAACAAAAACAGCAAGGTAGGGTGAGAGTTAGGGGATGTTATTTTTTTTTTAAAGCCCTCTTCCTCTCAGGAAATCATAGAGAAGAAGTTGGACATAATGGTGTATGCTTGTGATGCCAGCTCCTTGAGTCTGAGGGAGGATTGTAGATGGGAGGCCAGCCTGGGAACATACTAAGATTCGGTCAAAATCTTAAAAAGAAAGGAAAAAGGAAGACCTGGGGAAAAATATGTGCAGATACCATAACAAAGGAAGGACTTTGTGTTGCTCACTTTTCTCCATGCTATTGTCAAGGACAGTTTAAGAAAGAGGAGTATAAGTTTTCACCCACAGTCGGAGGGTAAAGCACATTTTGGCAGCAGGAGCAAAGAGGAATGAGTGCTGGTGTTCATCCTGCTTTCTCTAGTCTATTCACTACAAGACCCCAGCCTGTGGGGTGGCACAGATTGGGTGGCCTACCTACATCAACTAATCAAATCTAGAAACCCTCTCACAGACATGCCCAGAAGTGTCTCCTAGATGACTCTGGATATTGTCTGTCATGGCTTGAAAGAAAACTGCCCTCTATAGGCTCGTGTATTTGAACACCGTGTCTCTGTTGTTGCTGGCATTTGGAAAGCTCGGAGGACCTTTAAGAGGTGGGGCTGGAGGAAGTGCATCACCCTCACTTCCTGTTCTCTTTCTCTGCTTCCTGTGTGCTCACATTTCTTCTTTGTGAAAACTGGGTTGCACCTTCTACCCATTTTAAAATTGGGTTATTTTTCTTCTTATACAACTACAAAGTTGTTATTCACATTTCTAGACATAAGTGATGATAGTTGATATTGACTGTGATGATCAAAAGCAATGTAGGGATGAAAGGGTTTATTTTGACTTACAGTGGGGGGTAGGGGATGGGGAGAATACAGTCCACAGTTTTTATAAAGAAGAAATGTGAGTGATCAATAAGCCTGAAAATTTGACATCTTGAGATGTGGGGAAACGCAACTTAACACTATAGTGAGATACCACTAGAAGTTAAGTAGAACTAGTAAAACTGTTTAAGTCTTAAAATGAAGTATTGCCAAGGCCCATGGACCAGAGAACTGTACAGTGCTGGAGAGAGTGTAAATACTTTGAAAATAGCTTTTATTTCTCTCAAGTTAGACATAAACTTCCTGTTATCTACCAGCTTTACTCTGGGGTAATTACCAAAGTAGAAAACATATGCCTAGAGAAAGCACTTATATATTTATATATGTGATAGGCATGGTGACTATTCAAAATGACAGAAAAAAAAAGGGAGAGGAAAGAAATCTATGAATTTCTATGAATGGAAAGATGAATAAATTGTTATTCTAATATAATGGGGGATTACTGATACAATTTTAGTCAAGAGTAAATTTGAAATTATGCACATATGATTCAAAAAATCATATGCCATCAGATTTCATTCATAACAGGGTCTAAAGCAAGAAAAACTAATAGGAAATGGGGAGATTCAAATAGAGTTGGAGGAGAAGAAGTGAGGTGAGGTATGATGGCTGCTACTAACTATGAAAAGGCATAGATATAGTTTATATTTATAAGACAGTAAAATATTATATGTGTAAACAAGATATACTCTTGTCACCAGGCTTGATGACCTGAGCTTGATTGCTGGGACCCACACGGTGGAAGGAGAGAACTGACTGACAACCACAAGTTGTCCTCTGACCCCCACATCTGTTCCATGGTCCACAGTCCCATACACATGCACCCACACATACCCATGCACACCCACACCTACAGTACATAAATGGGAATAAAATTTGTTAAATAAAATATATTCTATAATTTTATTTATAGGTGGATCTTCATAAAGACACAGACACCTATATTTTAATTGATATATATATATTTAATATATATATATCCTGACTGTTCAATAAATATATAGCTTCTACATTTGCAAATGATTATTAATATGTAGATTTTAAAAGAAAGAAGTCCAGTGTGGTGATATATTATTTGTAGTTTATTAATGCTTACCTGATGATTCAGCAAGCAAAGTCATCTTTAAGCTATAGAATCAGGCAGTGGTGGTACACACCTTTAATCCCAGGACTCAGGACTAAGAGGTAGATGGATCTCTGTTAGTTCAAGGCCACCATGACCTACACAAGAATGAAGAGTAACAGAGCTCATGCCTTTGATCCCAGCACCTAAGATCACTCACTGGCCTTTAATCCCAGCATTAGGGAGGTATAAAAGACAGGAGCAAGGTCTCAGAGCTGGCATTCATTCTCCTGTCTCCTGAAGACAGGAAGACATAGAGTCTCAGGATTCTCCAGCCACACTAAGGAGAACATAGCAGTCTGGGATTTTAGTCTGAGATTTGGTTGAGCCAGGAGCACCTTTCAGTTTGAGGTAGAGGTAAGAGCTAGTGGCTGGCTGCTTTGCTTTCCTGATATTCAGTTTGAAGCTTGAACCCCAATATCAGTCTCTGGGTCTTTTATTTTTTGTGCTACAGTCCAGGGGATGGGGAGATAACACTGCAGGTGAAAGGGTATGTGCAGCATGGATGTGAGCCCCATCCTTGGAAACTACCATGGAGGGAAAGAGTTCACCCCTCAAAATGGTTCTCAGATCACACACACATGTCATAGCATGTGTATGCACACAATACTGCTACTAATTATAGTAAATTATGTAACTGTAGAAAAAAAGGATGTTAAAGTTTAAAAATTAAATAGATGCCTTCAAATGGAAATTAATCCCAACAGGAGAAATTGGCAAATCGGACTATAAAGAAATGATTTAGGATGCAACAGAGAGACAAAGAGAGGTGAAGAGAATCAAGGGCAGGGCCAGAAGGACTAATAGATTCTGCTTTGTGACCCACTAGAGCAGCTGGTTCTCAATCAGGGGTCACCTAGGAGCATCAAAAAACAGAGACATTTACATTGTGACTCATAACAGTCGCAAAATTACAGTTATGAAATAGTGACGAAAATAATTCATGGTTGGGGGGGTCACCACAACATGAAGAATTGTATAAAGTGTTGCAGCATTAGGAGGTTGAGGACCACTGCACTAGGGACAAGTGAGGCACTATGTCCTTACCTCACCTTGAACTGTGTCCATATAGTCAGTTCATGGGCAAAATAAATGCTGTTGTTTTAGACCATCAAATTTGAGATATTTTTTAAAATAAAATAGTCAATAATTGGATGGAAATTTCATTTGTTTGTGGTAGGCTTTGTGTGTGTGTATATATATAACACCTATGGCAGTCCTGGAACTCGCTGTATAGATCAGGCATTTCTCGATTTCATATAATATGCTATATTTGGGTCATCCAGGTATTGTTCCAAGGTGTCTTAATGTGCCATGTTGCTCTAACAAAACAACACAAACCAGGCCAATTACAGTGAGTTACTGGCTCACTGTTCTTTGATAATTTGTCTGCAAGTGTAATAGATAAAGCATTAAGTTATCATCCACATAATAAGTAAACTGCATAGCTAATTTGGGGAAGGGCTGGAAAAGCCACTTTATCTAACAAGAATCTTCTATGTTCACTAAACACATGAAAAGCTGTTCCATTTACTTACTAATTAGGAAAACGCATTTTTAACTCACAACGAATCCACCATTTCACACTAGAGTGGGAAGCAGCTTAGAGTCTGGAAATATTGGGTGGTGGTGAGGTTGCAGAAGCCAGAATATTTATAAACTGGTGGTGGGAGTATGGACTGGTAGAACCACTTTGCAAAAACATTTGGCATTCATGAGTGTCTGCCTGAGCCTGCATGTGGAGAGGAAGCACGTTGACTCTTCAGACAAGGTTTCATCCAGCTTGGATATGGTGATCCGACGACTGTGTCCTGTGTAAGTACAAAAGCTGCCAGTAGACAGTAGTGAAAAGAAACCCCAGAAACCGACCAGCAAAATGCCTGTTTTCACACCAGCTGCAAAGTGTAGAATGATATTAAACTGTCAACATCTTTTCCTGATCTAAAGAATTCGAAATCCTAGCCGTGTCTGTCAGTCATCAGGGTCTGCTGGGAGGCAGGGGCAGGAACACTCGATCTTCTGTGAACTGCGGCCTAGGGTGTGGCCTTCTTGCCTCCATTCTGAATCTCACTTTCCTCCTGTGTTAAGTTGAGGTTTCAGGGCTAGAAGGTAAAGAGTTAAAACTGGCCAGACGGATGGACGGACTGATGACGGATGGACGGACGGATGCTGGTGGTGCATGCCTTTAATCCTGGCACTCTGGAGGCAGAGGCAGACACATCTCAGTGAGTTTGAAGCCAGCCTAGTCTACATATCAATTTCCAGGACAGACTCCAAAGCTATGCAGAGAAACCCTGTCTTGAAAAGAAACTTTTAAGTAAATAAATAAATAGTTAAAACTGTTGTACCAAATGCTTTGTAAGCTGTGAAAGTCAGCGAATGGTCCTTCGTTAAATGAGACAACAGATGCGAGTTGTGCACAAGGGGCCTGTTTGGTAGTGGGCAGCTTGAAAGGACTTCCATACATTCCTTCTATTACAGGTAACTATTTCTAATCAAGCCCTCCTTTATGGTGTGAAAACTCAGAAGGGATTGTGTCCCTTTTGATCCTACATTACAAATACTAACACTCTATGGACAGATGTGTTTTAAAATATTAAAAGTCATAAGTGTGGGAGAACTCAGTTTGACCCTCATAACCCTGTTTTAAAAAAACAACCAAAAACCTACAAAAGAAACAGAAACATGGAGTTCACCAGTATGGTTGGTATTCTGGCATGGAGTTCACCAGTATGGTTGGTATTCTGGCATGGAGTTCACCAGTATGGTTGGTATTGTGGCATGGAGTTCACCAGTATGGTTGGTATTCTGGCATGGAGTTCACCAGTATGGTTGGTATTCTGGCATGGAGTTCACCAGTATGGTTGGTATTCTGGCATGGAGTTCACCAGTATGGTTGGTATTCTGGCATGGAGTTCACCAGTATGGTTGGTATTCTGGCATGGAGTTCACCAGTATGGTTGGTATTCTGGCTAGGCAGCTTACTCTAGAATCCCTATGTTCTAAGGCTGGATTACATGCAGTTGCCATGCTAACCCAGACCCAGACTTTAGTCTTATGCTTCTATGGCAAGGGCTTTAACAGTTGAGCCATCTCCTCAGCCTGAGTCAGGATCTTGCTTTGTAGCCCAGGCTGGCCTTAAACTTGAAATCCTCCTTTGAAACCTCGAGAGTTCTGTGACCACTGGTGTGTGCCCAAATCATTTCTCACGGTCATTTATACAGTATTTTTAGGCTATTTGCATTTTGACTGTAATCTATCTCATGAAGTCAGGTGTGCAGTTTTTCCTCATGGTGTCATTTCATGCTCAAGAAGCTGGATATTGAAGCATTTCCAATTTGGCACTCCGGGTTTTTTTGTTTTTTTTTTTTCCTGTCATATTTTGCCCCTCTCTGCCTCTTGAGGTAAGACTTTGTATGCCGAAATCACTCTTGGCAATGCTCCTGCCTCAGTTTTTTTTTGAGTGCTGATGTTACCACCATGTCTGTCCTGTTAAAGGAATTACATAGAGGAGATGGCTCAGTGAGCAAGATGGTGAGAAAAATGCCTCTCACTCAGCATGGGTAATATTGAACCTTAGAGATGCCTAAGCCTTGGGAGGGGGAGGGCGAGAGGGATAAAGAACATTGTGGGTAGATGGAGTAATAAGTGCTAAAGTTTGTGAGCAGGAGAAGCTTTGAATGTTTGTGGGCAAATGAAAGATGGCAAATGTTGGGGTCTGAAGTGCCATTGCCGGGCCTGGAAGCTGGAGAAGGGGGAGGGGGCCAGTCTTGGAAGCTGTTCTGCCATGAAGCCATGCTGACCATGCACAGCTATTTGGATTTTCTTCTTCAGGCAATGGGGTGCTGCCGGAAAATTTCAAGTACGTTGGTGTTGGTATGGTTTTCAAGAGTTTACCTCATGCCTTGGGCCTTCCAGTAGCAGCTGTGGCTAAAAGAGAAAAGTAGTGACCGAGTCTTGTGTTAACACACATGTCCTGTAGGTCCTTAGCAGCAGCTGGAAAATGAGCTTCTAAATGTGTGTCTAAAGGTCTCTCTGCACAGCAATATGGACAGTGAATCGGTGAGCTCACAGTGCTGTAGCCTTCGGGGAGGCACAGCACTTGGCTTGTAGATTTTAGCTCATCTCTATGCTTGCTTGGCGTGTCAGTCCTACATTTAATCCCTGTATGAGAGAGAGAGAGAGAGAGAGAGAGAGAGAGAGAGAGAGAGAGAGAGAGAGAGAGAGATATCAAGCAGGGCCTGAAGACCACCAGCTGTTGCTTTTCCAGAGGATCTGAGTTCGGTTCCCAGCATTCAAATCAGGCAGCTCTCAACTGCCTGCAACTCCATCTCCAACAGATCTAACACTCTAGTGTGGCAGTCTCAGGTACCTGTACACACATGGTATATACTCACACAGACACACATAAATAAAAATAATAAAAAATAAACCTTAAAAATTCATAGTTGCCAGGCAGTGGTGGCTCATGTTTTTAATCCCAGTACTCAGGAAGCAGAGGCAAGCAGATTTCTGTGTGTTTGGGAACAGCCTGGTCTACAGAGTGAGTTCCAGGACAGCTAGGACTACATACCCAGAAACCCTGTGTCCAAACAAACAAACAAAACCCTCATAGTATAGCCAGGCATGGTGGCATAGTCCTGCATTCATCTTGAGCCAAAGCCAGCCTGTATAGAACCTGTGTGGGTGAGGGAGGAGGGGACAGCAAGAGGGAGAGGAGAGGGGGAGAAGGGGAGGAGAAAAAGCAATCCAAAGTATTCCAAATGTGATATACACAGGTTATGCATTCCTTCTATGAATTAGTTAGGATCATGAGTGTTTCAGATTTCAAAGTTTTAAAGATTTTGTAATATTCACACTTGCAAAATGCATTAATTACTGTGGAACCATAAATTGTTCATATTTTTTTCTATCACAAAGATACACACACACACACACACACACACACACACTTCAACCCCAAGTACATAAAGAGAAAAGCCAAAAGCAAACCCATCCTGTGTAGGAGAAACCATGGCCAGCTTACCCAAGCTGCAGCCACCCTGTCCCCAATGCCCAGGCCATCCCACATTTGTGGCAGGCACTTCCTCCCTCAGCCAAGCCACCAAGCCTGTCTCAACACCCAGAGATACTGGCCGAGAGACACCAATGAGGAAAGGACATGCAGCAGAGTCAGCTACCTGAACCAATGGGACCTGAGGATGGGGTATAAAGGCAGCTCTAACTTCTCAATAAACGAGTCTGCAGCATGCTCTGCTACTCACTGACCCCACCCAGTGCTTGAGTCCTTGGTGCTGTCTTCTCATCCCCTCCCCCAAGGGGTGGTCTGAGTAGGGTAACCCACAACAATTGTGGCCATCAAATCCCAACTCCATTATTGCTTGGCTGGGCTTTTTGTTGTCATGCTTGGTTTTGGACATTATAGGGATTGAACCGAGAGCCTTGGGCATGCCTAGCAAAGGTCCATAGCCACTGAGCTTCACTGAATAATCCCATCATTGTCTGTGAGTCTTCTGACTGTATAGTAGCTCTGGCTTGGTGCCCAGTTCTTCCCACCCTGTCATCTGCTCTCGAAACTAGAAGGGACCCCCAGAAATCTACAAGTTACCGTAGCTACCCCTGGAGTGGAGGCAATAAGGAGGCCACCGTGAACCACCCAGGCCTAAGCTGGTACAAGAACAAGTTTATGCATTGCTCTAGATCTGGCCTCCTTTTCCAGTCACACACAGTCCATGCTCTTGGTTTATTGGTGCTCCTGCGAAAGCAGGATATTTATCCCCCCCACACACGCAAAAGGCAGGATTTCTCTGTGTATCAGTCCACCTCTTCTCAAAATTGCTCAGTAGCCCAGGTTGGCCTCGAGCTCACAGAGATCCACCTGCCTCTGTCTCCCGAGTGATGGTATTAAAAGCATGCACCACCATTGCCAGACCTATTTGTGCGTTTTTGAACTATGACTATGCCAAGTACGTAAACCTTCCTGTTATAAAAAAGAAGCAACTGTCGTTATGACAATAGGCAACATTTGTAGATTTTTGTACCCACTGCTTGCCAGACACCATGGTCACTACAGAGTCCGTACCACAGGCCCTTGTTGGACCTCTAGCCAGGTCAGCTCTCCGATAGGACCCTCACTCCTCTGGGATCCCTTTGCTGCACATCAAATGCACAGTTTCCATGTAAGCATTCTGCAAAATGCCCACATACTTTCCCTTCATACCGGGTAGAACCCACAAACAAAGCCCACATTGGGCTTGAGCAGGAGCAAGGAAGAGATCCATGAACACACACACTCGCCCCACCCCCGACAGAACTGTCTTTGACCAGGCAAGGGATGGTGGGAGTGCAGACTCGGAGCCATCCCTTGTGCTGGCGCCTTTCCAAGAGTCAGTGGTGAGACTGGTAGGAACGGGGTCCTGGCCTTTGCACACAGCCCCGCGGCCCATCAGCTCATCTTCTGAGTGTGGTCCCCTTCCCAGCTGTTGCTGCCTGAATTGTGTTTCCCACGCCCAAGCCAGCCTAGCTGTCACCAGCTGTGACCAGCTGTCAGCCAGTTGTTAGCACTCTGCTCTTCTCCCTGCCACGTGACAACCCCTGACCTCAGCCAAAGCCCAGAAGAGTTTTCTGACAGGCAGGCTAAAGAGCAGGCAGCACCCGAGGCCTGATGAACTAGCAGGCAGGTGGAGACCACTGGAGTGACTCCTAGAGATGAACCCCACAGGCAGACACCCAGACAGTCAGGAATTGAAGCATGGTAGAAACAGGCCCACTGGAGAGGATCAGGGACAAATGGAGAAACGCACATAAGAAAAAGTGCACGTGGGTGTACACACACACACACACACACACACACACACACACACACACGTTTGTGCGTGTGCAAAGACACTTGCCAAAAAGACCCCGAGTGGAGGTCATCCCAGCCAAACACAGGAGCAAAGACTCACTTTTTACTGACTGAGTCACAGAAACAAAGCTCCAGGAGGTCCTGGGGCATCATCCTCTTTCCTGACAGAGGAGTCCTGGGAGTCTGGGAGAGCATGAGGTCAGCTGGTGTAGACCAGCAGGACCAACTCGCCTTGTTGCAAGAACACAGAGACTGGTGTTCATGCTAGCCTGAGAAATACTGTGGTGAGGGCTGGCTGCCTCCCAGGCAGGAAGTGGAAGACTGCTGGGTTAAGTGTCTACAATTTCTCTGGTGGTGTGAGCAGACAGTCCTGGCTGGGAGAAGAAAGGGAGGGTTCCCCGCTGGGCTCTGAAGGAGGGCCAAGGATGGCTTGTGACAGAGCTGCTTTCTAATCTACTTCCGTTCCAAGCCTCCCTCCACCTGGAATTTTGTAGCCCCTGCTGATGAAGGTAGAACACATGGTTTCCTCAGTGCCTCATCTTGGGCTCACTGAAGCCTTCTTGGTTAAGCCCTAAAGCCCTCTCTTCTCTCCCAGCTAAGCCAACAGGCAAAACCATCACTGCACCAGCCTACTGCCTGGTTCCTACTCCCTAGAACGCCAGGTTGACCTCTCCCTCAGTCCTCATAGTGCACAGACTCACACACCATTGTCATCCTAATTCTCAGATGGCAATGACAAGGCCAAGAATTGGTTTGACCTTGTCCCACAGATGTTTAGGTATATTGATTGAGTACATGCCAGGTTGGGGTTCAGTCAGTCGGCAAGCCCTAGCCTTCTCTAGGCTCTGGCACCTCTCATATGATAGGGCCCTGAGGGTGGAACTAACCAAGCCAGGGAAGGAGCAGGAGCCCAAGAAATTTCAGCTGCCTCCCCTGAGATAAGAGCACTTTGTCCTGCAGGCTATTTCCTGCATGGAAGAATTCTGTCTCCAGTTGTTGCACAACTGACCCTGAAAATGTCTAGAATGGTGGTTATTATTTATTAATGAGTTCAGCATCTGCATGGTTCACACACACACAGACACACACACACACACACATGCACACGCACACGCACATGCATACACGCATGAATGCACACAGGTCACCAGCTATCAGCCTGGGACCTTTAAGGGGTCTCTCTGTCCTCAGCATGTTAATGCCTGTGAATGATTAGAGTGCAAGAGCCCCCACTGCAGGCCTACCGAGTGACTCTGGGGCCCACTGGCCTGCCGTGACCAGAGGAGATACTGCCTCATCTGCCAATCAGCCCGTTTCCTGGGGCAACTGAGTTTACTGATTGGAACTCAGTTTTGCAGGTTCTAAATGAGGACAATGGTCCCAGTACTGCCTATCTCGAGGGCCAAAGGAATGTGAGGAATGTGCAATTCCACAATGCACCAGACAGATGACAAGGCTTTGTCCTGACTCCATGGGACAGCAGCAGTCCCCGCTTGAGAAAAACTACTTCCAGTTTTTATCTTATAGATTCTTTTTTTAATCCATTGCTCGGGAAACACAATCTATATTACCCTGGCCACAGTTTCCGTGGTCTTCACCTCTTGCTTGTTGGTAGGACTTTGCACTTTTTTTGTTATAAAGAACAAGTGATAAAAGGGACAAGAGCTCACAGTACGAGCAGTGAAATAAAGGCCTGGCTTGAAAGGCAGACTGGACAAATCATCCAGGGGTGTTACACTAGGAAGCTTGCAGAAAGCAAACCATGTATAGTAAAGACCTTTCATCCTGGCATCTCTGCTTTAAAAGAAAAAAAATAATACATTTGCTGGTCTGAAAACCTCATCAAAACAATGAAACAAGAAACTGGAGTATATTATTCAGAGGACTCCTCCAGGTAGCATGCTGAATGCTTCCAGTGTCATGGGCTAAGCAGCTTCATCTTACCCAATCCCTCCCATACACCATCTGCATTTTCCAGATGAGGAAACTAGGATACTGAGAGGATACACCACCTGGTCAGTGTTGCTCAGGTAACAGCAGATAGAGACCATCAAGGCCGATTGATCGGCAGCTTTCCAAGCCCCATGAGCTGCAGTGATGCTAACCCATTGCTTCTTTTCTGAAGGAAAGGGTCTATTTTGTACATGACAGCAGGTTACAGGGACGGGCAGAGATTAGAGGAGTGTGTCAACTGTGAAGTCCCAAGCTAGGTCAAAGCGTGTATACACCAAGGCTCAGGATTTATGACAAGTCATTTAGAACATGTTATTTCCTCTACCGGCAGAGCCTTGCTTTTCCAGAAGGAACCACCACAGGGTTCCTTGAATAACGAGCTTTAAAATAGTACTCTGGATAACTTTCCAGGAACACAATCTGCTGACAGAAGTGGGGGGCACTATGGGCTGGGTAACAAAGATCTGCAGCCAGGCTCCTGTACAAGCCAGAGGCAATGCTTAGAGGCCACTCTAACTTGTGAACAGCTCTGGGACACCAATCATTTCTTCTTGTGTCATATCTATATAGCATCTCTGTCTAAATAGTAAATGATGCCTGAGTTTTTACTTCCAATGGAATGAAGCAGTCCCCTACCTAAGGTCATACTTCAGACAGTTTTTATATGAGAGGAGAGTTGATGTTCAAGCATATAGTCCAGGAATTTCACTTCAGAGTGTGTGTGTGTGTGTGTGTGTGTGTGTGTGTGTGTGTGTGTGTGTGTATGTGAAACTCAGAGATAGAAACAAATGTGCTGTATGCACCTATTTTGACAAGGGCATTATTTATCACAGTGAAAAGATGATGGACATAACCAAAATGCCCATTGACAGCTGAATAAACAAAACGGGGCATGCACACACACAGTGAGATATTATTGAGTCTTAGAAAAGATTATAGTTCTGAGAGATGCTGTAACATGAGTTAACCTTGAAGACATTGGCTGGGAGGTGTTGGTGCACGCCTTTAATCCCAGCACTTGGGAGACAGAGGAAAGCAGATCTCTTTGAGTTTGAGATCAACCTGGTCTACAAATCAATTTCCAGGACAGGACAGCCAGAGAAACCCTGTCTCAAAAAGAAAGAAAGAAAGAAAGAAAGAAAGAAAGAAAGAAAGAAAGAAAGAAAGAAAGAAAGAGAGAGAGAAAAGAAAAGAAAAGGAACTAGAAGAAATTGCATTGACAGGGAGAAGACAGACAGACAGAGACTACAGGACAAAGGCCATGCAATTTCACTCACATGAGACACCTAGGGTAGTTAAAGCCTAGAAACATAAAGTAGACAAGTGGTTTCTGATGGGGGATGCCCTTCTGTATATATGTTTCTCTTATTGGTTGGGGAATAAAACATTGATTGGCCAATAGCGAGGCAGGAAGGATAGGAGGGGAGAATGCTGGGAAGAGGACACAGAGGGAGTCTGCAAGAAGACACCATGTAGCAAGGAAGGAGTATCTTTTCCAGTAAGATAAGACCATGTGGAAATACTTAGACTAATAGAAATGGGTTAATAATTAAGAGGGAGCTAGCCAGTAAGAAGCCTGAGCCATCGGTCAAACAGCTCATAATTAATATGTCACTTTGTGCTTATTTGGGGTTAATCGGCTGTGGGACACGGCAGAACAGGAACTTCCACTTACAGGTTTCCAGGAACTGGAAACAGAGAAGAGTGTGGAGTTACATGGAGTTTCTGTCTTAGGAAATGGAAGTATTCTTAAAATGCACACAGACACACAAAAGACCCCAAACAGCCAATCCCATCCTCAACTGCAAGAGTAAAGCAGGAGACATCACAACACTTGACTTCAAATAACACTACATGGCTGCAGTAACAAAAATACCATAGGACTGGTACAAAAATAAACAGAGACCAGTGCGATAGAATAGAAGACCCAGAAATAAACCTGCACAGCTATGATCTACTGATTTTTGACAAAGATATCAAAAATATTCATTGACGAAAACACTGGTCTCTTCAACAAATGGCCCTGGGAAACTGGATATTCTCAGTAAACCGCTAACAATTAGATCTGTACAAAGATCTTAATGTAAGACCTGAAACTCTGAGACAGCACAGCAAAAATCCAAGATCTAGGCATAGGCAAGTCACCTAGTAGATAGGACATAGTCCCCAGACTGACTAATGGGAGTGCATTAAATTAAAATTTTCAGCATAGCGAAGGAAAACATCAATAAAGTGAGGAGATGAAATGAAAGAAAGCTCTTCCAGCTATATGTACAACTGATGATTAATATCTAGAATAAATCAGGCTGAAAAAATAACCAAAATAATCCTGTGAAAAATGAACAAATAATTCTCATAAACAAAAAACGAAAAACTACAAATGGCCAGCAAGTGTGTGGGGAAATGGTCCACATTTTTAGCCATCAGGAAAATGCAAATTAAAGGTTCTATTCATGCCAGTCAGTGTGATTGTCAAGAAAACAGGCATAGGGGTTCACATCTGTAATCTCAACAGTCAGGAGACTGGCACAGAAGAATTGATGTGGGCTCAAGGCAAGCCTGGGCTATAACTTGAGTTCTAGGTCAGCCTGGATTATGGAGTTAGATATTGTCTCAAGAAAAACAAAGAAGAAAGAAAGAGAAAAAAAAAAGTATTACAACAAACATAGGTGAAAATCTAGTGAAACAGGAACCCTATCTCTGATGGTGGGCCTGTAAACTGGTGCAGCCACTGTGGAAATCAATAGAAAAGTCTAACTGACACTAGGGGACAGGAGAGATGGCTCAGAGGGTTAAGAGCACTGGTTATTCTTCCAGAGGTCCTGAGTTCAATTCCCAGCACCCATATGGTAACTCACAATTATTTGTAACTCCAGTTCCAGGGGATCCAACACCTTCACACAGACATACATGCAGGCAAAACAGCAAATGCACATAACATAAATTAATTTTTAAAAAACTGATACTAGAGCAACCATATGATCCAGTTATACTGCTCCTGGGCATATATCCAAGGAATCTAAGTCACAAACCCACAGAGATATTTGGGCTTCCATGTTTCTTGATGGACTATTCAAAATAGCCAAGATAGAGATCCAGCCTAGACGGCCATCAATCAATGAAAAGGCAAAGAAAATACAATATGTGTATATAGTTTACACAGTGTACACTATTTAGAGTTTTATCCAGTTGTGAAGAAAAAAAATGAGATTATGACCTTTGGGTGACAATGGGTGGAGATGGAGGTCATCGTGTGCAGCAAATTCAGTCTCAAAAAGCCAGATTCAGAAAGACAAACACTGAGTGGGCAGTGATGACCCACACCTTTGATCCCATGCTGGCTCCCATGTCAGGCCAGAGTCCGTGAACTCCCACAAGCTCAGGTCGGCCATCTCTGTAGGTTTCTCTACTTTTTAAAGACAGAGTCTCTCACAAGGCTGGCATGGAACCAACTCAGCCATCTTTCTGCCTCAGCCTCCCAAGTGCTAGGATTACAGGTGTAAGCCTCCACATCTGGCTTCTTATAAAATGTTTAATGAGTGTTTGGTGTGGAGCCTAAAAGGCAAAGCCATCCAAAGATGATCAAATGTGATGTTGATAGCTTTGTCGTGAAATGGCTCAGTGGGGACTGTAACACATACCTTCGTTTCAAACTGGCAACCCACGATCTCTTTGGTTTTGCTTCAGTGCTTACAAAGTCTCTTATATGCATTGTCTGGTAAGGACTGTTCTATGATCAAAATAAGAAAACAATAGAACAGCTCAGTTTTAGTCATTTTTTTTTTAAACCTAAGCTTGGAGCAGCATGGACAAGATGGCTGACATGGAAGGGTGAATATGAAGGGGAAGTCAGTGGCAGGGACTTTGTGTAGTGCATCCAGGGTCCTGGGTTTGATTCTCAGGGTCACCCAACAAAGCTCTGTGATATACTTCAATAACTACTTTTCACATCAAAGGTTTTACATGCTTTTATTTGACCTACAAATTTTATATGTATGTATGTATGTATGTGTATATATACATATATATATACACATATATATATATATATATATATATATATATATAAAGAAAATATAGACTAACACCTCAGATAATCATTTCATTGTCCAAGATAACCACTGTTCACTTTTAATGTGCATTTAACTTTTTTTTTGGCATTCTGGTACATGTTATTCATTCAAAAATAGGATCCTGTGTTAATGCCCCTTTGACAACCTTCTTCTTCCTTCCTCTTCATTTATGTCACACTCCGTACACCCTATTCCATTTCATTTCATTAAATATATATCTTGTCAGGGCTAATGAGGTGCCTCATTGGGTAAAGCCACTTGCCACACGATGACCTGAGTTTATTTCAGGATCCCATATGCTCCCCAAAGTTGTCTTCTGACTCCCACACGTTATTATGCAGACCTCCCCAACACACACACACACACACACACACACACACACACACACACACACACACCGTGCTGATGAGACCCCCTCAGCTGCCTGACACTTGAGTTCTATCCAGAACCTGCCCTCCCAAGTTATCCTCTGACTCTTCAGACCTCCTCAGTTGTGCATGGGTACACATACTCACAAACTAAATAAATCCAATTTAAAAAAAAAAAATTGAAACTTTCAAAACAGAAGAACTTGAGGAGTGATCTTGCATTTCTGCACACCTTCCCCACGACCCATTTCCTCTGTCTCATGATCTTTCCTCAGCCGAAGTGAGGCCTCAGTAGTCAGTACCTGCTGTGTTTGGAGGTAGGTAGGCACTAGAGGGGAATGCGGTGCTGGGAGATGAGACACCTACCTAGCTTCTGATCCTGATGTAGACTTCAGGAACCTGGCCACTAAGGGAGACACCCCCCACCCCCACTCACCTCACCCCCCACCCCACACCCCCCAAACCCCCACACCCCCACCCACCCCCACCCCCTCACCCACCCCCATCCCCCCACCCCGTCCTTTAACACCTTGGTGCCTCTATCTTTCTGAAACCCTGTGTCAACTGGGGCGTGGCACTTCAGAGTTTGGAGCCCGCGCATGCGCATTCTTTCCTGCTTAGTTCAATCTCACTTCCCCTGTGCTTGGCTGCACTTTCTCTTGTTTCCCTCTGAAATTCATTCTTGGACAGGCTTCAGATGGGTGGCCAACAATGACCAAGGCTATCCAGTCGTTCAGAATTGGAAACAATCTTTCCCTGACCACATGCTTCTCTGCAGTTGATCCTGAAGCCTTTGAAATGCAAATCACTCCAACCTGAAGCTCTGGAAACTGGACTCTACAGAGTCTCCAACTGGCCTCCAGGGTCTGCTCCAAGCCTAGAGTAGGCAGGATCCTGTGGCCTGCTTCCGAAGATCAAAGGAGCATTGTTCAACTAAAATTCTCCACCAGAAAACCTAGATTAGTCAGTAATTCCGCCCCCTGACAGTCTTTAATATCAAACTTGTGTTAATATGCCTTTCTCTGGTCACCGGTCTCAGGTAGCTTAAAAAGAGAATCAATTATGGGTCTCCAGATATCAAGTGAAGTTGCTCTCTGGTCTTCCACAGTGGTTAAAAATGAGGGTTCTGAGGTCAAAGAGCACTGTCCCTGGGCCTGGCATGGAGGAGGCCCAGCAGCTACGACTAGGTAAGGAGTACTCCTGCTGCATCTGTGATAAACTTGTGGTCTCTGCCCCACTCTCCTTCAAGCTAACCCTGACAATGGAACTTCGTAGGCTGTAGCCAGAAAAGAGAAATGGCCTCTGCATTGCCTGATCACCAGCTTCCATGCTTCCTGATAGGTTGCCTGGCGTCCCTGTCTTGTCTTTTTCAGTAAATGCCCCATGGCCACACACATTATCTCCACAGCCTCTTGGAATCCCACTCAAATGATAGGACAGGAATGTAAAAGGCACAGGCCTCGAGGACAAAGAGGACCAGGGAGGAGATGTAACAGACAAGAGATAGCAACAAAATTCTGGAAGCCTGAAAACAGATCAGTGGTGCCTGACTCAGCCAGCAGGATAACTTTCCTTGGTGGGCTAAACAATGTGGAGGAGACAACAGGCCACAGGAAGAGATATCAGCAAAGTTCCAGTGAAATCAATGGATTAACTGTGTCTGATGGAGAGAGATGAGAGGAGAAAGGGTATTCTAATTATTTTCAATGGGAGGATTCAAAGAAAGCCAAAGCAAGTCCAAGCATGGTGGGTAGGCTCTGAACCAGTGTAGAATTTCTCTTTCTAGAAATTCAGAGTGGAGCTCAATACCAGAGTCTTAGCACAGACTCTATATAAGGAGCAACGAGCCCTCCAGGTGCCCACTCATCCTTGTGATTCCGTGCTGGGTTAATGACATAGCTTCTCCCAATGAGGAAGCTGAGTTGTAGATATTGTCACCTTGGAGATCCCAGGCACAGGTGACAGCAGTGGGCAGTGGGGGATTTAATCATAACAACTCAGAAGATAAAGTGCACACAACGCTTAAGAGGATTAGAGGGCCTAGTGCCTAGACCGTTGCCTGCTCCTAGAACACTTCATAATTCATGAGGCATTGGCTTGAGGCATTGGCATTGGCATTAGCACCCATAATTCATTGGGTGCTAAGGAGGAGTTTGCTTCAGGCTTTGGGTGAAGTCACCCCTAGTTTAACAACTGCTTAGTTCCAGTCTAACAAAGATTAAAAGCAAGAAACAAAAAGATCCCATTTCTTCCATTTAAGTTAACTTCATTTGTTTCCCCAAGAATTCAAGAATATCTAACCCATGTTGAATAAATAGATAATACCTGGTACCAGATAGATAGATAGATAGATAGATAGATAGATAGATAGATAGATAGATGAAAAATCAGTTGAGGGGGACTGACTCAGAAATGGCACAGATGATGATATTAGATGAAGACACAAATAGTTTTGATAATTGCATTTTAAATTTCCAAGTAGCAAAAGCTGGAGGAAACATCCAATGTGTAGAGATAGATGATGTAACTAAAGACCCCATGGAACACATGGAACTAACTGGAAGGGAAATTTTTCATGTGCAACATGAAAACTACATTGGATAGAGTTAATGGCACGTTGTACATTGTAGTGAAAAAGACCTGTGAATGCCTTCGTCCACTTCCCATTTCTACAACAGAATACCACAGGGTGGATGAATTATAAATACTGGAAGTTTATGAGGCTTGTGGTTTTGGAGGGATGTCCAGAATAGAGGGTGCTACTTTTTTGTATCATTGTATGGTGAAGGTCATCACATGATGGAAGAGCATCAGAGAAAGGGGGGAGGGGCAATCCCTTCTGTAATCAGCCTCCTCCTCTTGTATCTGTGAACTTGGTGCCTCTTTTTGGTTTAAGTGCCTCCTATGAATCCAACCTCCACACACAGCTGTAATAGTAATGGAGGGGACATCCAGAATGTAGCGGTGAACTTGGAGACACTGCCATAGAAGAATGCTGAATGAAAAATAAAAGACTTTGTCAAAAAGGAACACAAGCTGATTCTCCCCCTCCCTCCCTCCTTCCTTCCCTCCCTCCCTCCTTTCTCTTCCCCCTCCCTCTCTCCCTATTTCAGTCTCTCTCTCTCTCTCTCTCTCTCTCTCTCTCTCTCTCTCTCTCTCTCTCTCTCTCTCTCTCTCTGACAGAGTCTCACTCTGTAACCCCAGGCTCTCATCAAACTCATGGCAATCCTCCTGCCTTAGCTTCCAGCTTCTGGAATTACAGATGTGAACTACTACAACTTGAGAAGCCAAGTAAAGCAGGATTACTTGAGCTCAGGAGTTGGAGATAGCTTGGTTCACAACAAAACAAAGCAAAAAGCATGATAAAATTTGGGGCAGATTTAAGCACTTAAGGATTACTGAACAGCAGGCTCCAAAACACAAGTGACTCCCTACTGTGGAAGCCACTGGGTGAGTCTTCCACACTGAATGTGGACTGGGTTTAATGACTCACTTTTAAAGACAAAAGGCAGCTGTCAAGGTGAGTAGCCAAGATGCTAATGACCCCCAAAGAAAAGGAAGAATTTGGAGGCAAAAAAATATTCCATCCAGGTATGAGGGAATATATAAGCACACAAATCCAAGAAACTGAAAGTAACATGGAGAAAATGGTATCAAACCATGGGGTCACCAGATTTCTTAAAGCTAATGGTAAGGGAAAAAAAAAAAAATTCAAGAGGAGCCACGGGGGAACACATCTCTATGCAGGGATACAGAGAAAAGGAGATAAGGATAAGCAAAGATTTCTCAACTAAGCAATCCAAGCTCAAACTATGAAGCAACATTCTTAACCAATAAGAGAATGAAAATAAATAAATAAATAAATAAATAAATAAATAAATAAATAAATAAATAAATAAATAAATGGTCAGCACAGAATTCTTCACTCAGTGAATTATCTTTCAAAAAAATCAAAGATGCGGGCCTGGAAGATGGCTCAAATCAAGGGTGTACTTCCCAAGCCCAGCAGTTTGCATTCCATCTTCAGAAACCACAGAAAGGTAGGAGAGGACAACTAACTCCACAGAGCTGTCTTCTGGCCTCCACATACACTGTGGTGTGCACATAATACTCACACACACATATATTACAGACATGAAAACAGAAGGCGGAGGGGCAGGCAGACAGACACACACAACAACAATAATATCAATATAATTTTTCAAAAAAAAATCAAGGATGGAATACTTCTTCATGGAAAGGCTGGAATGACTGAGCAGCTTGCCTGCACTATAAGGAATGCTTAAGGAAGTACTCCAAGGAGAAGGGATGCTGAAGGAACCATGAATCTGCACAGGAATGAGAAACCCTGGAAACCAGCTTTGGGGATGGATTAAATGCTGGTTGTTGTTCTTGTTCTTGTTCATGAGATGCTGTCTTACCCTGTGTCCTTTGTGGTGCTGTATTCTCTATGAAGAACAGGCTGGTTCAAGTTTTCAGCAATCCCCCTCAATCCCCCTGCCTCAGCCTCCCAAGTTCTGGAATTATAGGCCTGATTATCTCTGTTTTTTTTTTTTTAAGTATTATTATTAAAATCTTTTTAAAAAAAATAAAGAGAAGATATTAATAAAATATCAGTACATTGGTGAAATATTTAGTAGTAAAATGGTAAAGACTAGCACAAAGATCTACATAAAATATGTATGAAAATCTATAATTGTAAGGTTCTGATGTACTTATTTTATTTTATTTTTGTGACAGGGTTCCTCTGTGTAACAGCCCTGGCTGTTCTGGAACTCACTTTGTAGACCAAGCTGGTATCAAACTCACAGAGATACACCTTGCCTCTGTATTTATTTATTTATTTATTTATTTATTTATTTATTTATTTATTTATTCATTCATTCATTCATTCATTCATTCATTCATTCATTTATTTGTGGGGCTGGGGTGGGATTAAGACAGGGTTTCTTTGTGTAGCTCTGGCTGACCTGGAACTAGCTCTGTAGACCAGGCTGGCCTGGAACTCACAGACATCACTTGCCTCTGCCTCCCAAGAGCTAGGATTAAAGGTGGGCACCACCACTGCCCAGCTAACCCATCACTTTAAAGTAGCTCTGTAAGTTAAAAATATATACTGTGACAGGGAGGTGGTGGTGCATATCTTTAATCCCAGCATTTTCTAAAGGCCAACATGCAAGGTTACATACACACTCATACATACACACATATTTGCACTCTCAGAGAAAGCACATCCATATATACACACATACTATAAAAGAGAAAGAACATATCTCTTGGAAAATATCATATCTAGGACTCTGAAAATCTAACACAAGAGATAGACAATGATAAGGGTCACCACACTAGTAATGACAGAAGACTCAGGACATAGCTGAGTATGAAAAGCAGTCACCCTAGACTATATTGATAAGACAGAGTGCTCCAGGGGGTGTCTCTAAGGACCAAGAGGAAGAGCTAAACACTAGTATTTGAATGCACTAATTAATATGACAGAAATAGCATCTAACTCAGTGGTTCTCAACTTCCCTAATGCTGCAACCCTTTAATACAGTTCCTTATGTTGTGGTGAACCACTACTCTACTCTACCCCCTACCCCTGCCACCATAACATTATTATGTTGCTATTTTATAACTATGATTTTGCTACTGTTATGAATCATAATGTAATGATCTGATATGTAGGATATCTGATATGTGATTCCTGTGAAGGGGTTGTTAGACCCAATGGGCCTCAACCCACAGGTTGAGAACCAGTGGTCAGGCTTGGCAATGTGATAGGGTCACAGAAAGCCGAGTAGACAAAATGGAGCTATTTTGAGTTCCAGAAAAGCCAAGAAAATTGTATGAGAGATGTAATCATAGTAGGAAACATGGCTGTATTCTAATTATATTCACCTAGGCATGAAAATGTAAGTAGAGATAATTTATTTAGCCAACCTTAGGTTCACTGGAAAAAGAGACAAAAATGAGAATTGAATCACAGCTTAGCAGCAGAGTACGTTAGAGCCAAAATTCTGATTCCTGAGCAGTTGGAAGAAAAAAAACTCTAAAAGTAGCATATGAAGAAATAGTAGTGTAAGCGTTCTGTGGGGAGATGGGCGTGGATATCCGAGATATAGCTGCAAAAAGTAATGACACAGTGGTGGGCGCCTGCAGGAACAGGGGTGGGGAGTACTCTATCATTGCTATGCTGTTTGCATTCAAAAGCCAGTATTCTCTGACTTTTCAAACAACACATAACTATGCCTTGGACAAGACACACTGTGTAATATAAATAAGTAAGTGACCCAGAGACTGATATTGGGGTTCAAGCCTCAAGCTGAAGATCAGAAAAGCAAAGCAGCTGGTCACTAGCTTCTTACCTCTACCTCAGGCTGAATGGGCTGGTCCTGTCTCCATGAGCCCTCATCAAGCCTCAGACTGCTGCCTCTCCTCAGTGTGGCTGAGGAAAGATGCCTCTGTGAGACCTTGCTTCTGTCTTACATACTTCCCTGATGTTGGGATTAAAGGTATGAGCTATAATCCTCTATTAGACTGATTCACTCTTATGTAGATCTGGATGCCATTCAATTCCCAGAGATCATTCTGTCTCTTAATCCTGAGTCCTAGGCTTAAAGGGGTGTATCACCACCTCCTAGTTTCTGGCTGCTGGTATTAAAAGTGTGAGACTGTCTTCTAAAGCTTGTGACTCACATTGTTTTTCCGAATCCTCAGGCAAGCTTTAGTAAATCATAAATAATATATCACTACACAACTAAACTTAAGAAAGCATGAAAAACAAAAACAAACAAATGAATAACCCAAAACCCTGAATGAGCATCGATGGCAATGGAACTGGACTCAGTATTGCCCCCTATTTTATCTAGAGTTTCTCCAAAACCATCACTTCCCTTTGAAAAAAAAATCACATAAATAGATCAATAAATGCATGGACAAAACCCATCACATTTACTATCCTGAGTAAGGTAAAGGACAAAACAAATGAAGATGGGAAACACCAGAGCCTAAAAGCTTCCCCTGGGGAAATCAGTGTGGCATCACTCCAGGACAAAAGCTTGGTTTCCTGAGAGTTCAAGGCATGCTGACTACAATAAGGTACACTCTCTAACACATATTCCTGCACATAGCACTACAATGACAATACCATCACCACACACACACACACACACACACACACACACACACACACACACACACACACTCAGACATACCCATGCATACACACAGCATCCAAATTAGTCGAGAGCTCACTGGTAAGATCATCTTGGTTTCATTCTCTGTAAAAGTCGCCTAAATTAAGAATAGTGGTCCAATTCCCAGTCCCAGTTACTCAATAGACTGAGAAGGGAGGCTCACTGGAGCCTAATTCAAGACAAGCCCCGGTCAACAAAGTAAGACTCCAATCTCAAAATGAAACAAAAAAGAACCCACACATTGCTGTTTGATTATTATGTCTTTTAGATACCTGATACCTGTTCTTTAGGATGGAACTAAGAAGTTGGGGTGGGTGGCACCTTAGAGAAATTGTTCAGTCATTAATAACCATGACTGCTCATCCAGAGGATCTGGGTTCAGTTCCCAGCAAAATATTTGAACCCAAGATCCTCCAGTTTCTTTGCCTCCCAATTTCTTTTCATCCCTCCATCCTTCTTTATTTCTTTTCCTTTCTTCCAAACTATTTATACTGTATCCAGGTTAAATACTAAACTCTGACTTGGGTTTCACAGAACTGTTTACAATAGATAGAGGATGCCTGAAAATAAAACAAATCATTGAATGCAGAATCATTGGGCTGCAAAGCCATAGGGCTGCAAACCTGATGAGGAAGGCAAAACCGTGTTGAGTTGGAAAGATGCTGAAGCAGAACATTTGATTTACAGCGAGTAGTGTATGCAGAGACTGGGAGGTGCACAAGGAAAAATGTTACCTGTACCCAGTCTGGCCCTGCTGATGAGTTAAGTACACACCTTGACCCTGAGCCTGCTTTTGCTGCTTTCAGCTCATTAGAGATGGCAATCTATTTACAGGCTGCCGCAGAGGTTATCTGACTTTTATGACCCACCTCCTCAGCCTTCCCATTGTCTTCTCCAGGTCAACAGTTCTCCTAGACATCCCAACCCAACTCTCTTTCCTTCATATGCACACCTGAGTTATTGTACCCCAAATCTGATCCTCTCTATAAGGTCCAGCCACATCCACCGTGGAATTTTTAGCGAAGTCCATAGCATCCTGGTACAGTCAGTCAGTGGATGTTCGAGGGCAGTTGGCTGGTGAAATCTAACTCTTGGAATTTGGTCTTCCTCGGCCCCTGTGTCTCCAGACCATACCAGGAGGCAAGCTCTCTGCATGCATAGTCAGTTTACTGAGGAATGCTGCTTGATCAACCTCTGTGGTGAGGAAGGGAAAGACATGAACTTGACCTCCATAAGATGAACTCTGCTTTTGCAACATGGGCTCTGCTATTCCCATGGGGTATATTTGTTACTTTCCTCTTTGCTGTGACCAAAACATATGAGAGAGAGACAGATAGACTGACAGACAGACAGACACACACACACACACACAGAGAGAGAGAGAGAGAAAAGAGAGAGAGAGAGAGAGAGAGAGAGAGAGAGAGAGAGAGAGAGAGAGAGAGAGAGAGAGAAAGAGAGAGAGAGAGAGAAACACAACTCAAGAATGGAAGGGTTTGAAGCCAGGGACGTCACGGTGGCCAGAACAGGAGGCAGTGGATCACAGTGAATCCACAACAGGAAGCAGAAATGGGTAAATCCTGTGATTGGCTCACTTCCTCCTTTTTATTCAGTCTAGGACTTTAGCCCATGGCACGGTGCCCATTCTCAGGGTGACTCTTCTCTCCTCAACGAACCTCGTCTAGAAACTCCCTCATGTGCTCAGGGATTCTCAATTTGCTGCCACAGGAATTCTAAATCTTATCAAATCCACAATCATGATTAACAGTCACAGAGAGGAACCCAGAGCTGTGGGACCGCTTCTGAATTATCCCAAAGTGGAGTATGGAAGCAAGGCTTCTGTACCTTACATCTGCCAATCATGGGGGTGGGGTGGGTGGGGGATGGCTGCCTTGGCCAGGGTATAACTTGAAGTGTTGCACCTGCCTCCAGGCAAAAGCTGTATCCAAGGAGGAGTCCAGCTATGGGCATCAATCAGTTTAGTGTTGTCCTGTCTGCTCGCCACGGTGTGGGAAGCTGGAGGAACCAGATCTCTCTGGTCTTTTGGGAAACGTAGAGAGGGCATAAGGGACATCACAGCCCCCACTTCCACACTTGTAGAGGAGAACAATTAGCTTCTTTTCCCTGGGCATGTGTGGAATCAACATCTGGATGCCTCAAGCCAGAGGCCCATTACAAGTAGCAAAAGAATTTGGACAGGATGCATTTAATCTTGAGTTAATGGTACAATGCTCCGCCAAGAAAAACCTCTCAGCTTCAACATATTTTACTTTGAAAAACTGTTATTGTCAGAGACAGGGGAAATTCCTCCTCCCTTTGGTTGCTCTGCCAGATGACATAGTGACTGGAGGGGACACTGACCTGGTGTGTTATCTCTTTCATCTGAGAAAGTCTCTCCCCCACAGAGCCATCTCCCCCAAACCTGGCTGTGGTTCCTGTGTAATTCTAGACTCTGACAGCTGCAGAAGAAAGAAATGAGACTTACAAACAGACATTTTCAAATGCCCCATTGCTAAACACTAGATATGTTGTATTTCCCTGAGTACTCCCCGCCCCCACTCCCACCCCATTTCTGGGATAGAATGTAAGTGGAGGATGCAGAGGGACCACTCTAAGCCTAGTGTTCTTTCTTACACAGCCCCTGCTCTGTAGCCATTATTAATAGCTGTCATTATTAATAGCCATGTTGCAGACTTAGAGGGACTACATGTAGAAAGCAGAAGGATGTCAAGGTTGAAGCGTGTGGCCTCAGTCTACAAAGCTTTTCCAGAGAAGTTCCTACATTTTTCACTCAGTGATATTGCTTGGGTTGAGGTCACTCATCCAGTTTCTGACTGAAGAAAGCCAAGATTCAGAAAAGCTACTTGCCTTACCCACAGCACCGCACCCCAGGCCTCCTTTCAAACCCACTGTTCCCTTTACTCCATATATCCCCATGGTGTGTGAGCAAGGTGGGGTAGGGGAAATCTTGGACAGGTACTGTATTGCGCATCAGGGAAACTAAGTTCTGGAAAGAGCTGTATAGACATCCTGGACTTCTCTTTGGAGAAGCCTAGTTTCGCTTACTTTGCTGTTCATAGGTCCAGCCCTCTCATAGGACGAAATGATGGCTTCTATGTGGCTAATTCTGGACAGCTAGTCACTGGCTTCACCCCCTGATTCAAGATTAACTTTATTAACACTCTCGGGGGGTCACCACATGATCAAATATCACACAACAATGAGACCTATCATTCTCGTGTCTGGAAGTTCGTTTTAGGACCAAAGGATATCACAATTACAAGGAAGCTGGCCCATGCTGTTTGACATAAGTTTGACATCTGTTTTCCTGTCTCGAAGATGTGAAATTGTTCCTACACAGACCTGCAGTTATTCTCAGATGCTTATTTTTACCTGTCCAATTCTAAAGATAACTTGAGTCAACTGATTGAATGACAAACTCAAAGCAGAAGTTTCTTTGCTCCCTTCCACCTTTGCTCTCAAAGAATAAATACAGGCAGGTACATCATTCCCAAGAGGTGGCAGCTAAAAGAAACACAAGGAGAGATGTCTCAGTGACTAAGAACACTTGTTACTCTTACAGAGGATCCAGGTTCAGTTCCCAGTACCTGCATAGTAGCTCCCAAACATCTTTAACTCCAGTCCCAGGAGATCTGATCAATGCCTTCTTCTGATCTCTGCAAGAACCAGGCACATACATGATGCATAGACATACACATGCAGGCAGAAACACTCATACACACAATATAAAATAATCTAGGCACCAAAAAGAAGAGCAGGGTAGCCACTGAGCTGGTGCTATGCCAAGGCTAGCAGAAGCAGGATGGATGGTTGCCTTCCTTCCCCTGGCTTCCCCTGTGGGCTACTCCATGGGAACTTTGAAGTCATCAACTCAGATCATTTTGAGCATGTCTGTGCTCAGTCTACCTTTCCCTGTCTATTTGGCCACACGCCTGTTCCAAGGCCCTGTTTTTCCTCAGTTGGCTCTGCACTAATAGCTTCTGAATCCGTTACCCCTTGTCCTCCTCTGGTCCTCATCACCAAATGCTCTACAAAGCTCTGAAGAAGAATTGTCTCTGGAGCTCACACTCTAACATAGTCTCTTCCAGTCACTTCCATGGAACACTTCCTTCCTTCTATTCTGTGCTTTCTCCTTTTCTGCCTTCTTGCCCCCTCACAGAGAGCATCTCTCTTGCCTTCTGCATCTTCTGTTTCAGCTTGATTGGCACATCGTTCACCCAGTCTTTTCTCTGTTCTGGCTTTACCACATCCTGGATAAGACAGACACAGAAACACAGGGCACATGTGATCTGGGTCAGAGCTGTGTGGACAAAGACCTGGAGAAGGATGGGACTCTGTTTTTGGTCTGAACACGTAAGTCACAGAGGAGTGAAGGAGTCAGTTCTGCCAATGTAGGAGGAAGTAGGGCTTACAGAACTTCAAGGGTCCAACCAGAAGCATAAACTGTGATGAGCACAGAACTAGAGCATGATAGCATTGGCTGGAAGTTCAGGATGACCAGGCCAGAGAGAAGAGACACAGACAGGAGATGAAGCCAGCAGTACTAACAGATTTGTCCTGATACTCTCTCAAAACCACCTCGAGCTGAAGTCTCCAAAGATCAGGATTTCTCTTGATTAAGAGATATTAAGCACCCATGTTCCCCACCACACCTAGAGCTCTCTGTATCTTGGCCATGCTTTCATTTCTCCCAGTTCATACTAAATATTTATAAGTAGATGAGTCACAGCACCAACAGTGAAGGGGGTAATAACAGGTCATCGGCATCCATGCAAAGTGGCATGTGACAAGGAACCTGGCTGGCTTCCTCTCACTATAGCAAATACCCACAAAAAGTAAGCCTACAAAGGGGAGGGTTTGACTGACTGTCCCTGCTGCTTTGGGACATCTCATGGTCACCTCATGACTGGGAAGGAGGAGAGAAAGACGATCACAATCCCCCTGAGGTTGGAGCTCCAATTATCCGAAGACTTGCCACAAGGACCCACCTCCAAGTTTCTATAAACTCCAAGTTGCCTTCTTGGGAGGGAAACTTTAAAGATGAGCTTTGTGGGGACAGTTATCTGGATTGTACAGCAAGCAGCAGCAAAGGGATACAGTCGGTGTGTAATGGGGGAGTGATCAAAGAAGGAGAGATGACTAAATGTGGGGCAGAGGAGTGACGGGGGAGTGAGGACTCCCCCTGGCAGAGAGTAGCTGGAGGATTTGAGATGAAGCTGGGCGTTGGCAGGCTGAGATGGGGAGGTGGGTGAGGAATTCCTGGCACAGGGTATCCTCACATGTGGGAGGATAATTTGGAGAACAGTGAATAGACCCAGAGGTATTCTGTGAACCAATGGGAAGAGCTGGTGAGCAGGGAGAGTCGCTGTATCCTCCATGCTCTCTGGGACCAGAGTCTGGGGTTGTCAGTGAGTGGTGGCCTTCCTTGTCTTTGGGAGTTTCTGCAGACACTGACATCAAGGAACTGGGAGCGGCTGAACAGAGAGAGCTGCTGAAGGATGTTGGAGCTGTTCCAAGCTAAAACGGACAGGGACACATGCAATGTCTGCTGCTCTGGTGGTGTTTGCTCGGTTGCAAGCCACTTGTGCAAACATGCGGATGGACAGTGGACCATGAGGCTCTACCATGTGCATCTGTCAGAGGCTGCCTGGCTCTAAGATGGAAGTCCAACGGGTCCACTCTGAGAGATAGCCCCAGTACCATCCCACTCACATTCCCATGCAAGGCAGAATCCCTTCTGGATTATTTTTGAGGATCAGCCTAAACACCCATGACAGACTGCAACAGCTGTTTCCAAGGAAGGTCACATTATGGGATACTGAGGATAGGATGTCAACTACCTCTTGTGGGAAGGCACATACCTTTCGATGTTATTCCTAACAAGGGACTTCACAACTCCAATGGACCCATAGCCTCTAGCAAAGATGGTGTTTTGTTGGAGCATTCCTTCTCTCCAATCTCCCTCCCACCCTCCCTCTCTCCCACAAATATTTATCAAGGGATTAATGTATTCCAGGAATAGTGCCAAGTCCTGGGTGCCCAACAGTAAACAAAACTGAGGAGGGAATGACTTTCATTACATTATCTTCTCCCACAAGTCCTCTGAGGTCAACTGAGTACCCCAGCTGTACCCTGAGTGTCTGCCCTTAACATGTATGAACACATGGTAGGTTCCATAAGGCTCCTGTGAGTCTATCTCTTTTCATTTCATTACATGGTCCTTAAATGCAGTCTCTGTATATAGTTCATCGACCAAATCACAACACTTTTGAGAGTGAAAATGGATACTATTAATAACACCGAGACCCAGGTAGAAGCCAAGCATCTCCAGGACTAGCAAAACATATGGCTCACTCATGTGGCACAGGCCCAGGTCCTTTCCTACCATTCGTGCTCTCTCTGTCTCCTGTTTTGTTTTGGGTTTTTTTTTTTTTTTTGGTTTTCTTGTTTTGTTTTATTTGTTTGTTTTGTTTTTTTTTTTTTTTTTTTTTTTTTTCTGAGACAGGGTTTCTCTGTATTGTTTTGGAGCCTGTCCTGGAAATTTCTCTGTAGACCAGGCTGGCCTCAAACTCACAGAGATCTGCCTGCCTCTGCCTCCCGAGTGCTGGGACTAAAGGCATACACCACCAACACCCGGCCTCTCTGTTTCCTTTTAATCAGTGCTGTCAGAGCTAAGTGCCACCACTCTGCTGAAGCTGAGAAAAGCAAGCAGGACGGTTAGAGCACAGTGGGCGCAAGGCACAGCAGAGACAAGAGGCAAGAAAAAGATGAAGGAGAAGGAGCTGGAATATGGTGCAGGCATTTCAGCATAAGCAGCAGTTTCTGCTGGTAGGGCAATTGGAGGAACGCTACCTCATGGGGCTTCCTGATGCTTCTGGTTTCCACTCCGGCTCTCTTCCTGAACTCACATGAACTCCCACTGGATGCTGTGGTTGTTTGGATGAAAAGTATTCCCATAGGCTCATATATTTCACCTCCCCAGTTGGTGGTGCTACTTAGAAAAGTATAGAACGTTCAGGGGATAGAGCCTTGCCAGAAGGAAGTATGTCACTGGAGGTGGGCTTTAATGGTTCATAGCTTTACCCTACTTCCTGTTCTCTGCATCTGCTTCCTAGGTGTAGATGCAATAGTGATCTGCCAGCTTCCTGTTTCTGCCATGGTGCTTGCCCTGGCTGTTGCCCTCACCACCATCACTACTGGTGTCCCTCCATAAAGGCTTTCTTTCTTAGGTTGCTTTGCCAGGGCATTTTACTACAGCAACAGAAAAGGAACTAATATAGATGATAAGCCTACTTGGAGAAAACTCTAGACTATCAGTGGAAGGATGCACTTGTCCTAGATGCTGTAGCACTGTACTGCTTCTGATCAGGTTTGTTCTGGGCAAAGATGACTAAAAGTTTAGCTGGATTTGGTCAACAAGGCATTAAACAATGTAGTCCAGGACCCTGTGACACTATACTCCAAAAAGAGAGAGTCACTGTTTCTCTCAGAATTTCCATGGGGGAAGACTGTGTCACTTGTCCCTATGGATACAAAGATCACACTTGAGGCCAGCATGATGGGTTCTACCTATAATTCTAGCACTTGTGTGGCTGAGCCAGGAGGACCCAGAGGTCAAGGCTGGCTTAAACTACGTCATGAATTTGAGACCAAATTGACATACGTGAGACTGTCTTAAAAAAAAAAAAAAAAAAAAAACAAAAAACCCAGCCGGGCAGTGGTAGCACACATCTTTAAATCCCAGGACTGGGAAGGCAGAATCAGGTATTCAAGGCTAGCCTGGTCTATAGGGTGACTTCCAGGGTACACAGTGAAACCCTGTCTCAAACAAACAAGCAAAAATATCCAAAGTTCACTTGGTCACAGCCCTCAGAGAAGCTAGTCTACTGAGCAAAACACATCACATGTGTACAATTAAACTTAAGCCATGGCAAAAGGATTGTCACATACGCTGCGGTTTGAATGAGCCCACAAAAACCTGTGTTGAAATTTAATTGCCACTGTGAGGTATTAAGAGTGTGGAAAACTAACAAGATGTCTCTGTGGGTAAAGGAACTTGCTGCCAAGCCTGACATCAGTTCAATGACCAGAGTCCATATAATGGAGACAGAGGACAGAATTCTGGAAGTTGTCTGCTGACTTCTCCACCCACATGGTAGCGCATGTACCCTCAAACAAATGTGAACCCATGTAATAAAGAAATAACAAATGAACAAAGAGTTGGTGAGGAACATACTACTATGGCCCTTGAAAGTGAGGCTTTGGGGAAACATTTGGGGTCAAATGAAGTCACCAGGGTAGGTCCTGAATCCAGAGGGCTTGTGGCTTTCTAAGACAAGATTTACAAGAGACACCAAAGAAGAATGGCTCTCCCTCCCCAGCGTCCACAAGCTCCTCAGCTAAGGGTGGGGGTCTCAAGAACCACACCCCAGGCCATGTTGCATTTTTGACTGCTCTGATCTTGTTCAGGTTTTGAGCAGATACGTTAACTGCTGTGAGTTCCTACACGCGATGGCCATGTCATGTCCAAAACACACCCCCCTCAGCCTCTTAGATTCTTTCTGCCTCCTTTTCTAACATGTTTCCTGAGCCTTGGTTAGTGGAAGGGGCATATGGATGTTCCACTTAGTGCTGAATACTAAGCATTACTTCTCCTCAGTACTCAGTTAATGCAGACTCATTACTGCCCTGGAACTCTGTTGTCACCTCTCTTGAGGACTTGCTGCCATGCTTGACTTGGAGGGACCCATTCTTCAGCCTCCGGGATTATTGTTCAGAGCGTTGGCACGGTACTGGATGGACTGATTTCTGCATCTTCACCCATTCTGGATTCTACAGCACTTGTGTAGGGAGTGTGGCTGCTCTACTAACACACCTTTAGAGATGGCACATAGCTTAGAGACCGAAGAGCATAAGCACCTAGAGAAAAGAATAAACTGTGTCGAGCAAGACCCGGGCTCTCAGTGAGTATGCTTGCTTGGCCAGGCCCTGGGCTTTTCTGTCCCTGTGGGCTTCCTCATTAAAGAAGATCATATACTCATTAGACTAGCACTTGCTTGTGATGATAATTATCATTTGAAAGACAGAGGCTGGAAGATCAGGAGTTCAAAGACAGCCTGAGATACATGAGTCTGAGACCAGCCTCAACTACATCACAGCATTCTATCTCAAAAACCCAAGAACAAGGGGTGTCATTCATCAGCAGAACAAACACTTGTATAGCATGTGCAATGCCTTGTCTTCAATCTCAAGCATCAAGAAGTTAAAAAAAAAAAAAGAAAGAAAAAAAAAACAGATAAGTAAAACAATTAAGGTGTACTTCACTGTTATCTATACTATCCTTATTCTACTTTGTTTTTTCCTCCTGATGTTAAAACCATTTAAGTTTTGGTTTGTGGGCACTGCATTTGCTAGGTGCTTCACTGCAATCTGACTTTGCTTTGCATGTGCTGATCAGCTAGAAGAAAAGATGCTACCTGGATCCCCCAACACGAGCATTTTCCCAGGGGGTCTGCTGTGGTAGACTTTGAGCTTTTGGTGGCTGGATGTTGGGAAAGTGAAAGGATGAAGGTGAAACTGGCTGAAGGGAACACAGGACATTTGGGACAAAGATTCTTTATCAGTTTTTTATGAATGGATTTCAACATAAATTGTCCCCAACTTTTGTTTAGACTGGTAACTTTTTACCTCAATTATGTTGTGAAAATAGTAGGCATTCATAGACCTCAGACTGTGAAGTTTGAATGTAAGTGCTTCCCCAGGATAGTGATGGACCAGATATGAAATCCCCAGCAGATACCACACACACACACACACACACACACACACACACACACACCAATCCCCTGTAAAGGCAGCAAGTTGAGCCGTGAGAAGTGCCTGCTGCCCTCTCTGCACTGTAGTGTGGCCCTGAACTACAGTGTTAGGCATCTGAGCTGTTGTATGTGCATTTCCCACCTAAGATATTTTCAGTTTATGCCAGGTGTGCTGGAACCAAACTCCCTGGTTAAGTATAAAGCATCTGTGTTTGGAAAAAATAGACATGAACATTCTGTTGCCAGGTTTATAGGGAAATAAAATATGGACACTGATTGCAAAGAAGCACAATAAAGAAAATGGCAGTAGCCAGGTTTCAGTCTGAGGATTATGAAAGAAAATTCACTGGAAGGTTGAACTAGGTGATGTGGAGGACAGGTTCTGCAGGGCAAGATTCAAGTTTGGGAACTTGCCAGTTAGTTTTTGCCAACTTGACACAAAGTAGGATTACCTGGGAAGAGGATCCCTCAATTGAGGGACCCTCCATCAGACTGGCCCCTGGGCACATCTGTGGAAACTTGACTAACTTTTGATGTGGAAGGGCCAACCCACTGTGGGTGGTACCCTGGGCAGGTGGTCCAGGATTACATAAGGAAGCTGAGCAAGCCATGAGAGCAAGCCAGTAAGCAGCATTCCTCCATGGCCTCTGCCTTGAGTTCTTGCCCTGGCTTCCCTTCATGATGAAGTGTAACTTGTAAGCCAAATAAAATCTTCCCTCCCCCAAGAGACAAACTAGGACAGGGCCACACATTATAGAAACATCTCTATGGAGGAGCAGCTATGAGTGTTGCATGGATAGTGTACATTTAGAGATAATAAGGTGTGGATATGAAGAATTGGACAGTCCCCATGGGCACAAAGTAGGGCCTGGGTAAGTCAGTCCTGGTTCAGTGCTGCCCGAACCCTGGGCAGCAGAATGAGAAACATGGTACGTGAACACTTCTGCCTGGAGCCCCGAGGACGCCTGGATGGACCCCACACAGACTGACTACAAGGCTACACAGTGAATCTTTTGTCTGATATGATCTAGGCAGACTGCTGGAGGAGGCATGTTTAAACTCCAAGGGCCCAAGGTGTGTGGGGCCGGTCGGAAGTCAGCACAAGGGGGCTGGCAACAGCTTGTCTTGTACCTTGAAGAGCTGGGAGGTGAACAAACTGTAGCTACATTTTCCAACCCCTGAAGCGAGAGTCTTTTCTTTTCTTCTTCTTCTTTTTTTTTTTTTTTTTTTGCCTCTGCATTTACTTCTTTAAGTGTGTGTATGTTTTTTAAACAAGAATTCTGTTGATAGATATTATATAATCACATTGTTTAAATAGTTGAGATGCTGATTACACTACCATTCCATGTTAATTGCTACTTCTGTGAACATGTCATATGCTTTCAGGCAAAATTAATTAGGACCAAACAATTGATTGATGGCCTTTAAAAACCCAAACCTTCAGAAACGAAACAGTTTTATAATCCAACTGCAAAAGTGAATCCAGACAAAAGAATTTATCAGCTCAAAGATGAACTCCCAAAGGCCACATGCGAGTCTTGTCAGTAATAAAAATAAAAAAATAAGTAAAAAAAAAAAAAAAACCTACCAAGGGGAATCAATTTAAAATAACAGTCCAACCCTGAGACAGACTTCCTGTAGAGTCAAGGGTCTCATGTCTTGAATTGTGCGGTTGACAGGATCTCAGTACCTGTCAAGATATCTTCACTTGCCTCTGGTTTTCTCCTTATGGTTCCCAAATTCTTTCTTTGCTTGTAGTTTCCCATGCTTTCCCCTTGTCCATTGTAAGTTCTGGAGTGAAATTCTGCCTCTGACCTGAAGGGTCTTTTGAGAATTGGATCCTGTGCCTCAGAGAACAAACACACTTATCAGAAAGCCCAGCTATTCCCCAGTGATTATATTAGCTCTAAGCTTTTGGGAGGGTTGGAATTCTATGGTTGATATTATCAATTGCATTGGTTCTACAATAATCTGAGACACATCTCTGGACCTGTGATGGGGCTTCTGAGTTGAGTTTAACTGTGGTGGGAAGGTCCATCTTAAATATCAGTGGCACCATTCCATGGGCTGTGGTCCTAAACTGAGTAAGAGAAGAAATTCCAACTGAGCATTGACATCCATCTCTCTCTGCTTGGTGACTATGGATACATTGTGGCCAGTTGCCTTATGCTCCTGAAGCCCTGTCTTTCCCATTTTGATGGACTGAACCCTCAAACTGTGAACCAAAATAAATTCTTCTTTTTATGTCTTTATTCTGGTTTTTCAAGACAGGGTTTCTCTGTGTAACAACAGCCCGGGCTATCCTGGAACTCACTATGTAAACCAAGGTGGCCTTGAACTCACAGAGATCCACCTGCCTCTGCCTCCAGAGTGCTGGGATAAAAGGAGTGTACCACCACACCTGGCAATAAATTCTTTCTTACTTTAGATATTTTTGTCAAGTATTTTGTCATAGCAACAAGGAAAATAACTAACAAATGTCTTTGGGAGGCCTTCCTTGTTTGAACAGTTGAACACTCATTCAATACCCCCAATAAAATTCACACACAACATTAAAGATTTTTTTAAAGTTAGATTTCATGTGGGACGCTGACACAGGAAGATGGCTGTGAATTAGAAGTCAGCTAGATAGTGAGTTCCAGACCCGCATGGGTAACAGAGACACTATTTCAAAACAAAACAAAATCAGATTGCCTGCACAAATGCATATTGAATTGTGTTCACAAGATTTAACACAAGATTGCCAGGGTCTGGATTCTAATTGTGCTGTTTGCAAACATCTGGGGCTGCAGTTGTCTTTGATAGAAAATGAAGATGAAAACAATAAACCTTGCTTGTTGGAATGAGAATTAAGTGAGAACGCCCATGGTTAGCCATGTAGAAATGGAGTGACAAGGAGCAATTCATTCAGACGAGAAAGGATGTTCAGTTAACTTATTCAGAAAATTAACATGAAGAACAGGTGTAAACATGGCTGACAAAATGGCTCAGTGGGGAAAGGCATCGCTGCTCAGCCTGATGAGTTTGACCCCTGAGAACTATACAATGGAAAAAGAGAACAGACCAAAGAAAGTTATTCTCTCTGATTTCTACGTGCATGTTGTGACATTCCTATGCCTACACACACATACATACATACATGCACTATACAAAATTTTTTAAAAAAAAGCAATGATTTTTTTAAAAAGTAGATGTAAACAGATATAATTAAAGTATATCTCAAGGCCATATGTTTCAAGTGTCTGTTGATGCTTTGATTTTGTTAATTTAAAATCCAGTGCTCAGCTGGGGATATGATGATGCAATGGTAGAGTGTTTGCCTAGCAGCATGAAGTCTTGAGTCCCATTCCCAGCACTGAATAAATTATATGTGTTAGCATGTGCCTGTAACTGTAACACTTGACAGGTAGAGGTAGGAGGACCAGAGACTTAAAGCTACGCTCTGCAGCCAGGTGGTGGTAGCGCATGCCTCTAATCCCAGCATTTGGGAGGCTGAGACAGGTAGATCTCTGTAAATTCAAGGCCAGCCCTGGTCTACAGAGCTAGTTCCAGGACAGGGTCCAAAGCTATTACATAGAAACCCTGTCTCGAGAAACAAGCAGAAACAAGAAACCTGAGAATCCTGTTGAAATTCTCTGTAAGACAATTGAGCAAGTGAGGTAGGAAGATCTGAGTTCCGGTTTAATGTGGCACTTTTTCTAAAAAGGAATAGACAAGCAAGCAAACATTCCTCTCGTAGAATCTTAAAGAGAGTTTTTAAAGAAGACAAGCTTAGAAGTTTGGTTGAAAACTTCAGCCTGACGTCTGACTTTCTCATCTCTAAAGTATGGCAAAGAATAGACAGACAGCAAATGGGAAAATAATCCAAATAAGACAATTAAGGATTAGGAATGAGCAGGGATAGTTTTTGTGTGGTTGATACTTTTACGTTACAAATGGCTTTGTTAGTTATCTAATAGTGGGCCCTGGGCTAATAGTAGCCACCAGTCATACACAGAAGAAAAGAGGACACATAATTGTCCCAGAATCCTGGCATTTCCCTCATCTTTGTGTCTTTGCTTTCACATCTGCACGCAATGCCCTCTCAGGACCTCCTTGCAGAGGATCCGGACGTGCCTATCTTCAGTGGCTTTGTGAAACCTAGAAGCAAGTCTCCATGACTTCCTCAGTCTGGCATCATCAGTGCCTCAAAGCAGAGCCTTGAGGAAGACTTTGCCAAGCTCTGCCACAAGCTCACGGTGTGCCCTGATCTCCTGGACCATGGTTGCAGAGGTGGCTGTGGCTGTGAGGCTAACCTGGGGCAAGGTTTTCCTGGGTGGTTTTGTTTATTTTGTTCTGTTCTGTTTTGTTTTGTTTTGTTTTGGAGTGGAGTGGAGTGGAGTGGAGTGGAGTGGAGTGGAGTGGAGTGGAGTGGAGTGGAGTGGAGTGGAGTGGAGAAGCTCTATAGTCGCATTCTCAGTTTTGGCTCTCCTTTCAAGTGTATCTTTTTACAAGTAAGAGCATCATGTGGGTAGGGTCTTGTTCCGGGGCACCTTTCACATTGTGCAGTAAAGATCTTAAGATGTCACATTAATGTGATTAATCTCTTCAACAAACATGGCTGCTTTGTCTGATGCCTCCTCCTCTGCAATCTTACACTTTCTCACACTCCTTTCCTCAGCAATATGCACCTTTTCATGTCTTTCTTTATGCTCTCTCTTGTTGCAGAACTGAGAAAGGGTCACAAGCAGTAACCATGCCACAGCCAGAATGTTGGGCTGTCTTAAAATTTCCTACATCAAAAAATTTAGTCCACTATTTCTTAAACCAGTCTTCTTCAAGTTCTCAGGACTCAGAGTGAAGCGGTAGTCTTTGCTAGAATATGACATGAACGTCCTATTGTCTGTTCATTCACGATAGGGTTCTTGTTGCCCCCTGAAACCTCATGAGCAAGCCTTTACTCTGCTTTTCTCTTGGTATTTCAGTCTTTTGACTTCTTGCTATGGTGACTTTTTAAGCTCTGTGTACAGCATTCTGTAGCCTCTCTAGTCCACCTCTCCCATCTCCACATTCCTCCTATAGACCAAAGACCCATGGACAGCATAGGTTTATCACAGGAACAGCCTTACTTCTCAGCACTCACTTTTCTCATTCTTGTGGCCAGAAAAGAAAAATTTAAGGGAAAAGGGAGAGGCTATGGCTCACAGTTCTAAGGCACCCAGTCCATCATGGTAGGTAAGGTATGGCAGCTAAAGTGAGAGGTGTCTATTCTCACTTCATCCTCAATCTGAAAGCAGAGAAAACAAATCCTGCTGCTCAGCTCCTTTTCTCCTTTTTGTTCAGTTGGAAGCCCCACCCCATCAATGAGTTCACACTCAGGGATGATGGCCCCTCTCCCATAGAAACACTCACATAGATACACTTAGAAGTGTGTTCCCATGGGAGCTCTAAGTCTAGTCAAGTTGATAGTGAAGATTTAGCATCCCAGGCTCTGTAATAGGCAGGTTTTTCATGGTGCCTGCAGCTTCCCTTGGCAGATGTGGAGAATGCTGTTGTCACCTCTATCATTGGGGCCTCCACTGCAGGTACCATATGACTCCCATAGTCCCATGCATCTCTCTATTGTGGTCACTTGCAGAGATGCCAATCCTACAATACCTTTCCCAGTTGCTCACTCTTTCCTTCAAATCTCTGAAGAAGCTAGCATCATCTTATTACATTCCTGTTCTATGTGTCTACAAAACCAGCCATGTTTTTGTCATACAGATGACATCCAGATCTGTCACCAGAGCAAGCTACATAGCAGTCCATTTGAATCTGCTGATGTGACCTCTGAGTATTTCATAAGCCGACCACAGAGAAATAGACCTTGAGACAATAATGGGTATACTGAACTGCTTTCAGTGATGCTCTGAAAACAAGACACATCAACTCTGCCCCTGTGCTAATGTAGTGTCTTGCTTTTCTATTGTTATGGCAAAACACCGTGACCACAGAGATTTGTAGAAGAAAGCATTTAATTAGGGACTCATAGCTCCTCTGGGTTAGAGTCCATGATCCATGGTCATCAGGGCAGAGAGCATGGCAGTGGGTAGGCCGGTATAGCACTGGATCCGCACCTAAGAGCTTACATGCAATCCACAAGGATAGGGTAGAGAGGAAGGGAGGGAAGGAGGGAGGGAGGAATGGAGGGAAAGAGGAAGAAAGAGAAGGAAGGAGTGGGAGAGAGAAGAAGGGAATGAGAGAAGAAGAGATGAAGGGAGGGAGGAAGAGAAGGAAGGAGAGGAGAAGGGAGGGAGGGAGGAAGGGAGGGAAGGAGGGCTAACATATAGTGGTGTGGGTTTTTGAAATCTGAAAGGCCACACTTCCTAATCCTCAAACAGGCTGGAGAAGGGGGCTGCATCACTTCTAGAAGAGCCTCAGACTGAGCTCTTGGGGAAGAATGTGAATAAACAGAGAAGAAAGAGAAAGGGTTCCTGGGCCAGAAGCTGCAGTTTCTGGAAATGAACTGATGGAGTCATCAATCATGATCGAAACTAAGAAAACAGCTGAAAGCTTCCCGGGCAGGTTCTAACAATTCCACCCAATTCCGCCCTATCCACTCAGGGTCATCTCCTCAGTGAAGGGGCCTGTATCCAGCCTAGGAGGGGAGTGAAATCAGGAAGAAGCCTTCAGTGAGATTGGACATCTAACCTGCTGGCCGTCAGAAGTGAAGCTCTGAAAACAGTAGCAGGCAAAGCCAGACAGGCCACGATCCTGCAAAGGCACTAGGGAAATAACCCTATAAGGAGAGAACACAGGTGGAGGAGTGTGGCTCCTCCCCAGAGATTTTGAGAAAGAGATTGGAAAGACCTGGAATCAGAATTCCTCATAGCCCTCTAAGGTCTCTAGGTGAGACTGGTACCCAGAGAGTAACCAATCCTTCCTGGCACTCCCAAGGGGAAGCCTGAGGCCCTCTACACTTAAGTAGAGCCTGCAGGGACACCCAGCACCTGAATCCCCACCCCCATCCCCAAAAGCTGCCTGTGTCCAGGGACATCTTTTAGCTTTTAACTTCAGGAAAATAGGGATATAAAAATCCCAGCCCTTCAACAAAATTGCCATCCAGTCACTTAGCTTTCAGTCACTAATCATTGCTCCCCTTGTTTCTGCCTTCCTCCCAAATGTCTGGAATGCTCTGAGGTTGAGAGAAGACTTCTCTAGGTGTGGAGGCAGGTGTGTCTCAGGAAGCTGCCATTCAGGAAGCAGAGTACACAGCTTGTTGAACTCTCCCACTTTTAAATCAATAAGCTGGGAACATTGAATGAAGCTAAGGATGGAGGGGTTTTGTTGGTGTTGTTTTTATTATTATTATATTGTAATTCCTTTTGTCCTCTGAAAGACAGATTACTTGGTCTATGAGATATACTGATACTAGTTCAATTCAAGAAGCAGGCAGCTTACTGTGTGCTTAGGACAAGACTGAAATGTGAATATCCAAAACTCAGTGAAATTCTGAAGCTTATGTGTTCTTCCTAGTAGAGAAAGGAAGTAGGCAACTTGGTAGAGAATAAAGGATGGGTAGAGGGACTAGAGGATGAATAGGCTTGATGAACAGGTGAGAGCCTATGACCATGGGAGTGGTGATCACCTTCCCAGTTATGTAACCCACTCTCCCTTGAGATGACAATCCAGGAGAGGGTTCTGGATGATTGGATTCATCCAGAAGGATCTTGCCTAAATTGGGTAAAGGGGATTTGTAGTAATGATTTGGAGGGCAGGAAAAACAAACACAAACCCACAGAGGCCTTGTTTCTTAGTGCAAATTGCTCAGCAAGCCAAATGTCCCGACCTCTTCTAAAGAGACAGTTGTATCTCTCCCCAAGAAGTTGGAATTTCCCCAGCATTTTCATGCTAGGGGAATGAAAAGCCTTGGGGCCTGGTTCCAGCCAGAGAAGGGGCTTATCTTCAAGGCAGGGGTTTCACAGATTCCACATAGTTCTTACAAATTGTTAGACCACCTTGCAGGAGAAGCCGGAGCTGAGACAATGATGGATCAGTGGTGAGCGGAAGCACATTGACTAAGACTCTCAGTCACAAACACCACTCAGATACCAGTCAGTACTAAGCCTGTCGGGACCTCACAGATGTTCGAACTGGGGGGTTGAGGGAACACTGGACTGCTTTATCTATTCCTCTTCCCAATGTTATCCAGTTGAATATACCTCTCTGCTTTTCATTATCACTAGGCCATGTAGCTGGCCTTTTGAGAATGGGAAGCCAAATCTTGCTTGTTAGGGCTGCTTTACAACTCCAGTTAGAAATAGCATTAAAGATGCTGTTACCAATACAAACCCTCGCCCATCCACTCACCCCCACCATTAAACTCTTTCAATGATAGCTTTGAAATTTTTCTCCAGCCTCCAATAACAAAATATATGCACTTAGTGTGGGATACCTCTATGTCTTAGTTTGGGATTCTGCTGCTGTGAAGAGACACCATGACTACAGCAACACTTGTAAATGACATAATTGATTAGGGCTGACTTAGTTCAGAGGTTTAGTCCATTATCATCATGGTGGGAAACATGGAGGCATGCAGGCAGACCTGGTACTGGAGAGGTAGATGAGAGTTTTACATCTTGACCAAACAGGAAGCAGAAGGAGACTGTGTGCCACCTTGGGCATAGCTTGAGCATATAAGACCTCAAAGTCCCACTTTGTAGTGACATACTTCTTGCCACAAGGACACATCTACTCCAACAAGCCCACACCTGCTAATAGTGCCATTTCTTATAGGCTAAGCATTCAGACACATGAGTCTATGGGAGCCATTCCTTTTCAAACCAACACACTCTGACATGATATACTTTCTTAGGTATGTTCATCTTATTGATGCAAATTGGACCACCAACTAATTTGCCTCATCTTAGCCTCTCTGAACCCTCCACATTGCATCCAGTGGTGAGTGGCCAGAAAGAATAACAATAAATCTGAGTGAGAACAATAGATTTAAGGGTGAGTTTAGGCTTTGCAAAGGGATCCTTTGCTTCCCGTAAATGATTAACTATGCAAATAAATTTCTAAAAAGAAAATTTAATTAAACTTACAGGAGCTGGAAAGAGATGACTCAAGGATTAAGAGTGATTTTGTTCTTGAAGAACATCCATGCTCAGCTCCCCACACCCTTATTAGATGGCTCACAACTATCTGTAATTCTAGATTCAAGGGATCCATGCCCTTTTCTGGCCTTCATAGGCCCTTATACACATGAAGCATAAATCAACAGACAAACGCATACATATAGCTAAATATTTTTAAAAATCATTTAAAAATTTACATTTACTACTAACCCTACAGCTGTGAAAAGGTACATCAAGAGAACTACCTTTCCCACACCCACCCACCCACATACATAACAGTCTGATTTTATTCTACTCAAAAACAAAGCAAAAACTAACAGCAACTTAGGGGAGACATGATTTATTTTAGCTCACAATTCCATGTTACAGTCCAGCACAGCAGGGGAAGGAATCAAGGGTAGCCAGAAGTAAAAACAGCTGGTCCTTCCACAGTCAAGAACAGAGAGAGAATGCATACATGCATGCTTCCCACTCAGCTCACCTTCCCTACTCTTATACAATTAAGGAACCCCTACTTAGGGAATAGGGCCACCCACAGTGTGCTAGGTCTCCTCACATCAGTTAAAGCAATCACTCACAGACATGCCCACAGGCCAACCTGATCTAGACAATCTTTCATTGCGACTCTCTTCCCAGACTAGTCTAGGTGGTGTCAAGTTGATAATTAATCTAACCGTCACAGGAACTATAGATAGATATAAATATGCATATATTTCAAGTGCCAGAAACATTGACCTGTGCCTTGCTCCCTGCCTTTTTAACTCTTCATTATATTTATTTATTGTGGCTGTGTTGCAGAGGTCTGTGTGTACCCTGGTAGGCTTGTGGATGTCACAGGAAAACTTGCAGGAGTTGTTTCCCTACTTCCACCATCTGGATCCTGAGATCAAACTCAGTCTGTCAGGCTTGGTGGCAAGTGGCTTTCTCCACTGAGCCATCTTACCACTTGCTTATTTTCTTCTCTAGGCATAGACAGTTTCAAAGTCATTGCCAATAATATGTGTAACATGTCTTCTTTTTAGTAACTATATTAAGGTGGTTGGTATATTATACTTGCTTCTTTTTAAATAGCAATAATAATTATTGTTATTTATATAGGATTCTCTGGAACTGGGATTATAGACAATTGTAAACTGCCACATGGGTACTAGGAATCAAATCAAGTTCCCCTAGAAGAGTAGCTTAGTGAGAGCCATCTCTCCAGTGCCTACCCATGCCTTTTGATTTAGGTGATGTGTATCCCAACAACTCCCTTACAAGTTGTTTTAGTTTTTGTTTTAAGTGTCTTTAGAGCCCTTGGCAGGGAGCAACTCAGTAATGGAGCATGTATTGACCTAACATGATGCAGATTCTTGGGTCCCATTCCTGGCATCGATATATATATATATATGTGTGTGTGTGTGTGTGTGTGTGTGTGTGTGTGTAAGTTAAAACAAATAAATATAACTCAAATCTAGCAAACACCATAGCCTGGCAGCATAGTGCAGGGTAGAGTATCTGCTGTTTATCCCCAAGTCTGTTCTGCATGGCTTGCTTGCTAGGAACTGCAGCTTGCTATCTCTGCCCAGCATTGTTAAAAGGGTACTGTACCATATATTACTGGCCCTGAGAAAACATCATTATCATATGGAGGGGAGGAGTGTCACACTCATGCTATAGCATGCTTGTGGAAGTCAAAGGACAATTTGTAGGGGGTGACTCTCTCCTTCCATAATGTAGGTGCCAGGGAATTGAACTCAGGTTGCTAGGCTTGTAGCAAGTGCCTTTACCCTTTACCCTGGTACTTGTACCGAGCATATGTGTGTGTGTGTGTGTGTGTGTGTGTGTGTGTGTGTGTGTGTGTGTGTGTGTGTGTGTGGTGTTTGTTTTGAGACAAGATTTTGTTACAACACCCAGGCTAACCTTCAACTCATTATAAATAACCCATGCTGGTTTTAGTAGCTAGCTCAGGTTGACATCAAATTTGCATTTCTTTGGACCCAGCCTTTCTACTGCTAGGATTATAGGCAACTCACCCAGCTTTTGACAGACTTGGGGCATTGCTTAATATCTCTCTCTCTCTCTCTCTCTCTCTCTCTCTCTCTCTCTCTCTCTCTCTCTCTCTCTCTCTCTCTGTGTGTGTGTGTGTGTGTGTGTGTGTGTGTGTGTGTGTGTCTGTCTCTCTGTCTCTCTCTGTGTGTGTGTGTGTGTGTGTGTGTGTGTGTGTGTTTCAGTCTATAGACCAGACTAGCCTCAAATTGACAGAGATTATCTACCTACCTCTGCCTCCTCAATGCTCTGTGTTGGGATTGAAGGTGTTTGCCACTAAACCCAGTCTCCATTTGATTTTTGTTTTGTTTTTGTTTTTGAGACAGAATCTAGCTGTAGGCACCACATTAGTCTAAACTTGAAACTCTTCCAGAATCTCCCTCCAGGTGTTGATGTCACAGACACCTTCCACCATCCTCAGTCTTTTTAAAAACTATTTTACATTATATTTTTATTTATTTTGTTAGGGATAGGACCAAATCATGGGACAATTTTGGGTAGTTAACTTTCTCCTTCCACAATGTAGGACCCAGGGATCACACTCAAGTTGGCAGGCTTGGCAGCAGGTGTGTTTACCACTGAGACATTTCAGCAGCCCTTGCTTTCTTATCTCTCATTGGGTAGATTCTAGACTGGAATTACTTCTACTCTTGGGACAGTATAGTGAAGGGTTCCTATCTCGCACTCTCCAGCCTACCACCACTTTGAGGCAATATGCTAGACCCAAATTGTTAATCTCCTTGAGATTTAATTTGCATTGTCTGGACTCTAGTGAATTTGTGGCATCATCTCACGGCTGTGCTCAATTTTCATTTCCTCTTTGGCAAATTACCTATTCATATCCTGGAGCCAGATTTCCCTCTGGTTGTTTCCCACCCCCATTCAGTTTATAGGAGCCCATCGTGCACAGGGAATATAACCTTTGCCTCTGAGGGCATTCGGGAAGTGCCATGATAAATATGACATTTTTGAGTGCTGATGAATTCAAGGGTAATGGAGCAGTAAATTGCAAGTGTAGGCATAGCTTGTTCTATGTACGCCTTATCTACATAAAGACATCCTCCAAAGGTAACTCAGTTGTTCTGAATCTACTCTCTAGGCTTCTTATCTCCCAGTCAAAATTAACTCTGTGACACCCAGCCAAGGTAGACTCCATGGCCACTCTGTGGGCCACTTCCAGACAGCATTAATAATACCTGAGACTTTTATCGGTCTGAGAAGACAGCTTTATTAGCCCATGTTTCCTTCCCTCAGCTCCCCAAAACCCCAGGTAGCTCAGGATGCTACATGAGTTTCTGTCATTTGACTTCTTTTCAAGCCTCATATTTTGTGAGATTCCCACATATCCATGTTTAATTAAGTGTATTATTTCCTATTATGAATCTGTCTTCTTTGATAGTTTTACCTTCTGCAATTAAATCTTACATCCAGACTATTTTCACACTCTGCTTTTTGTGTGCAACACAGAATGCCAGCCAGTTTTCTTTTCTCCTTTTCCTCCTCTTTTTTCCCCATACAATACTCCAGCATCTTCCGCCTCCTCTTTTCTCCAGGTTTTAGAAAATGAACAATCAGTTAATCTCCAGTGTTTCTTTTAATTGACTATGTGTATATGTGACCCATGTGCCACTCAGTGCATGTGGAGGCCACACACGTGGGTCCTGGAGATTGAACTCAGGTAGTCAGACATGGCAGCAAACACCCTTAGCAGCTGAGCCTGTTCCTAGGGATTTTTAAAATATTTTAAAGCAAACTTTACAGGGCTGTGTTTTGCTTTGTTGGGATGGGGGGTGGGGTCCTTGCGGTATAGTCTAGGTTGGCTTTGAGCTCCCAGTCTTTCTGAGCCAGTCTTAGGAAAGTGTGCACCACCACAAGGGACTACACCTTTATATAGGCAGGTGACGTTAGGACCCAGTAAGGTCCTATGAGAAAACTTGAAGCTGGATGAAAAAGTCCTCCTGGATTTGTGGAACTGTGTGCTATTTTTATTCATTTCATTTTGTGAAGTAAAGAAGAAACAGATTAAAGCAACCTCTGTCCATCCTCTTATTTATAAACGAGATCCTCTCTCTAACTTACACCATCCGTGTTAGGGGGTGTGTCTCCTTCCCTCCTGGTGTAGATGAATGCCTTGAAGCTGTCATCCTGATGCACACTGGATCTCAAGATGTGAACAAAGCCTTAGTTTGAAGAAAGGATTCCTTTCGTTTGTGTGTGTCCCCTTGGAATCTTGAAGTGCTTCAACATTTGTAAGAGGAATGGCTGAGCTTCTCAGTGAATCCACCAAGAATGGCTACTAGGTAATTTTTCTCCATGAACAGTCTTTTATCTGTCTACCTGCCAATGAAGGTACCAATAAATACTTGCTGACTTTTATCATTCTGCTAACCTTCAGATTCAGACTTGCTGGTAATTTCAGTAATTGCTGGTTTGCATTAAGAGCAGGAGATTAGAGATTAAGGTTCAAGGAAGATAAACGATTTGCTCAGAGGCATATAGAGTAACCAGGTCATCGCCTTCCTTTCCCCTCTTTTTTGAAACACCTTATCTTTTAACAGAGTGAAGAGAGAGAACTTTTATCTATACTAACTGGGCCATCACGGCCTATTTTCATAGTTCTTCTACCACTTGAGGGAGTTCTGGCAGGCAGGTCTAAGTGTCCTTTATGTGTCTGGCTGCTGAAATTCTGAAGATTCTGGAAGCCAGACAAGGAAGGTGGCACAGACCTGTACTCCTAGAATTTGGGTGATGGCAAGAGGATCAGTGGTTCAAGGTCATCCTCAATAAATGTGGAGTTCCAGGCAATCTTCGGCTATATGAGACCCTGTTTCAAAAGCAGAAAGCGCCCCCACCCCCCACCCCAGCATCAACAACATCCAAAAAAGAGAAACAAAAAAGAGAAATATTTAAAAGCTGGTTCTGGACTCACACCTCTCTGTCTCCCTCTGTGTCTCTAATAAACAGAACTAACTTGCCAGATCTGGCTGGCCTAAAAGAGTCCCTTTCAATGGTGCCCACCTCCATCAGCTTAACATACAGCCCCCGCTGTGTATGTATAGTTACAAACGGAGGCAAAGGTTTCCGAGGAGCCAGCACCTTGGGGGAGAATGCAGTGGGAGGGAATGGTTTGGAAGAGGCTAGGGGTGTGGAAATGAGGGTGTTAAAGGCTTTTGCAAGGGTAATGGGTTTTACATCTGTGATCCAAATAAGAAAGGATCTTGGAGGGGACATTCCCCCCTCATTCATGGGCTACTTCCTAAAATCCGCCTAGGTCCTCAGAATTATGTAGGCATTCAGGGGCAGATGGTGAAACCTTCACACATGCTAATACACAACATTTTGAACTTGATTCACTAGGAATTCTCTTCGACGTGAATGAAGGGTGTCATTTCCAATTTAGAGGGAAATGGAGAAGCTTCCCCACAAACAAGCTTAAGGGAATGTTTTTTTCAGAGTAAATCCCACCCCACTGGGAAGGTGGTAGTGAAAAGAGCTCCCCAGGAGACTCAGGTCATTACTGGAAAGTTTTGGGGGACAGGAGCGGGTTATTTTTAACCCCATCATTTCGGAAACAAACAGCCCCTTAAGAATGCTTGACTGAACGGAAGTGAGCGAGGGAAATGTCCCTACGGTGCCGATGAAAAGCACACACACCCTGCTCTGGTCTTTGTAATATATCACACTCTTTCTGTTAACGCCACTTCGCGAGTGAGGCAACGAGGGCACAAAGAAGCCAAGTAGACGGTGGCTTTCCTCGATGCCACCATTAATGTGAACTAAAGGTTTACTGAACGTTACTTTGGGCGATGAGGACTGTAGTTTGCACAGAGCCCAGCTGTCCGGAATTTCGACGAATCCTGATTTCGGAAAGGCGGGGACTTCAGGGGCCGCGTCTCCTCGCTTTTCTCAATCCCTCCCGCGGTAGCGAGGATTCACTAACTGTCTCGCGGGGGTGGCCCCACTCCGAGCCCCGGCGGCGCGGCTCCGCTTTCTGCTCCGTCTCCGCGAGGTGTCGCTTTCGGCCGAAGAAAGAGGTGCGGCGCCACCCTCGTAGCCCGCACTTATTTATTTTCAAACAAGGGGGGCGCCCCTTCCTTTCAATTTGAAACTAGAAACCTCCTGTGGTCTCGTTCCTACGTGGGCGCGTCCTCGGCCTCCCATTTTGCACTCCCGTCGCCTTCTTTCGAGATCACACACGAACAGCCCCTCTGCCAGGCCTTGTTCCATTTTGGCCTGGAGCTCAGCTTGCACACACACACACACACACACACACACACACACACACACACAAAGGCAGTATAAGAGAAACCTCTTTTCCCCCTCCCAGCACACACCCAGGGGCCCTCTAGTTTAAAAAAAAAAAAAAAAAAAAAAAGCCAAGTAATGCCAGGCCCTGGGGTCGGTGCTGCGTAACACGGCTCGGCGCGCAGCTGGTGTACTGAGTGCGTCGGGTGCAAGCCCGGGGGTCCAAAAGGGCGGGAGGAGCAAGCCCCAGGTTTCCCAGCTTTGCAGCCTGCAGTCTGCAAAAAGGAAAAAAAAAAAAAAAAAAAAAGCAAATGGCTTTTGGCGCGAAAGGCTTTGGCGCCTCCCCTGATTTTTATGGAAATCAAGAGGGCGGGGTAAAGGCGCTTGCCTCGGCGTTTCTCCCTCCCCCTCGTCTGCGCCACAGCCCCCTTCTCTCCCCGCCCCCCGGGTGTGTCAGATTTTTTTCAGTTAATAATATCCCCCGAGCTTCAAAGCGCAGCCAGTGACAGTCATCTGTCTGGACGCGCTGGGTGGATGCGGGGGGGCTCCTGGGAACTGGGTTGGAGCTGAACGAGCGCTAGCCAGGCGTAAGCGCGCACACACTGCAGCCGCCCGAGGACAACCCCCTCCCGCCGCCGCCCCCTCAGCCCACCCGGAGACCCCAGCGCCGAGTCGCCTCCGGATCCCCGGCAGTCTGCGGGAGGTAAGGAGCGGTACTTGTAAAGCCCCGAGCGCCGGGGGAACAGCGGAGCGCTACGGCTAGGCTTTGCACTCGGCGCCCAAATATGCCCCTTTTTTTTTTTTTTTTTTTTTTTTTTCAGGGGCGGGGGGGGAGAAGCACACCGTGTCTGCTTCCGAAACAAAACCATCTGGGGGTTTTCTCTGAAAAGCCAATTCAGCACCCGAAGGCACCCAGGCTGGAGAAGAGACCCGCCCTAATCCTTTTTACAGCCCTGGCCGGAGCAGAGAAATAGCTTTAGCGAAAAGAAATTCACCAGGCCCTTACAAGATTTGTCTTAAGTGTGAGCTGACCGGGAGCCGGTGCGTCCCCACCCCAACCTGGGGTTCTTTAAAAGGTGCCGCGGAAAAGGCTAGGCGAAGCTAGGGTGCCTGAGTGATAATGTAGGTCACGGCTGCTCCGGCTTAGGGGACGCGATTCTCTTTGGCGACCCTCATCGCGCCGGCGCCCCTGCCTTATTCCTAGGAATGGGGTTCAGCCTCTTTCGGTGGAAGAGGTTGGGGGTTTCGAAGGGAGGGAACTGCAAAGGGTCAAAATAACCTATAGGCAGACGACGAGAACCAAGGGCATCTGCCAGAATTGAGGTGCTGGGTGGAAGGGGCTTGTACATAAGTGCCTGTTATTGGTTATGTTTGGAGAAAAACCCTTAATAATAGTTTCCCGAACCCCGTTAGCGTTTGCGCTCCCGACATCTCATTTCTGCAAAATGTAAGATACTCCAAGCTCACGCCCGATAGCTGGACGGCACAGCAAAGACTTGCTGTGAGCTGTTGGTCCTACACGGTGGCAAGAGGGGCTGTCGCGCTAGTAAGAGCTAGGATCTGCAGTTTGAACAGCCCCCTCCCCCAGGCAGTGCCTTGTGTGAATGAAACGGCAGTTTCCAAACTTGCAGAGCCACACCACCCCCTGCATCTGCAAGCCCCCTCCCACCCACAGTCTTAGACAGCTTGTACACAAAAGGAGGGAGTGGAGGAGAGGCTCAACTTCCTCCACCTTCCTGAGCAGTGGGAAAGACTGAGGGGAGCTTGTAGGCAAGATCCCGGGCGCCCATTGCCTGTCCCCACCTATCCACCCCTGTGGCTCATTCTCTCTTGGTCTGTCTGTTGGTTGCAGTGTTGGAGGTTGGCGCGACTCTGCCCCCCACGGGAAGGAAGCACTCCCCCACAGTAAAAAGAGCCGAGAGTAAAGTGGTCAGTCGGCAGCCGGGGAGGCGAACAGATGCCCAGCTGCACCGCGTCCACCATGCCGGGGATGATCTGCAAGAACCCAGACCTCGAGTTTGACTCGCTGCAGCCCTGCTTCTATCCGGACGAAGATGACTTCTACTTCGGCGGTCCCGACTCGACCCCACCGGGGGAGGACATCTGGAAGAAGTTTGAGCTGCTGCCCACGCCCCCGTTGTCGCCCAGCCGCGCCTTCCCAGAGCACAGCCCGGAGCCCTCGAATTGGGCCACGGAGATGCTGCTGCCGGAGGCCGACCTGTGGGGCAACCCAGCAGAAGAGGATGCTTTCGGTCTGGGGGGACTGGGTGGTCTCACCCCTAACCCAGTCATTCTTCAGGACTGTATGTGGAGCGGCTTCTCCGCCCGAGAGAAGCTGGAGCGCGCGGTGAACGAGAAGCTGCAGCACGGCCACGGCCCCCCTGGCGCCGGCACAGCCTCCTCGGCTCCGGGAGTGGGTGCCAGCAGCCCCGGGGGCCGTGCCCTTAGCGGGACGGCGAGTGCTAGCCGCACCGCGGCCACCCTGCCCACAGACCTCTCCCACCCAGCTGCCGAATGCGTGGACCCCGCCGTGGTCTTCCCCTTCCCTGTGAACAAGCGTGAGCCGGCGCCAGTGGCCGCTGCCCCCATCAGTGCCCCTGCGACCAGCGCTGTGGTCACTACGGTGTCTGCTCCGCCAGCCGCCCCGGTGGCCGCTCCTGTTCGTGCAGGCGGCCGTCCTGCCAACAGTGGAGAGCACAAGGCCCTCAGTACCTCCGGAGAGGACACCTTGAGCGACTCAGGTAAAGCCTGGATCAGGGTCCTTACTGCCTCCTTGGGATCCTAGAGCGGGGGTGGGGGTACCGCGGTCCCTTTGTTATCCTAGATTCGTGCTGGTGGTCCTATTCTGCTTACCTCTATCCCCGGAAAGAGGCTGGAAACCCCAGCTACACCTTCCCTTAAATTTGCTCTGCCCTCTTCTTCGGGAATCCTTTCCCTAGGCTTGCCCTCACCGTGGGAAAAGTTGGTGGCCAGCTCCTTCAGGGTGTGGGGTCAGAAAGCTACCTAGGCTGAAACCTGTTAGTTCCTTAGAAAGGTCCCTCTAGGCTAGGTTAGGGAAGGGGAAAGACTTCCAAAAAGACAGGAGCTGTACACAATCTCTCTTAGGCTCAAAAAAGTTAAGAGGATGCCTGGTTCTCATTCCTCCCCCCACCCCACCGTGCCCCTATCCCGCCCCCCCCCCCACCCCTGGAAGGACTGTGGGCCCTCCGTGGGTGGTGGGCTACTTGTGCTTGGTGCATGGCCAGCAGGCGGCGTTTTGCCTGATGCAAGTCGGGCAGAGGACCTGAAAGACTGGGGGGGGGGCGCGCCCCCCTTTGCAGCTCAGCAGCAAGTGCATTAGTGGTTGTGTACATTTTCAGGGAACCTCTTTCCGGTTTTGAGTGAGAGCTGGTCCAGTTGTATTTCCTAGCTGGAATTTCTGACCTAATTGAGTTGTGTTCCGTAACCCAGTGCCCTTGAAGGTGAGGGCGGGTCCCTTCCTCCACCCCTCCTTAGGAATGCACACAACCTGGAACCATTCATTGGTTCTATTGTGTGCACTTATCTGGGTCTTTGGGATGAAAAGGGATGGGCAAGAAAAAGAAAAAAAAAAAAAGCTTTTTCCTTGAGGCAGTGGGAGCACCTACCACACTACCTGAATCTGTGTGCCCTTGTCCTTGGAGCTGTAGCTAACCCTCCTTTTAAACCTTGAAAGCCTGTGTTTTTACAATAGCAAAGAATAAAAAGTAAATTTCCTTCTGGGCTGAGGAGGGATCACTTGAGGCTCCTGGGAGGAAACTTGGTGATAAGCCTGCGCTTTGAAAGAGCTCTGTCCCTTTAATGTCTGTGCCTTGACAGCTTTCGGTGAGGAAGCACTTCCTTCCAACAGCTGTCTTCTTGGCTGAAAACCAAAACACTGGCTTAAAGGGACCCACAGACTGGAACAGCCTAGCGTTTCAGCTTCAGAAGAAACCTCACAATTGTTCAGCCTTCCGGTCCTCGCTAGGTCAAGCAGAAGATGTGTTTAGGTTTTCATAGTTGCATTTTTTTTTTTTTACACAATTTTCTCTCCTACCCTGGTAGTAACCGAGGAAGTCAGAAAACACATAGGATTTTGTGGTTGTTGTTGTTATTGTTGCTGCATGGGCACTGCTCTGGTTGGGATGTGTAGTGGCTACTGTAGGCTAGCTTTATTTATAATTGGGATTTGATCTTTGTGTAGCAGAACTGCTTACCCCGTGGAACGCGTGTCTGAAGAAGAGATGGTTGTTATTCTTAGTGAATGAAATTGTCCCTCAAGTTTAAGGATGGAAAAATCAAACCCAGCCATGTGTTTTACCAAATGAGGAGCCTCCAGTCTGAAGAGTGGCTGTGGAAGTGTGTATAAATAAATCCATGGGGCAGACTGGCTGGTGATTATGCTAAAAGCTCCTATTACCGAGCATCTGTCGCAGAGTCTACATATTGTCTGCCAAAGTCAAACGCTGTGGCTGTGGTGTTACCCCATTGAACAGCCAGGGAAACTGAGGATGAGGGAGGTTAAGTAACCTTTTCCAGAATCCTAGGGCCTATTGTTCAAAAGTTTTTTGATCTTCTTTTGACACCAGGAATCTAACTAGGAGGAGGAGATGTCATGTCCTTCCGCACTAGGCAAGAGCTTTGCTGGCTTGTTAGAACCTTGCCTAAAAAATGAAATGGAACATAGAAGCCTGGAGAAGGAATGGGTGTGTGTGTGTTTGTATATACATCTTTTCTGAGTCCTGTCCCTAGACCTAAATAATGGGTGTATGTTAATTTCTTAATGTTTTACCTGAAAAATATTTTTTCCCCTCAAAGATGATGAAGATGACGAGGAGGAAGATGAAGAGGAGGAAATAGATGTGGTCACCGTGGAGAAGAGACGCTCCTCCTCCAACAACAAGGCTGTCACCACCTTCACCATCACCGTGCGTCCCAAGACCTCAGCTTTGGGTGTGGGGCGGGCACAGCCTGGCGAGCTGATCCTCAAGCGCTGTGTTCCCATCCATCAGCAGCACAATTACGCTGCACCCTCACCCTACGTGGAGAGTGAGGACGCACCACCACAGAAGAAACTCAAAAGCGAGGCTTCTCCACGCCCCCTCAAGAATGTGGTCCCAGCAAAAGCTAAGAGCTTGAGCCCACGAAATTCAGACTCGGAGGACAGCGAGCGACGCCGCAACCACAATATCCTGGAACGCCAGCGCCGCAACGACCTGCGTTCCAGCTTCCTGACGCTCAGGGACCATGTGCCTGAGCTGGTGAAGAACGAGAAGGCTGCCAAGGTGGTCATCTTGAAAAAGGCCACCGAGTATGTCCACGCCCTGCAGGCCAACGAGCACCAGCTCCTGCTGGAAAAGGAGAAACTGCAGGCGAGGCAGCAGCAGTTGCTAAAGAAAATCGAACATGCTCGGACTTGCTAAATTTTTCTCACACGGACAGTCACTGCCACTTTGCACATTTGATTTTTTTTTTTTTTTAAACAAACATTGTGTTGACATTAAGAATGTTGGTTTACTTTCAAATCGGTCCCCTGTCGAGTTTGGATCTGGGTAGGGGGCAGGACGAGGGGTTCTGCCATGACCTTGGAGAGAAAAAAAAACTGAGTTATGGGATGCTGGGTGGCTTGTTTTCCTCCTCCACATCACCTGGTGACAGCCATGGAAGTTCCGGGACAGTTGGGAGCTTCAGGAGGCTGTGAAGTCACCTTGTTCCGGTCCAAGTTTCCAAACAGAGTCATTCCTTCTTTTTACAATGGTGCTTAAGTTCCAGCAGATGCCACAGAAGGGGGTTTGCCATTTGATGCCCCTGGGAACGCTTGTGTAAATACCATTGATACACCCGCCTTTTGTATACGCCCTGGGTAATGAGAGGTGGCTCTTGCGGCCAGTATTAGACTGGAAGTTCACACCTAAGTACTGTAAGAATACCTCAATGTTTGAGGAGCATGTTTTGTATACAAATATATTGTTAATCTGTTATGTACTGTACTAATTCCTACACGGCCTGTATACTTTAATATGACGCTGATACATAACTAAATTTGATACTTATATTTTCGTATGAAAATGAGTTGTGAAAGTTTTGAGTAGATATTACTTTATCACTTTTTGAACTAAGAAACTTTTGTAAAGAAATTTTACTATATATATATTCCTTTTTTTCCTAGCCTGTTTCTTCCTTGTTACTGTATTTGTTCATGTTTGGTGCATAGAACTGGGTAAAATGGCAAAGTTCTGTGTTTAATTTCTTCAAAATGTATATATTTAGTGCTGCACCTTATAGCACTTTGAAATACCTCATGTTTATGAAAATAAATAGCAATTAAATGATGAGAGTCCATGTTTTTTTACATTGTGGAATCCTGGTTGGAGGAGGGTACTATTCCCATTTGGTAGAAGGAAATGGATTTATGGAGAATCAGTTATTAAAATTCAATAACTGGTTCTAATCTGGTATAATATCAATAGGTGTTAAAGCACTTGAGTTTATTTTGTGTGTGAGTATGCCCATAGTGTCAGCCCCTGGATCTGGAGTTAAAGGCTAAGAACCCAACTTAGGTCTTGCAAGAGCAGCAATTGCATATAACCCCTCAGCTATCTCTGCAGCTCCTGTTTTTGAGGGTTTTGCAGAACCGTCTGGCCTATGTAGCTGAGGATGATCTTGAATGAACTGATCATCTGGGCTTCACCTCCCAAATGTATACCAAACATAGTCAATTATCAAAGCATTTTCATGTACATTGACTCTCAGACCAGTTTAAGTGAGATGTGAAGGCCAACTCAACATCTGGAATAAACAGTAAAACTGGCAAGTTATTTAACTTGCTTGTATTTTACATAAATACGTGCCCCTTTAGCAGGTGGTTTTACATTTTAATATAGAGAATAGTTTTATTTCAGAAGAACTATCTGAAGAGTCCCCCAAAGGAGCTGGGTGTGGGGGCATGCCTGATTTCCCGCAGAGGTAAGAAGAGTGGTAAGATATCTGAGCCCAGCCAGCTCCTGCTTTGTGAGTCCAAGGCTGCAGAGTGATACCCTGTCCAATAGAAATCAGTCTAGGACCAGAACAAGGCTCTGTGCTCAACACCAGTGAAATACACAGATGGGCGCTACCATTTATCTTCAGCGACCTCAGATTCACAGATTATAGATAACTGAAGACCAAGGAGGGAGAAGCAAAGTGGCTTGCCCCACTAGACTCAATGGGGGTGTTTGGGGGTGTTTCAAGGAAGTCTGAGCTTGGAGACCACTAGAACCAAAGAGCAGGTAAAGTGTCCACTCAGCTCCCTGTCACAGTGACGTTTCTGGAAGTCATTGAGGGGTGGTGTGAGGAAGTCCTCCTCTCACTTCGAATCAAACACCTATTTCTCTCTGAGCTAACAGGTTACACACAGGGTTTCCCTAAGGTTCCATTCATCACAGGTTTTTTAACTTCAACTTGCTTTACAGAAAAATGGAGCCCCAAGTAAGGACCAGACAGCTTTAGTTATGTGGTTATGTTGTCAGGGATAGATGAGAACCCCTCAGCTGGGCAGGTGGTTCTTGGCCAGACAAGGGTGAGGTTAGCCGTGGAAGTCCTTATTCTGTTTTAACCATTGTGGTGCTGCCTAGCTTCTCTGTCATGGGCAAAATGCCCTTTACCATCCCTTCTAGTTCCCACTCACAGACTAGAAAATAACAACCCATTCAACAGATGTTCTGTCCATTGCATCTTACAAGCCCCACAGCACAACCTCGGGGCCTCATCTGTATATTGGAGCCAAATGAAAGTTATGGAACTTCAGATTAATTGCACACCAAAGAGCCATGGAGTACATCTCAGTCAAAAGCATTGCTATTTGTGTCCCCTAAAGGGGGCTTAAGTGTGACAGGTGAGCTAGAACTCCAGTACATAAAAAGAAACAGGAGAACAGAGGCCACTGAACTGAAATTCCTACCATGTCCTTGTTTTGCAGTAGTGGCACCACACACAGGAGGCAGAGGCATGCAGATCTCTATGAGTTCAAGGCGGCCACCCTGGGCTCCAGAGCCCCGAGTTCCAGAGCCCATTTTTTTTTTTTTTTTTTTTTTTTTACATTTGGTGCATCATAAATACATGTCAGGACCCAGGAGACAGCTCAGTGGTTAAGAACATCTATTGCTCTTCCAGAGGACCTGATTTCAATTCCCAGCACCCATGTCAGGTGACTGAGCTGCCTGTACCTACAGCTCCAGTGGATCCGACATCCCTGAATTCCATTGGCTCCCTCTCTCTCTCTCTCTCTCTCTCTCTCTCTCTCTCTCTCTCTCTCTCTCTCTCTCTCTCTCTGACACACACATTTGAAAATAAACTTTTAATGAATAAAAATTCACTAAAATATTAATTCTTAGCTTAAAACACATTCACCCTTCCTCATCTAGCTGAAGGAAGAAAGTGTTTCCATTTGTTTGAATTCTGCAATTATCTGTACAAAACTGTAGAGAGAGAAGAATTGAAGCAGTTGTTGGGTACCACATGACTGTGATACCCAAACTGAGAAGCTTCACTAGGTAGAAAAGGTGAGGTCAGAACTTAGATGGGGAGTTCAGTCTCTCAATCTCTTCCTTTCACAGAGCACGGGTGGAGCATCCCTGGACCAACGCAGGACACAGGACAGGCACTGAGTTCTCATGCCCAGCCCAGTGCTCTGGTCTCTTGTAACCTAGGTCCTGGGTAATAGAAGTGAGCCAATGCACCTAGCTATCTATATGCAGTGTTGGGCACAGAATCAAGGACTTGGTGCATGCCAAGCAAGCACTGTACTGAGCTACACCTGGAACCCCCTTGCCAACAGAATTCTCCAGCTCTCTCCTCTCAATTAATGGTATTGATTTAGATGCTAACACGTGTCAGCTGTGGCAGGTGCTTGAGAGAGATCAGTGAAAGGAAAAGACAAAATTGCAAACTGCACCCAAGTCCTGCCTCCTTGTAGTTTATAATCCAGGAGACAAGGAGAGCAACAGTACAAACAAATCAAGTCAACAAACAACATCAGTATAGAGGACCAGAATAGAGGAATTCAAGAATGCCACGGGGGATGGTGGAAGCAAGTCAGTGCAGATGCACCTGGTCCTTGGACCTGTGGAGGAAAATGCAAGATGATTGATAGGGCTGCTCAGCCATCAGAACAAGGGCGCTGGGACTGAATCTGACTCTCACATCACAAGCTCTGGGTTGAAGAGTCCCCGCTAGTACTGGGGGACGATGATGACAAGGTTTTTAGACTGAATCACCGCAAGTACACCCAACATTTACAATCATGCATGATGGATGGTGAGAGTACTAGAAGCTTGTTAAATAACCTGGTGTGAAGGCAGGCAGCTCATTTTGTAGTACTTGCTGTAAGCATAAGTGCCTGCCTGGGTTGAGGTCCTTGGTAGCTACATAAAAGGGTGGCCATTTCTATAAACCAAGTATTGTAGAGGGCAGATAGATGGGTCCTTGGAGCTCATGGCCCTCCACTCTAGTCATTGTCGAGCTCTGGGTTCAGGGACGGACCCTGCCTCAAAATACAATAAAATAATTATAGAGCAGTGGCTGTCAACCTTCCTAATGCTGCAACTCTTTAATACTCCACACCTCATTTTGTGGTGACCTCCCAACCATAAGATTATTTTCGTTGCTACTTCATAATTGTAACTTTGCTACTGTTCTAAATCATAATGTAAATAACTTATATGCAGGACATCTGATATTCGACCCCTGTAAAAGATTGGTTATTCAACTGTTGAGGGGTGTGTGTGTGTGTGTGTGTGTGTGTGTGTGTGTTTGGTATTGAAAGAATTTTTCCTTTGTTTCTTCTGTGTGTTACTAGGAAAAGATTACTTTTAAAATGACCAGTAAAACAAATTTACAAGCCTGACCTCAATGAAAACCTTGCAAACTTTTGTTCACAAAAAGAGGCCTTATGAAACCTAAAAATGGGTGCCTCGGAAACGTGAATATGAGCTTTGAAGCCTATTTTAAGACAGAGACAGATTCTGGGAGTCTGAGTGCCACCAAACATCTACGACTTCTACAATGGTTTATTAGCTCTCCCTGCTTGTAAAGGAAATCTCTTCATAGGCCACTGACCAGGGCTACCTGATCTCTTTTGATACTGGCGGATCATACTACAAGGCATCCATCCTGAAACCTTTGACCAGAAGTAACAGAGCCTTTTTTATGATGGAAGCAGGGGGACTGGCTGGGACAATGAATATTTGGGGAACACACACACAGCCCGGACTGCTAAGATAAAAGTGGGTGATTGGCAGGAGCATGTGTGCTGAACAGCAGTGTAACGTGGATTTTCCACTGCTGTCTGGCAGGCTTGAGATGTTTTTCAGGCTTTTAGGGTTAAAGGAGTTTTTAAGGATTGTGTGTGTGTGTGTGTGTGTGTGTGTGTGTGTGTGTGTGTGTGTGTGTGCTGGAGCCTGGCTCTCAGATGCCAGATCTCCTGGAACTGAGTTCCAGGTAATTGTGAGCCACTCAATATGAGAGTTGGGAATTGAACTCAGGTCCCCAGGAAGAGTGGCAAGAGCTCTCTTAACTGTTGAGATCTATCCTATGATTTATTTATGTTTATAAGTAAACATATTTATTTACTCATTTTGTATGTGCAAGTGTGTGTGTGGGTAGGTGTGTGTGCATGCAGAAGTACAAGTATAGAAATCAGAGAGAAAACCTGAGGGAGTTAGCTCTTTATTTTTACCAGGTGGGTCTCGGGATCGAACTTGGGCCATCAGGCTCAAGGGTAAGAGCCTCTTCTTGCCGAGACAACCACTTCACTTGCCTGTAGTGAGATATTCACTTTGTCCGAACCCATGGCACTGACCACGCCCATTGGGGTGGGGACAGGGGCAGATGTTTCCTGGGGAACTAGGTCTGGGGAAGGGGTATGGAGTTCTGCTCTCTTGGTCCTACATGTTGAATCTCCTTCTCTATCTATCCCCAAATCTTCCTTGTCTCCTAGTCCCACCTATCTTGCTCTCCTATTGGCCTACAGGGCTTTATTCATTAACCAATAAGAGAAACATATTTACAGACTGACATCTCCCATCACTTGCCCATTAAAGAATCTTGGAGGGACATGAAAGCAAGCAGAGTTCTTTACACAGTTTTTCTAACCAGAGAGTGAGAGAATGTGTGTTTCAGTACTGGGAGTTGAACCTAGAACTTCATGCTGAGGGCTGTCTGGTGTAGAGAGCCGCGAAGTGCCGTGCCTTAAAGATGGCGCTGGCTTCTGCCTTCCACCTCCCTGATGGTGAGCGCTCTCTGGTGTAAACAAGTCCTTATTTGGTTAAGCCTATTCAGCCTGTTTGCTTCTGCGTTAGAGTAGCCTATCTGCAGGGTCCACGTGGCTCACTGGGGTTGGTCAGCACAAGGGGATTTAAGCCTGTGCAGGCATTTCCCCGGGAAAGAGGTCAGAAGAACCATATTCAAGGATCCTGATTAAAACTTCAAGAACATCTTCCCGGAGTAGCATCTTCCTTGCTGGTCGAGGGGAGGCGCATTACAGTCTGGGAGTCAGGCCTGTCAGACACTGTGGAAAGAGCAACTGACTTGGCTCTTAGCTCAGTTCCTCACCATTTGACTCTTGGAGTAGGGAATTCACTTCTGGTTGAATCATTTTCCTGACTGTGAGTAGAACAGGCTGGAACTGGTGAGCTCTGAGCCCATCTCTGAGGATCAAGTCATTGAGCCTGAGGAAGGACTACAGCCTTCAAGATCATTTCAAGGCACCTTTAATCCCAGCACTGGGAAGGTCAAGGCAGGGGGATCTCTGTGAATTCAAGCATAGCCTGTTCTACATAGTGAGTTCCAGGATCGCCAGAGCTACATTGAGAGAGCATGCCTTAAAAATAAAAGGGGAAGGACCAAAAGAGCTGTAGCTCAGTTGGTAGAGTGTTTGACTAGAGTACTGAAAATATAAATCCCATATTGAGGTGTAAGCACAGAAGGAGCATGTGTTCAAGGTCATCCTTGAACATGGCAAGCTGGAAGAAGCCAGCCTAGGCTATGCATTTAAAAAACAAACAAACAAACAAACAAAAAAACCCAAGCAAAAACAAAACAAAACAAAAAAAACCTCAAGTGTGTGCAGTGCTGGTGAGCAATGGCACAGTGGTTGGAAACCCTGAGGACCTCTCAGAGAGGGCTCTGCTGGTTGCCTTCTCCAGAACTGAAGGTTGTTCACTTCCCTCTGTTGTCCACTGTTTTCAACTCTAAAATAGTTAAGGAGAGCTGGTTATGTTTTTCATCCACTGAAGTGCTTCCCTAGCTTGCAGGGGGGGCTGGGTTCCATCCCCAGTATTGCAAATATAAAATAAAAATCATAACTGTGCAAGTTTCTTGCAAGGACCATGTGTCATAAACCATGTGCGGGGATATGACAGAGAATGCTGGCTACAAGCTCTCACTGCTGGCCGCATTCCGCCCTCCCTGCTTCAGCAGCACCCTCCCTCTTTACAGATTACTTTCTGGAGCCCACCCTCAGTGGGTTTCCCCAGGCAACAAACCCCTTTGCACACTCAGTAGGCTTCTTCTGGTTGATCCACCATCCCTAGAACAGGGCTTTGCTTGGTACAGTTGTTCCTCATTGGTTGAATTGTTCTTTCTATAGGGAAAACTTGGTTAATTGTTTCAAGTCAGTTAGAGCCATAATTTGTGCAAACAAGCTGAGTACACAGGTTTGTCACCTCTGAAACTAGAGGAAAGTATGATTAAACCGGTGTTTAATTCGGCGACTCAAATGGAAACAGACTATGGTAGCAAATACTTCATACCTTGAACCTTTGCTAGGGTTGAGCTAGCTGCTTCTATTTGGCAGGAAGCCAGAAAGGACAAGGACTTTAAACAGAGAGTAGAGGTTTGAAGTGCTGGAGCTTTGCTTGGCTGCAGTTTTATTGCAAAGAAAGGCAGGCTTTGGATTCAAGTTTGCCAACCCCACAAACTGAAATTTATTAAGGAAAAGTGAGAAGGAACCCCAAAAGCAGGAGAAGCTCTAAGAAAGTACACCCCAAGTTACTTTAGTAAAGGATTTAATTGCACATGTGTTGGAAAGAAATCTTAAACGTATGGCATGGCAGTGCATATCTATAATCCCAGTACTCAGTAGGCAGAGGCAGGATGATTGCTCAGACTGGTCTATGATGAGTTCAAGGCCAGGTGGGACTACCACATAGGCACTTTATTGTAAACAAAACAAGGAAATCTTTCCCATCCCATGTTGGTCCTGCTTCTGGATTTGCTGAACTCTTTTAATTTAGAATCTGTCTTGAAGGAACACCATCTCTCTGCCAAGAAACCCTAGTGTCTACATTAGAATACTGAAGTTGGAGATTTTCTTGGACGTCTTTAAAGGCAAACTTCCGGGATGGTTGTGGAAATGTTTTGTTTGACACCTCTGGCAGGTGATTTCTCCAGGGCTGCAACCTCACTAATTCTCCTGCGTAATGAAGGTACCCAGGACTATGTGTTTGTCACTGCAGCTCCAGCCTTGACCCTTTGGAATGGAGGCCTCTGCTGCCTGCTCTCCTGATCATCTACCTATACATAGCCACTGAAGTATTGTTTCTTGCCCATTGTGATGAATCATGAGGCAAAAATACCGGTGAGAAGAAATAGTACTTAGTCCAAGTATAAAGTCAGTCCTGGTTCACTGGTGGCAATGACTACAGGGACCTGGGTTATAGAAGTAGGAAACAGTGCTTAACCGGTTTAAGGGCTGAGCTCCTACTGCTCTTGTAGAGGAGCCCAGTTTGGTTACCAGCACACACACATGGGGTGATTCACAACTGCCTACAATGGCAGCTCCAGGGGATCTGACGCCCTCTTCTGGCCTTCATGGGCAACTACATTCAGGGGCAAACACACACACACACACACACACACACACACACACACACACACACACACACACACACGATAAATTTCTCAAAAGCGCTTTGTGTTACTCATGGACACTCAGTGTTTTCATTTGATGGGAAGATATATCTTCCAGGGATGCTGTTTCCTTTTCCATCTGTATCTAGGGTGACTGAATTGGTTTTCAAACTGATGCTCCTGGGTCCTAGGAGACATTTCTCCCTCCCCTCACCAGTGTTTGTTTCTTTATCATGTGTGGGAAGCAGTGACTGGCCCAGGCCAGGCCAGACTTGGATGAATGTGAACTTGGTGCTAGGTAGTCCATAGATTAGAGGTCTGGAAACCACTCAAGGGCAATCAAGGCAGAGACTCTGACTGTGAAGGTGGTGGGTCTCACATAAATGTCAGGGACCAATTGAACAGCTTGCTCCCTCTTCTCAATCCAGCCTTCTCCCTACTCTCCTCTCCCCCCCCCCTTTTCAACAAGGTCTTGCTATGTAGTCCCAACTACCTTAGTACTACACAGATGAGGTTGGTTTGAACTCACATCGGTCATCCCGCCTCAGTTTCCCAAAGCCCTAAAATCACAGGTGTGGGCCACCACACCGAAAGCACCCACACACACACCTGTTTTTCCTCGACAGGGTTTTTAATCTGTAGCTCTGGCTGGCCTGTGACTCAAAGAGATTCACCTGTCTCTGCCTCCAAATCCTGGGATTAAGGGAGTATGATAGATACCATGCCTAACCTGCTAGCTCCTGTCTTCTCCATCCTTTCAGTCTTTGAAAGCTGCCAAAAGGAACCATTGTCAAATGAAATAGCCCAAAGCAATCTGGGAGGAGGTCAGGAAAGCACAAGGAATAAAATGCTCCCTCTGTTTCTGAGGAAAGGTGAGCCCTCTTTAGCAAGAGAAGTTGCAAATTGAGACACTTGAATGTAGATTGGAACCTTCCTCCTCTGGGATCAAAGCCCCAGGAGGGAGTGCAATCCCTGCGTGTCCTTTCTTCCCATGTTCCTTGCTCCCGGTATTCCTTGCCTTCTATGCTCTCAGAGTGAGACCACCTGGGCGTAAGCCAGTTGGGGTGGCGGGGTGCATTCCTCAGAGCTTAAAGATGGAGCCCTTCACAAAAAGCACAGGGTGGAAAGTAAGTAGACCTTCCAGGGGCCTTTAGCAAGAGTGTTTACTAGTATTTAACTTGTGGGGAAACCTGTGCCTAAGTCGGTTAGCAACTGCTTGTAAATGGGAGAATCGTTATTCCAGGGAGCTGAAGCACTTGAAGACGAAGGTGCTCAGATCCGTGGCCTCCTGAAGAGAATGGGGGTCTGTCATGTTAATGGCTCGCATCTTATTGAGGACAGGACAAAGGGCCTGGAGTTTGGGGATGAGAGTTTGTTTTGCAGTTCTTTAATATGGAGATGACCTTCTGAAGGGGAAGGAGGAGGGTCTAGGACTCAAAACCTGTCCTAACCAGTGCGGCTTGAGGGGGCAGGTTTGAGAGCTGTGTCTCACTTTCCCCTGGGCTGGGTTTAAGGGAGATTATAAAACTTGCAGCTCTTCTCTTCAGCTCTGCTAGGGTGGGTGGGGTGGGAGTTTGTGAATGACGTAGGTAGGGGTGAGACAGCGGGGAGAAGGGCTTGACCCTGCCTATCTCTTGGTGTCCCAGTTAGGGTTACTATTGCTGTGATGAAACACCACGACAAAAGCAACTTGGGGAGGAAAGGGTTTGTTGGGCTTATGCTTCCACCTCACAGTTCATCATTGAAAGAAGTCAGGACAGGAGCTCAAACAGGGCAGGAGGTGGAGGCAGGAGCTGATGCAGAGACCATGAAGCAGACCTCCTTACTGGCTTACCTCCTCATGGCTTGCTCAGCCCATTTTCTTATAGAACCCAGGCCAACCCAAGGGTGTCCCCACCCATAATTGTCTGGGCTCTCCTCCATCAATCACTAATTAAGAAAATACCGGGGCTGGAAAGATGGCTCAGAGGTTAAGAGCACTGGCTGCTTTTTCAGAGGACCTGAGTTTAATTCCCAGCAACCACATGGTGGCTCACAACCATCTCTAATGAGATCTGGCACCCTCTTTTGGCTTGCAGGAATACATGCAGGCTGAACACTGTATACATAATACATAATAAATCTAAAAAGACTTGCCTACAAGCCTGATCACATGGAAGCATTTTCTGAGCTAAAGTTGTTCCTTCTCTGTTCACTCTAGTTTGTGACAAGTTAACATGCCAGCACACTTGGAGAAGGCAAAGCTTGAAAAGTAGAATCTGGAGACAGTGCCCCTTGCCGTGGTAGGAGGGATGTGAAGTGGCCTTAAGAGTGAATGGGAATGGGCCTGGTGAATGGAGAGGCAGACTTGATGTAGGTGCAGGGACAGCAGCATGTGTTCAAGGCAGAAGCAACCCCAAGAGGCAGACGAAGATGAGTGTGCTCATGTGTTACGGCAGGTTCCTCCCCCCCCCATTCCCTTCCCCCCCCCTCCCCGCCGCCGGCCTCCCGGTCCTGCTGCCATGGTCCCGCTGCCACGTGAGCCACAAATAACACTCAGAGACTCTGTATTTGATACAATCCTGTTGGCCAGTTACCATTATTGTTTATGGGCTAGCTCTGTCTTAATTATTAACCCATTTCTACTTATCTAAGTATTTCCACGTGGTCATCATATCGGGAGCCGCGGCTGGCGTCTTCCTTCCTCCATGCTCTACATCTTGACTCCTCCTTCTCCTTCTTCCTCTTTCCTCCTTGTCTCCTAGCCCCGCCTATCTAGTTTTCTATTGGCCACAGTGCTTTATTAACCAGTATGAGAAACATATATGCAGAATAACATCTCCCATCACTCATGGGCCCTCCTAGCTGACAGGGGGCATCCCTTGATGTCGTGGCGGAGTTCGTTACCACATAGATAAGTTTCATCCATGCCTTACTGTCTCAATGGTTCCCAGTGACATCACTAGCAAGAAAACATTGCAACTCCCTTTTAGGGGTGCAAATGGATCATTCCCAGTCACAGTGATCCAGATGTGGGTGTCTGGGGCCCTGGGGGTGGGTTTTACCACCCCAAACTTTCTGCTTCCTTAAGGCTGGGCCCACGATGCACTTAACCTCTTTCTGCTCCACCCTCATCTTAGGGGACCCTTTGCTCATAGGTCTTCTAGGTATCTGGTGAAGGATAGCAACCCCACCAAGTCCTCATGCTAACCATATCAAGTGCTTTTCCTGTTGCTCTTTGTGTCTAAAAATGAGAGTACCCCTTCCTCTGTACTCAAGGGCATTATGAAAAATCTAGACGGTATAATATAAAAAAGAAAAACGGGAACTGTCACTAGTAGCTCACCCTCAGAGATACCTACTGTTGACATTTTGGTACAAATTTTTCTAGATTTTTCCATTATATGGGGGTTTAATCTCTTATTAAGAATAAAGGGGTCTTGGGTCACAGGGGCTCACAAAGGCTGAAGCAGTTGTCATGGAGACTACATGGGCCTGCACTGGGTCCTCTGCATGTTTATGTAGCTTGGTGTTCTTGTGGGACCCTAACAGAGGGAGAGGGAGTGGGGTGTTTCTGACTCTTTTGTCTGTTCTTGGGACCCTTTTCTTCCTCTGTGGTTGCCTTACCCAGCCTTCATATGAGGGTTTGTGCCTAGTCTTATTGGAATTTGTTACGCTGTGTGACTATCTCTGGGAGGGCTGCTCTTTTCTGAAAGAAAACAGAGGAGGAGTGATCTTTGGGAAAGGCGAAGAGAGGTAGGAGGGATGGAGGGAGGGGAAACTTTAGTCAGGATCTATTGGAAACAACAACAAGGTAAGTACCCCGGTGCCTGGTTTTACATCATACTGAGAAGCTAGCATGGAGCTTCCTACATGATAGGCAATCGCTTTACCAACTGAGCCACATCTCTTCCTCTTAGGGGGAAGAGGTATTATTATTTGTTTATTTTGTTTATTATTTGTTTGTTTTGAGACAGGGTTTCTCTGTGTAGGCCTGAGTGTCCTGGAACTCACTCTGTAGACCAGGATGGCCTTGAACTCACAGAGATCTAACTCCTCTCCTCCAGCTTGTTTGTTTGTTTTGCACAGCATTTCTCTGTGTATATCAGCTGCTCTGGAGTTTACTGTGTATCCCAGACTGGCCTTGAGTTCACAGAAACCTCCTTCCTCAGCCTACCAAATATTGCAATTATAGATGTGCACCTCCATACCTAAGTGAATTTTTCAATATCTACTTGAAAACAAGGGAATGAATTGTGCTGTGTGTGAGGTTCTTTCCTATTGCAGTCATCTGAAGACTTCTGAGGGTCACCATAGAGAAAGGAGGAGGGGAGAGGGAAAGTAGAAAAGGGGAGGAATGAGTATGTTCTGCCATCTTTCTTCTTTTGCCTTACTTCAACTTGAAACCCATAGAATGGTTCTACTCACATTCAGGGTTCATCTTCTGTCTCCCACAGAGATGCCAAATCCAGTCAAGTAGAAAATAAAGATTAGCCCATCAAAGCTATCTATCTAGCCACTCACATCCTTGAGACCACCCTCGGGAGAATGAACTGCCTTGTCCCATGGCCTTGAATGCGTTCTGGCACTATTGAGGAAGAGATGCCACCCCAACATTTGTGGGGTGGGCACAAAAGCACCTGTGATAGACAGCCCCACCTCTCCTGCCTTCTTTTCCTCTATCATGAATGTCAACCTGCATCTCCTTTAATACCAGCAGAGGCAGGCAGATCTCCAAGAGTTAGAGGCCAGACTGGAATACAGATCGAGTTCCAGGGCAGACTCCAAAGCTACACAAAGAAACCCTGTCTCAAAAGATCAAACAAAAGCAAAAACAAACAAACAAAAACAAAAAACAGTGAGTGCAAAGACAGCCTGGCCTACATAAAAACCTGTCTTGAGATAATAAACAAACAAATCAATAAAGATAAACACCTAGTGGGTTTGAATTGTTGTGAGGTGATGAATTAATGCAGTGGTAACATTCACAATAACTATTCACTAAACATTAGGAATTATTTTTATAATATTTAAAAAACGAAAAGAAAACTAGCTAACCTGGAGAAGATGTGCAGAAACAACCTGAGCAGATACAGGCAAAACTTGGGACTTCCACACCAGCCAGGTATGTGGCTACTTTGACTGTCACATCAATTCTTGTCTGTCCTCTGCCATGATACCACACACTGTGGGCAGACCTTGTTCAAGGACAGGGGAAAGGCCTGGGAGCTCAGAGCCTCTGCAGCGGGGTGGTCCAGAGCTACTGGCAAGGACCCTGGAGCCCACTCACTGGTCTGCACTTTCTTCAAACCTCTTACATTACAGCACTCTGGAGCCAGGGGCCTCTTCTGTAAAAGGCATAGGAATTCCAACCTCACAGTTTGGAGTAAATGAAATAAAGAACCTAACGTAAATTGCAAATACTACCAAATGTAATGGGTCATTACTGGCTATTAGCTCAATTTGCATAATCTTCTCTTGACATGGCTAGAAATATCCCAAGGCAGAATTCATGGCCACCTGCTCTTAGAATTTAGCAACTTCCCCTTCCCCCTTCTGCCCTTGAGCCCAGGAACTGGATGGGCTGAAACAGACCTTTCTAGAAAGCCTTGTGTGCACCTTTCCCAGGGAGGGCCTTCCTTAGATACTGTTTCGGGGTGGGTGGACTGGGCTCCGTCCAGCTATTTGGATTCGGTGTCTCGGTCTGGGACTATCTCCTCTCTTCCTGCCCTGGGGCCAAACCCTAATCACTTCTTTCACAGCCTTTGTGAAGCCGTCTTTCACTGGGGCCTGACACAAAGCCCGGGTGAGCTGAGGTCAGATTTTCAACCTTTGGCTCTGGATTTCCTGTCTTTTGTGGAGTGGACGATAGATTATACCACCCAGCTTCCTGTCGTTTCAGCCCTTGGGGGTCCCCTGTCCTGGCACCAGCCCACTCCAGGAGGCTGGGAAATCCTTTTTGGAACAGGAAGACAGAGAATCTGCCTTCATGCCCAGATGCTCAGACCCTCTTATTGTGGAACATTTTTTGAGGTCTCCTGGTCATTGAAAATGAATTCTAAAGGCTGGGCAGAAGGCTGAGGATGTAAAGTGCTTGTGATATAATCACCAGGGCCCGAGTGTGACTCCTCCCCGCCCCTCCCCCCCACATACAAAGCCAGACTTGGTGACATGCCTCTGTAGCACTGAACTCACATGTTAAGACGAGTAGATGGGAGGGTCCAGCAAAAACTCAAAAGGCAGCCAGCCTTGGAGAATGCAAACGAGAGACTGTGTCTCAAAACAAGGTAGAAAGTGTGTACCCGACATCAGACGTTGTCCTCTGACACTTGTGAGTGCTGTAGCAAGTGCACACCTGCATTCTCACACACGGACACACCGCCACCATACACAAGCACCTTCCCCCATATATATATATATGTACTACTTCCCATTCACAAATTTTCTTCTTTTCTTTTTTCTTTCCAAGAAGGGTTTTTCTTCGTAACAGTTTTAGCTGTCCTGGAACTCATTCCATAGACCAGGCTTGGCCTCAGACTCACAGAGACCCACCTACCTCTGCCTCTGCTGAGATTAAAGGTGTGCACCACCACCTGGCTACAATTGGGAGGGGGGGGGGCTTGACACAAACACTTTTAAAAAAAAAAACCCTACTTATTATAGGATTTGAAGTCTGATAGTATCCTAAATATAACTTGAAATTTTGTGTGTGTGTGTGTGTGTGTGTGTGTGTGTGTGTGTGTGTTTAGTGTTCCCATTTTAAAAGAAGAAAAAGGAAAAGAAAAGAGGGTCACACCTATGGCTTAGCAGGTGAGAGCTCTTGCTATGCAAAAACCTGACAGCCTCTGTTCATTCCCAGATCCCATGGTGAAAGGAGCAAACCTACTCCCAAAGCTGTCTTCTGACCTTGACAAAGATACCATAACACACGTGTGACCCTCCATCATGCACACACATATCCCTGATAATAATAAATCAAAGTTTACATACATTATATAATATATATTCCATTAGACCACACTCAGATGCCAATCTCCTTTACCTCATTGGCATCCCAGATCATGCGAAACAAAAGACAAATGACTAAGTCTTTGGTAGTAGAAAGGACCTAAGAAAGAAATGAAGAATCTCAGGGAAACCCTGTGGTAAGGGAAGGAACTAGGTTTGATGTGGGGTATGTATGGGAGATAGATTGCTTCACTAGAGATACTGTAACAAAGAACCTCAAGCTGCAAAACTCAAAATCCATAAATTCCGTTCATCATTCTGGGGGCTGGAAATCTGAAGTCAGGGTGTCTTGGGGAGGTTGTCCCTTGAGGGCAAGAGGGAGAGTCTTTTACAGCTTTCTCCTACTTCTGGGAGCAGCTGGTAATCCTTAGTGTCCTAAGCTTGCGTTCTCATCCTGCCTCTGTCATCTTGTGGCATTTTCCTCAAATATGACTTCATTGCTTCTACCTAGTTCCCTTCCTTCCTTCCTTCCTTCCTTCCTTCCTTCCTTCCTTCCTTTTTTAAGGATAGCAGTCATACCATGTTAGGGGCCTAACCCAGTCTGACCTCATCTAAAATAATTCTATATGCATCCACCCTAAGGTCCTGGGACCAGGGCTTGAATAGATTCGCTCTACAGCAGGGGCTTAGGTTAGTGACTGTTTCCCCCCACCCCTCCCAAGACAGGGTTTCTCTGTGGCTTTGGAGCCTGTCCTGGAACTCACTCTGTAGACCAGGCTGGCCTCGACTCACAGAGATCTGCCTGCCTCTGCCTCTGAGTGCTGGGATTAAAAGTGTGCACCATCACTACCCGGCAGTTAGTGACTTTGTATTTGCTTTCTATTCTTGCCAAGCTGTGTGCTGAATTCTCTAACTACGGGCATTCTAAAGTCAGTTATCACCCTCCAGTACTTACAGTCTGGGAGGAAGAGGTTGAGGCCATGAGTAAGTGTCATTGTACATGACAACATAGTGTGCTGGGGGGGGGGGGTCTGAGGGTTCAACTTGGTTGACAAGGATTCTTGAAAGGGCCTTCTATCGATTATGTGATGACAGTAGCTTCTCAGAGATGGTGACAGCCTACAGAGGGAGGGCAGTGACATAAAGGAGCAGGAATACCAATGATAAAGAAGTATCTTTTGGCTGGGCATGGCTACCCACAGCTATAACTCTCAGCACTTCTAAGGCTGAGGCAAAAGGGCTCTCCTCGGGTTTGAAGCCAGCCTGGCTAAATAAGGAAACCCTGTCTGAAGCAAAATGAAAAGCTTCATTCCTGATTCCAAGAATAGTGTGTGAGGGCCAACTTTAAAAAAACAAAATAAAACCCAACTTAATTATGTTATTACATTGATGTTTTTACCTGTAGGTCTGTCTGAGGGTGTTGGGTTCCCTGGAACTGGAGTTTAGACAGTTTTAAGCTGCTATGTGGGTGCTGGGAATTGAACCTGGGTCCCATAGAAGAGCAGTCAGTGCTCTTAACCCCCTAGTCATATGTGAAGGCAAACTTTGCAGGAGGGTTAGGAGAACCACCTCCACCCAGATCAGTTCCAGATCTGTGCTAAATATCTTGGCAAAAAGCAACTGAGGGGAGAAAGGGTTTATTCGGCTTACAATTTCAGATGACAGACAGTCATCCAGGCAGGAACTTAAAGTAATTAGACATTTCCCACCAAGAGTAGTGACAGAAATAAACACATGTGTCCTGCCTCCCTTACACTTTTCACTCTTACACCAAGCATGGTCCGTCCGAGAAAATGGTGCCACCCACATTTAGGGTGGATCTTTTTACCTCAATTACTCAATTAACCCATAACTCCCACAGGTATAATAACTAGAGGCCATGATCCCCTAATTCTTACAGGTATGATCATGGGCCATGAATCCCCAACTCTCACAGGTGTGACCACAGAGCATGATCTAGCCCTGAAGCCCCGATCCTCCTCTCTGCAAAGGTTTGTTTGTTTGTTTGTTGTTTTTTGTCAAATGGACAATTTAAACTATCTGGTTCCAAGAACCCATACAGCAGTTCTCAGCCTGAGGGTTGTGACCCCTTTTGGGGGGTTCAATGACCCTTCTACAAGGGTCACCTGCTAGACCATCAGAAAACACAGATATTTACATTATGATTCATAACAGTAGCAAAATTACAGTTATGAAGTTGCAACAAAAATGGTTTTATAGTTGGAAATCACTACAACCTGAGGAATTGTATTAGTGGGGTCACAGCGTTAGGAAGGGTGAGAACCACTGTTTTCAAAGGAGGTAAGTTTCTGTCCACTGGGTTATCTACGGATCACTTTTCTCTAACATTTTCCTTCTCCTCCCTCCCCCTCCCTCTACTCCTCCTCTGCCTTCTCTTCTTGATTTCTTTGTGGTGCTGAATATGGAGGGTCTGAGACCCTGCAGACCAGCTCTGTGCCACTGAGCCTCAGCCCCTTTACTTTGTTCTTTGCTGTCCTACCTGCCTAATCTATCCCCAATCCCACCATGCTGGCCTCAGGTCTGGGCAGAGGCTTTTCACTCAGTAGTCCATTCCCCAGGGGGGTGGGGATTGCAACAGCACTGAAGTTGGATGTGCCGTTACAAGCACCTTAATGAATTCCTTTGCTTCTTTTTTGGAGCTGTGAACGATGACTCATTCCACACGTGAAAATAAGTGGTGACCATATTTTGCTTAGTGGAGAGGTTGTGTCCTGGGAGCGGTGTGTCAGGGCAGAGAAGCAGGACCACAAGGAAGTGAAGGCTGGGACTGAAACCATTTCAGTTGTAGGTGGGACTCTATGCCTTTTCCCGGAGAATGCCAGGTGCCTCTGCTCTGGGTAAGCCTTCTCCAAGAATTGTTTACCAAAGTTACAAAGTCACCATTGTAGAGTGGGAAACAAACCATCTTATTCAGAAACGTGTTTAATCAGCTCCCGGGTGGGGAGCTGGGGCTCACTACAGTGAGGAGGGTCTGGTGGGCACTGCACAATCTGTTCTGAACTGAACGTTGGTCCTTTGGAAAAGCATCACGTGATCTTAACCACGGAGTTGTCTCCTCCACAGCCCCATGCATTGGCTACATTTCTGAACATGGTGGGAGGTAGGCTGAAGATTGGATACATCTGAGTTTACCCCCTGGAGCAGTTTGAGATCTTCTCCACAAAATTAGGACAACAAAATCAGGTATGAAAGGTAACACTTAAGAAATACCCAACTCACAAAACTAGGGGTTATGGTTGGGTGGTAGAGTTCTTCCCTAGCATGAGGATAGACTGTCTTCTACACATAAAAAACACAAAAGCCGAACGATGCAGTTATCACAAAACCCAGGAAATCTGTGATGGATCTATTTACTTGGTGTGTGTGTGTGTGTGTGTGTGTGTGTGTGTGTGTGTGTGTGTGTGTCTGTGTGTGTCTGTGTGTGTCTGTGTGTGTGTGGTGAATGCGTGTATATAGAGATCTACTTCAGGTGTAGTTTCTCAGAAGCAATCCACAGGAAACAGGATCTCTCATGTGATTTGGAAATGAACCAATCTGCTAAATTGGCTAGCATGGCCACCTAACCCCAAGGGTTTCCTTCCCTGCACCTCCACAGTGCTGTGATTACAAGCACATGCCACTACACCTAACTTTTTATATGGGTTCTAGGGCTCAAACAAAGGCACCCGTGCCTTGCCAAAAGAGCTAGCTTGCCAACTCTTTACTTTTATTATATGTATTTGTTTTCTCAGCATGTGTATGTGTGTATAGTGTGTCTCCTATACTGGGAGTTGAACCTTTGCACATGCCAGGCAACTGTTCTACCATTTTTTAGGTATACGAACTTTATACTTGAGAGAGAGAGAGATTATGCCTCAGTGAATTCCCCATGTTAATTCTGATTTTGCAATTCTCCTGCCTCGGCCCCAAGTAGCTGGAATTACAGGCCTTCTGGGTTGATGGTTTTACTAATCGGTTGTGATGTGCCTTTTTCATTTGTTTGTTTAGCTCTTTTGAGATAGTTTCTAAGTAAACAAACCAGGCTGGTCTCACACTAGCAGCAAATTCTCCTGCCTCTGCTTCCTTCTCCCTGAGATTGCAGGTGTGTGTAACCATGCCCGGCTGTGTGACATCTGTGTCACAATGCTTCTTACATCTGGGGGCTCGACTCTTTAAATGACAACAATTTTGTAATAATATTCCCCATAGAGACTGAAAAGGAAATGCAATCTTTTCTCAAGTACAAAATAGATAATCTTTCTTGAGTAAAACATGTACTTTACAAAAGTGTTTAGCAATTGAAATTTTTTGAAAAATCTCTCCCCAGTGCCTTTGCTGGAATAGCTGTTAGATTTCAAGGTGTTCTTGTACCGTGGTTAATCTCAAATATTTTAGGTTGCTAACTTTCATTAATATGTTTGCCACTGGTTATCATTTTTGTAGCAGTGTGATTCTCAATGGAGTCAAATATTTCATATCAATTTTTCATGCAGCAAAAAACTTGGTGACTCATGCATCCATGCCAGGGGAGTAACCAGGTGTGGTGGATGAAAGAAAATGGTCCCCAAGGGAGTGGCACTTCCGAGGTGTGGCTTTGCTGGAGTAGGTGTGGCCTTGTTGAAGGAAGTGTGTCACTGTGGCGGTGGACTTTGAAGTGTCCTTGGCTCAAGCTACACAGTGTGAAAGTCAGTCCATTTGCTGTTGTCTTTTGGTTAAGATATAACCAGCACCATGTCTGCCTGCCTGCATGCCACTGCCATGCTCCCCACTACGCTGATAATGGACTAAACCTCTGAAACTGTAAGCCAGTCACCCCAATTAAATGTTTTCCTTTATAAGAGTTGCTGTGGTCATGGTGTCTCTTCACAGCAATAGAAGCCCCCAACTAAGATACCAGGTGTGGTTAAAATCACTTCTATTATTATAATGATGCTTTTTGAGACAGGGTTTCTCTATGTAGCTCCTTCCTGGAATTAGCTCTGTAGACCTGGCTGTTCTCACACTCACAGAGATTTACCTGCCTCTACCTCCTGAGTGCTGAGATTAAAGGCATGCACCACCACTGTTCGGCTTATTATTTGTTAAATACTGTGTCTTATGTAGTGTAGAATGGCTTTGAACTAGGTGAGAATGGCCTTGAACTCCTGAATCTCTTTCCTTTGCCTCACAAGTGCTGGAATTCCAGGCATTGCCTGGCATCCTTGAACTTCTGATCTCCCTGCTTCGTCTTTTATAGTTCTAGGATCCTGAGCATGCTCCACTGTACCCAGCTTGTTTTGTCTTTTTGTAACAAGGTCTTGCTATCTAGCCTTGGTGAGTCTTGAACTGTTAATCTGCCTGCCTCAGTGTTCCATGTTCTGGGATACAGGAAACAAGCCATCATACCTGGAAAAATTGCTTCCTTCTGGGAGGATTATAACCCAGGTAGAGCCCATTGCTGGGTCCTTGGGAAGAGGTGTGAGAATAAGGACTCTGAACTTGATTCATTAGTTAATAGAGAATCTACTTTGCTTAAGGAAGACATGGGCCAACTACTGGTAGTCACTTATTTTTCTTTCCAGTCCTTATTATACCACTAAGTCAGCTCTTAGTATATGTGTGTGGCATATCAAGGACTCATTGCTCACCATTCAAAAACAGTGAGGTGCCAGGGCTGAGCATGTACTGCCTGATATCCTTGTCTCTGAACATGAGAAGTCTAACAATGCCTTACACAGCCTTTCCATTGTGTTAGTGCTGTGGTTCAAATCTGATTTGCCCTGGCCATTGACATGTGTGAGAGTTTAATCCCCACTTCCAGCTATTAAGAAATGAGAAGAATATTTAGAGGTAGAGTGTTTAGAAAGTGATTAGGATTAGGTTAAGTCGGTAGCATGGAATCTTCACGATGGAATCCTGCTGGCTTCACAAGAGGAAAAGAAAACACAAGACACAAGTCGTACTTTATGTCTCTTACCATAGGATGCTCTAGTCTGCCTCTGGATTCTGCCAGCAAGAAGCCTATCACCAGATTCAGGCCTAGACTCTAGAACCTCTTTTCTTTACAATGAAACCTGCCTCCAATACTTTGTTGTAGTTATGAAAAGCACATGAGTGAGTATCGTAAGTAATCTAGGCATGACTTCAAGTATATGGAAAGACGTGCATAGTTTGTATGCAAATAGTGTGTGTGTGTGTGTGTGTGTGTGTGTGTGTGTGTGTGTGTGTGTGTGTGTTTTAAGGGAATAGGAATTTATTTTGGCTCACAGCCCAGAGGTTATCATAGTGGGGAAGGCGTGGTGACCTGACATACTCCTATCCATGGTGGTGAGAGCATGAAACAGATGTGCACATCTCGGCAAAGCAAAGATCCACACATTCAGAAAGCAAAGGACCTGTGTCATTTTATAAAAAAGAACTTTACATGCATAGATTCCATTATCTGCAGAATGTCCCAGAACTATTCCCCTATGGCCATGAAGGGATGGTTATATAGGACAGAAAGGGTGTCCTTTGTCACTGGCCAACAGATTAACACTTCCTTTTCCTGTCCCCTGGTTTTCCTTTCAACATTGCTCCCTAACTTCCCCATTTTTGCCTCCACTGAACTCTTCTGGAACGGAGGCTGTCACTTATTTCCTGTTCCCAGGTCCCATCTGGCCACCTCACATTTAGTACCTAGTTGTCCTAATGCTGCCTACCTCCACCCTATCATCTTCATTGACCAAGTTTAATCTAACTTGAAGAGTTCACTCACACATTTTTTTTTACCTTAGTCCAAAGTTTTGTTTCTCCACTTTGTGTCCTTTCTATAGTGCTGTCACTCTAATGACTTTTTTTTTCTCCCCCTGTATTCTGGACTCCTGGGAGCACCAGGGTCCCACATGGAGTACCCCTGGTTCTATGGAGCATCGTCTTTGAGAAGACTTTCATATCACAGCATCATGCCTCATCTAAAATGATTTTTCCCTCTGAGTAACCCACAGCCAATTAGGATTCGTCGGATAAATATTTACAGGGCAGTTCCTTCCCAATACACATTACGGATTATACCAGTGCCTGTGCCTAAATAAACATAAAGGGGGAATGGGAGGCTTTTAAGGGTTCACTTTGACTTAAAATGAGATTATAAATAATTCTAAAAGCCCTGCAACTTTATGACAGGGAGCTGGAAAAGCAGTTGGAAAGGAGGAAGGAAACGAAATAAAACCCAACCCTGGGATGAAAGCATACTCCCCGACATCCTTGTGACCCTTCCCCTGCACAATTAGAAACTGATACAATGGGAAAGACATGCTCAGTTACGGACCTCCAGATTCCTTTAAAGCTGTCCCTCTGCTAAACCTGGAGCAGAGGAAATACTACCCTGGTGCTCAGTGGGCCGGCCCTTTTGTGGAGGGGGCTGGGTAAGCTTGGGATTCACCGGGGCTAGGAGAGAAGATGGAATTCCCTGCACAAGTCCTCCCACACCCCAATTGCAAATTGAGGTGCATACTGCTTTGGTGTGGTATATGCATGAGGCTGCCTGTGTATGAGTGCATATTACATTCCTGTGCATATGCAAGAGGAGGGGAGGCAGAGGACAATGTTTGTTTGTCATGTCTTAGGTGGCCTCCACCTTGCTCTTGGAGATACAGCCTCTTCTTCATCTGGAGCTCAGCAAGTAGGTTAGGCTGGCTGGCCAGAGTCTTGGGGAGCCACCTGTTTCTGCCTCTCCAGCAACTGGATGACAAGTATATACTTATGAAGCACGTACTACCTTTGCAGAGGACCAAAGTTGGGCTCCCGGTATTGACATCAGGCAGCTCACAACTGCCTGGAACTCCAGATCCAAGAATACTAGATGCTCCAGATTTCCACTGGTACCTACACTCATGTACACATACATATATACATATTAGTAAAAATAATGCAAACAGATGGGTGGTGGAGGTGCATGGCCTTAATCTCAGGACACAGGAGGCAGAGGCAGGCAGATCTCTGTTTTAGGTCAGCCTGATCCACAAAGTGAGTTCCAGGTTCAACCAGGCTATACAGAGGAACCCTGTTTTAAAAAAAAAAGAAAAGAAATATTGGAAACAATTTTTTTTGTTGTTTAGTTTTTTGAGACAGAGTTTCTCTGTGTAGCTCTGGCTGTCCTAGAACTCACTCTGTAGACCAGGCTGGCCTCCAACTCACAGAGACGCCTCTGCCTCTGCCTCCTCTGCCTCTGCCTCTGCCTCTGCCTCTGCCTCTGCCTCTGCCTCTGCCTCTGCCTCTGCCTCTGCCTCTGCCTCTGCCTCTGCCTCTGCCTCTGCCTCTGCCTCTGCCTCTGCCTCTGCCTCTGCCTCTGCCTCTGCCTCTGCATGCTGGGATTAAAGGCATACACCACCACTGCCTTGCAAGAAACAAATCTATTTTTAAAAAGTTCAGTGGTAGCATGGGCTAGGACTTTAGTTCAATCCCAAGCAATGGGAAAAAATTTGCTAACAGAAAGATCATAGGGGGTCTTTTCCCTATAAAAAATGGAGACACCTCATTTTTGCATGCTCCTGGATGGCTTTGTCAGAGGAAAAGGTCTTGAGTTGGGAATACTCTTTGTGTCACCATCTAGACTGGACACTTCCTGACTTCCGGTCTCATTTTTCACATCCTACATAATGCTGGCATCATGTGGCATCATGGCCTCTAGGTTCCTAATTAAAGCTTTCATACTTGCACACACTTTTCTTCTCACTGAACCTGCTACACTTGTGTCAACCCAAGGCTCTGGCATCCCCCTCCCACCCCGACTGCTACTCAGTTACTGAGGATTTGCTGTCACACAAGCAGGGAGATGCAGAGCAGGGCAGGTGGGAAAGACACAGCTGGCTATTCCCAGGGCAACCCAGAGAGTTCCAGGGGCTGTTTTTCTCCAGGAGGAACTGCAGTCTGAGCTAGATTTCCACATTTGCTAATGGTAATAATAACAGGATGTGTTTTTAAAGGGGCCGTCTCCATTGGGTCTTTCCCCTTGGAGATTGGGGAACCCGGTAGAGAGGGAGAGGAAAAATTGTAAGAGGGTAGAGAACACCAGAACATGTCCCACTGAATCAACTAAGCAGGGCTCACATTGGCTGGCAGACTGAAGCACTAAATATAGGGCCCACATAGGGCTATACCATATCCTCTGTTACCACTGTTAATTTGGTGTTTTTTGCAGGACTCCTAACAGTGTGAGTGTATCTCTGATTCTTTTGCCTGCTCTTGAACTCTATTCCTCCTGTTGGATTGCCTTGTCTTATTGTATCTTGCTTTGTCATGTTTGGTTGTTGTCTATTGGAAGCCTGCTATTTTCTGAAGGAGAGGGAGTGGATCAAGGGAGAGGGGAGCTTGGGAGAGTGGGGGGAAGGGGAACTGTGGTCAGCATTGTATGAGAGAATATAGTGTATTTCAATTAAAAAAACTATAATTTTATTATTATCATTATTATATTATTTCCATGCATGCGCCATGCGTGCACACAGGCAAAGAACAAAGCTCAGAGGACAACTTTGGAGGATTTGTATTTTACCTTTTGTCATTTTACTATCTCTCTTGTTTCTACTGTTGTGCGGTAAAATCAAGACTAACTGGACATGAATGGTCAGGCGATTCTCCCGTCTCATCTCCCATCTCATCACAGAAGTGCTGGGGTTGCAGGTGTCCACCACCATGTCTACCTTCTTACATGGGCTCAAGAGATCACACTCAGGTTGTCAAGCCTGCCCAACAAGCTTTGTTTGCTTGTTGAGCCACCCTGGCCCTTACTAATTCTTAAGAGCATGGACTTAAATCTTGTTCCCTGGTCCACTCCATTGATGCTCTGAAGCTTCCATTCTTCTCTGTTGCATCCTTTCACCATGACTGCCCATTCACACACCCTGTGTGTTGTCCTAAGTCTCAGTATCTCTTGTCCATTTCAGTTTCTGCTTTAATAAAATGGGGAGCAGCACTCCCTGATCACCTGCTTGGGTGATCTTGCTATTTCTCAGATGTTGGGTGGGTTTCTTTCATGGAGGCCTGTAACTGCACCATATCTCATACTTGACTAAAGAGCAACCAGTTTTCAAAGTTCAGCAACATCTTTTTTATTTTTGAGACAGCGTTTCTCTGGGTAACAGCCCTGAAACTCCCTTTGTAGACCAGGCTGGCCTCTGAGTCCCAAGTGCTTAGATTAAAGGTATTTGCCACTACCACCTGGTTGATAAATTTTATATTATACATATTTCACCACAAGAAAAATTCAAACTCTGTCTGTGAATGGTAGTATATGTCTTTAATCTTGGGAGGCAGAAGCAGGCAGATTTTTGTATATTCAGGGTCCTCCTGGGCTATAGCAGACTAAGAACTTGTCTCCAAACCAAAGCAAAGAAGGATAAAACCCATCCCCTCTCTCACATGCTGTGGCAGGCATGCTGAGGCACTGTGTTACTCATCACTGCAGAAACCTCTAGTGGAAGGTAGGCAAGACCGTTTGGAGGGTAAAGGCATTTGCTACTCAGTTATGCAAACCTGATGACCTGAGCTTGATCTCTGAAATCTATGCAAACTCAGGAGAAAAAAAGGAGGGGGTTCATTTATTATTTATTCATGGAAGATAGCAGGGCATGGAGGCTGCTAGTCTGGTCTGCTCCTTTAGGGGAACCTGCTTGATTAGAGTCCATTAGTATGCCAGAGACTAGAGGGAGGGTAGGACCAGCATGCTCAGATAGTTGACACTTCTTGCAACTTGCAATTTTGCCTGGAAGTCATTGAAGTACACACACAACACAATGCCATATAAGGAAGAATAGGATAAAACCTAAAAAGAGGTAAAAACAATTTCAAGATTCCCAAGAAGGGGATCATCACACTGATGGAGCTTCAAGGAATATTTTAAGAGTAAATGGGCCTAGAAGGATCTAGAACAATCCTGTCCATTGGAACGATCTTATAATTATGTAGTGGTGATTGGTCACATGTCAATTTGAATATGGGCATTCATGTGGAGGTCCAAAGCTGATGTCTGGAGTCTTCCTTGAACAGCCCTCCGTATATCTATATCTACATCTACATCTACATCTACATCTACATCTACATCTACATCAATATCTACATCTACTTCTATATCTATATCTATCCATATCCATATCCATATCTATATCTATATCTGCACCTCTGTGCGTGCACAGGTATAGGTGTGTGTGTGTGTGTGTGTGTGTGTGTGTGTGCGTGTGTACATATTTAGGTGTACATGTACCACTTCAAAAATGCTTCCATCTTATTTTCTGAGACAGGCTTTCTCAACTGAATCCAGAACTTTACTGATATCCCTAGTCTTGCTAGACAACTTGCTCCAAGGGTCTCATCCCCACTAGGAATCATGGGTGGGAAAACATAGGCTCTGGGTATTCAAATTCCAGTTCTCACACTTTCAAGAGAAATACTTTAGTCACTGAACCATCTCCCCAGCTCCTGAGTGAGACAGGGTCTTGATATATGTAGCCCCACCTGACCTGATACTCAACTATGTAGCCCAGGCTGGCTTAGAACTTGTCAAAATCCTTCTCTGCTTGCAGAGATTATAGACACACATCATCACATATAGCTAAAATTCCATCTTGTATATCTCAGGAGCTGTTTGAAGGTGGCCTATTTGTCTTCCATGAGGAAATTTGTATCACATCATCAAGCCACAAATTACACATCTTCTGTGGATTCTCCTGGGAAAAGAGGAAGCACTGTCTGGGAACTTTGGCAAATTAGATAGAAATTTGTCCTGTGGATGTGTGAAGTCACTTTTCAGTAGAGGATTGAAGGGAACTGCCAAGTCTTTCTTCTAGAAACAAATGGAGGGATTGCTCTGTTTTCTGTAACATAACCCCTCTGCAAAAAATAAGAGTCCTCTCCTGCTCATTATCTTGTCATTAAAACCTCTGGCTTGGTGCATTTCCCTATAAAATAAACCTGAGCCCTTATTCATATGGAGGGAAATGCAAAGGCCGGCTGTACTATGCATAAAAGCACCCAGTGTAAAGGGAGCTCTCTCTGCCTCTTCAGTTTGATGATGGGATCTCGTGGCCAGACAACATTTTTTGACTGGTAAGTGCAGAAACCACCCTCTTGAGTTACTGTTGAGTGAATGAGGGCCTTTGTTTTCCCCCAAAGAATTAAACCTATGGGCCTCCCCCACACAAGCAGGAATAGGTTTCACACAGCGGTGTTGGGATTAAATGACTGTATCATGAAAAAAGCCAGAACAATGTCTGTTCACATTTTAATCATTTACCAGGCATTCCAGTTTCACTATAAGTTTTACCCACAGCTAGATGACTCGGTCAAGAATGACTTGCTCTAGCATTCTCATTCTGTGAAAACTTTTCCACATGAAAATAAAGGAAACTGCTCCATCACGGGAATCCAAAGAGGGGATCTGGAGTCTGAAAGGCAGAAGGGGCTCCCAGATGGCTCTAGAGTGTGTGGTCTTTCTCCATCATCCTGAGGATAGCAAAGTGAGACTAAGAGAGGAACAATCTGCATGGGTCCCACCCAGGGCCAGAGACACAGAGATCAGAATGCTCCTGGTGACTCCAGGTTGCATTTCTTTTTTCAACTGCTAGTTTTGACATTCTCAACCTCAAAATGATACTCCCTTTGCACTTCTGCAAAGTGATTCATGATGCCTGGTTTTTGTTGTTTGTTTGTTTTTGTTTTTGAGTCAGGGTCTCGTGTAGCCTAGGCTGGCCCCAAACTCCTTAATGTAATCAAAGATGACCTTTTAAATACTTTAATCCCTTTTTAAAAGTCGTGTGTGTGTGTGTGTGTGTGTGTGTGTGTGTGTGTGTGTGTGTGTGTGTGTGTTAAGTCAGAGGACAACTTTCAGAGCTTGAGTTATGAGAATTAAACTCAGGCTGTCAAGCTTGGTGACAAGTAGGTTATTCACTGAGTCATCTCCAGGACTCCAATCATTAACTTCTTAGCCTCTTGTTTCCCATGTTAAGATTACACATAGGGCCACCATGCTCAGCTCATTGTGTTTACAGATGTGGACTTTAGCTAACTTCATGTTGCCAACTAAGCTACATGTCCTGCATGCTATGTCTGCTTTCACGGATGGCTCCACAGAAAGACTGCAGAGTGTGGGTTAGAAAATGTCCCCGAGTTTTTCACCCAGACAGCACCAGGCTAGCATTTCTATGTGCTTTTCCTTGTTCTATGGGATCTCTGTCATTCTCTTGGACTCATTAGCATAGCACAAGGTAATAGATGAGAGAGCACTGTGAAGCTTCAGGAGTGCTAAGTGGATGCAAAGCATAATTATGCATGTGAAAACTGCTGCTTTGCTCCGTGTAAAACAGAGAAAATCAATGGGAAGGAGGCTATGTGTACAGACACTGGGTTTATAGATGCAGGGCCAGGTGAAAACTGTCCTGTAGACAGAGACGCTGTCAATGGATAGGTAGGCACTGGAACCAAAGTACTACTCAAAAGGCAGGGACAGTGACCTTCTCAGAGGTAACAGAGGAGGGAATAAATACAAGAGCAACTGCACAGACTTGACAGGAGAAGAGCATGGGGCACAGTGCTGTCACACACTGGCTGTGTGTCTCTGATCTATAGAGTACATCTGTGGTCTGACTTGCCCACTATATAATGGGTTCACAGAGTCTACTCAACATGCCCTTTGTGAACTGTGAGGCTGTTCCTTAGGTAATGAGGTTAGGGAGCAAGACAGCTGGCAAGCAACTACCTATCTTGAAACACTCCCCCCCCCCAAAAAAAAAAGAAAAAAGAAGAAATTCTTTATTCCAGCTGTCTGGGGCTACACTCATGTATTGTGGATACAAACATAATACCAAATGCTTAGGATAAGATGCTTGTTTTGTTTTGTTTTTGTTTTGAGACAGAGTTTCTCTGTGTAACAACTCTGGTTGTCCTGGAACTCAGCTTGAAGACCAGCTGGCCTCAAACTCATAGAGATCCACCTGCCTCTGCCTCCTGAGTGCTGGGATTAAAGGTGTGTGTTATCGCCAACCCCCAGCATGGGTAAGGGGCTTTTAAAGGGGAAAACCACATCTTGGTGTGTCACTTGGCAGCTACAGGGGAAGGTTTGCACACATAGACAATTTAACAGAAATTAAGGTAAATTAGCTGGAGCATCCTGACCTCAGGTTCTTAAAATAGAGTTGGGTAATTTTCCACGGGATGCTCTATCAAGGAGATCAAATTCTAATTAAACCTGAAATGGCCTCAGCAAGAATACAAGACAGTACTATCTTGTCCCGTTGCAGATGGTATGTGAGCATTTTTGTTCAGGTACTCATGTCAAGGCACACAGGTTTGGAGGCTAGGAGATGTAGTGTGGTTTTCTCTCTTTTCCTTTGTCTTGCTCCTTTGTTCTTTCTAAACTTGGAGCTAGGTTGGACATAGATCAACAAACCCTTCCATTCCTGCCTCTACGACTCAGGGGCTGTAAGTGGGTTAGAAGTCACGTCCAGATTTTTATGAATAGAGATCTCAGCTCTTACCCACTAAACTATCTTCACAGTCCCACCCCTTTCTAACATGTAGGAGGCCTTGGTATTTAGGTTTTTACCTTCTTGGGTTAACCAACCCCAGCTGGAGTGTGTGTTTGTGTCATGGAGCATATGTGTGTGTGTGTGTGTGTGTGTGTGTGTGTGAGGGCTATGAAGGTATGTGTGTGGGAGGGACTCCAGGGTGTGTGTGCTGTGGACAGTGTGTTCTGTGCTGACAGAGTTCTGAATTAGGAGGGAACCTAGCCCACCTCCCAACATTCACATTCCCTTCCCACTGATTTCAAGGGTGACTAGGGAAGGAAGGGGGTCCTGGTATTTGCAGACTGGAGGGTTTGCAAATCTCCCAGTACCCACATTGCACTTAACCCAGTGCCTTCCACATTCTGTTCAGTTAGAGACACCATTGAACTTTGAGTTGCATGATGTTTTGTTCTTGTTGCTATGTACCAGATGCTTCATGGTTTCTTGCAATACAAGTTCAAATACTGGGTCTTGTTGATTACCAAAGACAAGAGATTCTTCTTTTGTGTATCCGGCTCTCCAGTATCATGTTCCTTTCCCAATCGACACCATTCCTTCTCCTTCGACAAGCTCCTACTGGTCGTGTCAGGGCATGTGATCGCTTACTTATCCTCAGTTGCCTCCCCACATCCTCTGTGGAATACAGCTGTGGGCACTAGTTAGCTGCTCAGCATCCATGACCAGGCATACCTCCCGATTCTACTCACTCCCCTGTCCCAGCACAGAACATAGCCCAGTGTACAGCTCACAGCCCAGAACTCATCGCGGTTGAACCTAATCTACTTTATCCTAGTGGGTACAACGTCTAACTTTCATGACACTCTGGAGTTTGCACTGTTGTATGTGAAGCCAAGGCTGATACATTTACTCCTCATTTCCTGTTGGAGGAAAGCTGCTCCTTCACCCACTCATTCACTAGGTCTGCCTTAAGAATGTGTACTTCTGGCTGGCCAGTGGTGACTCATACCTTTAATCCCAGTACTCTGGAGGCAGAGACAAGCCAATCTTTGTGGGTTTGAAGCCATCCTGGTCTACAAAATGAGTTCCAGGACAGCCAGGGCTACACAGAGAAATCTTGCCTCTCTCCCTTTCTCTCAATAATAAGGAAGGAAGGTAAGTAGGTAGGAAGGAAGAAAGGAAGGAAGGAAGGAAGGAAGGAAGAAAGGAAGAAAGAAAGAAAGAAACAGAAAGAGGGATTTGGACTTTGGACTTCTTATCCCACCTAGCTCTAGGCAGCCTTTTATAAAAGTCACACTTGAGAATCTCAGCTCCCCACAAGCCTTTTCTCTTCAGAGCCTCTAAAGGATAAAGATCTATTTGTCTCTCTGTATATGTTACAAAAAAAAAAAAAAAAAAAAGAATGGGGATTTAATTACAGCAGCTCATTTCCTAAAAGGAAGTCCTATTTACGATGTACCATATGTTTAGCCAGCAGCCATACCCCAGGGCTGCCGTCTTGTCAGATCTCTTTAGATAAGCAGGGTCCTGCTGGCCTGGCCTTGCCGGGACCCTGGGAGGACCTACAGAATGGTCCAGGAAATGTTTGTGAGTGTTGGGGATAGGTGGATCAAGGTGTCCTGGCTGGGCTAAGCTGGGACTGTGGCTGAGTACCAGCCAGAGGCTGCCTAGGCTTCGAAGGAAATGGGAATGAGAAATTTGAACAATTCGTGATGATTAAAAATTGTCTGGCTTTTTTCATCTACTAAAGCAGTTCTTGAGGGGGAGCAAGTCTCTCTTGCTGATCCTTCCTTTCACGTTTTAATTCCTCCTTTGCCATGTCTGAGCCTGCACAGATGGCGTCCCTGAGCTCGAGAATCTTCTAGAAGGGGTGGATCCTGAAAGGGGAGGGGATGCAGGGTGTTGGGGAAAGAGCCTGGTTGCAACCTCCTGTGCTTTTGATGTCTACTGCCATTCATGTGTCATGATGCTGAAAGGCTAGTCATGCTGTGTGTGTGCTACCTGTTTGGGGATGCTTGGAACCTGCTAATCCCCAATCAGTTTATTCATGGCCATAGGCTCCATTTCCTACCCAGTCTTCCTTTCCCTTCCCTTGTCTTCCCTTGTTCCCCTTTCTTGAGCTTCCTCTTTCTATTCTCTTTTAAAACTCTCTGCCCAGAAAACTGTTCAACCCCCATAGTGTGTCTTCTGCCCTGGGCCCCGGAACTACTCTACTGCCAGTGTCCTGGATTTCCCACCTTGATGGCAACATTACAATCTTAGAGTTTGTTCTTTCTGAACTGGAGGTTGGTGTCAACACCAGCACCAGGTCCAGTGCTGAGTGGTTTTATTTTCCACTGGAGGAATCCAGTAGGTCTTCAGGACAGCTGTCTTCCTAGGACACTCACCCACACAGATGAAAGAAGAGAAACAGACAAAGCCCAGAAAAATTGAGTAGCCTGCTGGGAGGTTAGGGATGATGACACATGGGCTCAGGCAGTACCTGGATAGAGATGCTGAGAAGAGGACACCCAGTTTCCACTGCCGATACCAGGTTGGCTCATAGGGGCATTGCCATTCTATGACTGTGTCTGCTTGCTCCCCTCTTCTCTTCGCCTCCTCTCCTCCTCCTTCTTTCCTTCCTTTGCCTTCTTTTATACTTTTTCAGACAAGGTCAAATAAGGTCTTACTTTGTAGCTCAGGCTGGGCTTGAACTCATGGCAACCCTCTTGCCTCTGCTTCCCCAATGTTGGTTTAAGTTTTTGCTTGCTCTTCTGAGTGGCAGGAGCCAGTACTCACTGGAGATCTGGGAGCTCCTGGGGACAGGACTTCACCAGTCCTCAGAAGAAGAACTTGCATAAAGTTGGTACCCAGAAAGTAACCATGATCCCTACAAACTGATGTTCACCGGTTTCTCCCACCCAGGACTCTGGATGCCACTGTCTACTGTTTCTTGAAGGACTTGGACTGAGTCTTTCTCAGGCTCATCTCTGGCCTGTGGCTGAGCCAGTCAGCTTCCTTCTGCATCATCTGAGAGAGAGGAATCACATGGGATTTAGGCCCATTTTAAAAATGTATCCTCATTCCCAGGGACTAACAGCTTTGTGAGGCTCTCACAGAAACGCTTGTCTAAGAAGGTGGTTTGACTCAAGATGCCTTTTGCTAATTAGAACCCCTTCAGCTCTCCTGTTACAGAGAATCCAGGGCACCATATGACCCTCTGCAAAGCTGCCTTATTTATTTATTTTTTTTAATTAGGTATTTTTAGCCAGAATCAAAGGGTGTGATTTTTTTTCTTTTTTCTTTTTTTTTTTTTGCTCAACTTTGCAACCCTGAAGCTGTGATCCCCTTAGCTCCCCATCTCACACTCTCCTTCCTTCCTTCACTGTGGATACTTCTGTCCTTATCCTGTTCTCCATTTCCTTTTCTTCCTGCAACTCTGTGTACACATGTGCATGTCCATGTATACATGCACGCAAACACGTGTGTGAGCAAATGAGTTTCTGTGTAGGTGTGAGGGCCTGGTGGGAGTGTGGCCACAGTGCCAGGCAGCCATGCTGCATTTCTGGCTGTTCATTGTTCAGTTCTGTCTCCATGGTGACAGGAGCAGCTGCTCCATTCTGGGCCTTGGCTTGGCTGTGCAGGGCGGCCTGCCCGCCCGTCTGCCTGCCCCGTCCGCCCTCCCATCCTCCTGCCCAGTCGTGGGAGCTGCCAGCTCTACGCCCTCCCGCTGCCCACAGGCCTTGTCAGGCTGGGCGCAAGAAAGCGTGTTTACTAACACCATCCACATGGCTCCTGGGGCACCATGGCTCTGCCCAGAAGATGTCAGGCCCAGGACACCGGGAGGTGGGCCTGGAGCCAGGCTGTCTGTAGCCGAGGGAAATCAGGCTGGCCGGCTGCTGCCGAGGCCTGCCAGCACTCCCAGCCTTCAGGCAGGCTTGCGGGCTTGCAGGTTCAGGAGTCCCAGAGAGGCCCTCTTCCAAGTGTTCTTTCCCCTTCCTGGCATATTTTACAATTCCCTTCTCAGTGTGACTTGGTCCCATACAATGGGACTCCACCTGGTCATTTTACCCTTAGCAGTCCCCTCTGGTCCCTATAGTGGGATCATCTCACCTAACACCTTCACAGACATGAATTAGGAACTGCCAAGTGGGGTGACCTGAAGGATGTAGTCCTTTGAAATAACAGGCAAATAGAGGGCACGTTGTAGCCACACCTGTTTTGCCCTGGGAGGCCTGGGTGGGCTGTCCTGTGTGGCCCCTTTGAGCTCCGAGTTCTCCTCCTCCCTCTACTGCCCCCCTCCTCAATCCTCTATGCCTCTCCTTCTCCCTCCTATCTTGCCCCCATCATTTATCCTTGAAGGCCTCTGTTATGTGTGTCTGTGTGTCCATATGTACCTCTGTGCTTGAGTGCATGTCTCCATGTATATGAGTGTTCTTGTGTGTATATGGGTGTGTGTTTGTGTGTGTGTCTCCATCTGTATGTGTGTTAGTATTTCCATGTACTTCTCCTTCTGGGTATGTCCTTGTTCCTATGTGTATCTTTGTGTGTGTTTCTATCTGTGTATGTGTGTGTCAGTGTGCTTGGTGTGTGTGTGTGTGTGTGTGTGTGTGTGTGTGTTTCTCTCTGTGTATATCTATTTACATCTCCATTGGTGTCTGTCAGTGCATATGAGAGAAAGAGTCAGGGACACCCTTAGGAGGGTGGTTAAGGACTGTCCTTGGGAATCTCCCCACAGACCCTTCCTGGTTGAGGTCTAGTTCCCAAAGGCTGGTCTCAAAGTCTTAGATCTATAGCCTACCTTCCCAGGAATGTGCCAACATACTTAGTTTTACCTATTGTAACCTAAAAAAACACTAAATAAAAACTCTAAAGACCAGTCTCATTATGTGCCTTGTTATTTAATGTATTTCCATAGTTCCCACAGTTGACAGGGCACCATCAAAACACAAATCACAGTATTTCTTGGAATCTGCCTCCAGCCAGCCCCTGCCTACTTCACTCTGCCTAATCATTATGTCTTCCCTGACCAAAATCCACTCCATCAATGTCTTTACTGTGTCCAGTTGCCTTACTCCAGCACTCTTAAGTGAGGACTTCCCTTCCATCTTGCTTCTACACAGTGCCTTTTGTAAAAATGGCATCATAGCTGTGATTGTGTTTATCTGAGAGGGGGTAAGATGTGAGCTATAAGACACTGCTAGGTTGGGGAGGAAAGATATTTACACGAGGAGAAACACTGTAAGAATTTTTTTATCTTCCTTGTTTGTGGGGTTTTGTTTGTTTGTTTAATTGTTGTTTTGTTTTTTGCTGCAGGGCTTTACCCAGTAGTCCAGGTTGGACTTGAAATGACAGCGGTTGTCTAATGTCAGCCTCCTAAGTGATGACACTGCAAATATAAGTCATCATGGACAGTTTGTGCAGAACTGGTTTTTGTGCAGTATCTTACTAGAAGGACCAGATGGTCAGCCAATGGCATAGGGATAGTTCAGAAGTCAAAGTTTGAGGTATACCAGATGTCCTATATTAGGAGTTCCATAGTTGGGCAACTCTAGTGTCAGAATGGGGTTATCTTTGGAATTCTACCCTAAATGATATGACTTCTGTGTAAAAGCAATTAATGTTTGCAAACAAGGGGTAAAGTCAACATGACCAAGACCCTTGGGCTATAGAGATGTCTCCACAGTTAAAAGTTTGTATGGCTTTTGTAGAGGACCTGAATTTGGTTCCTAGTACTCATATCAGGTCACTCATAACTGCCAGTAACTCCGGAGCCAGAAGGAAATAGTTGTGTGTGTGTGTGTGTGTGTAGGGTTCATGCTTATTATGGGAAAATCCTTTCTAACTAACTTTGAAGGCAAATTTTTAGGAAAAGCAAAAAACAAAACAACAAAAACCTTCAAACTTTCTTGTCCCCCCCCAAGTTTGTTTGTACCAAACAAACAAACAAACAAACAAAAAGTTTGAAACTTATACATTAGGAATCACCTTCCTTTCTGCTGTGAGGTGTTATTACAGCTTGAAGTTCTAAAGAGACTTTTTTTTAAACTATTAAAGTGGGGGAGACCCTTGGGGACTTGATTCTTGTGGCCAAGAAGCCCTCTGGCAAGGAGCCTTCGAGGAAATCTCACCCAGGCATTTTCTTTCTTGTGAAGCTTGGAAGGCCCAAGTGTTCCCACAATACCGGTCAGACCACATTCTCAAATCCTGCTGTACTAACCGCTACTGAGCATGGTCACAGCCAGTGAACAGTTTGTGAACTGGAAAGGGACTTAGAAATATCTAAACCAAGCCTTAGTTTAGAAAAGGCTCCGGGTGTGTGTGTGTGTGTGTGTGTGTGTGTGTGTGTGTGAGTGAGAGAGAGAGAGAGAGAGAGAGAGAGAGAGAGAGAGAGAGAGAGAGAGAGAGAGAGAGAGAGAGAGAGAGCGGGCGAGTGCAGGAGGGCTGAGGCTCATGAATGGATGAATGTTCTTAGAGCTTGGCCAGTTCCATTTGCCAGGCCTCTCCCAGACATCAGACCATGTCACTTGTTTTTCAACTTTCAGATTTGACAAATGTGAGGAAAGAAATGTTGGCCACACAAATCATTCATTGTAATCTCTCATAACAGGCTGAACTAAGATGTGATTATTTCAAAAACAAAAAGACAACAGCTGGGCAGTGATGGTTCATGCCTTTAATTACAGCACTTGAGAGGCAGAGGCAGGCAGGTCTCTGAGTTTCAGGCTAGCCTAGTTTATGAAGTGAGTTCATCACAACCAGGACTATCCAGAGAAACCCTGTCTCAAGAAAACAAAAACACAAACAAATGAAAAACAAAACCAAACCAACCAATAAACAAAACCAGGAACTGGGGAAATAGCTCAGCAGTTTAGAGTACTTATTCTTATAGAGGACCTGCATACAATTTCCAGCATCCACATTGGACCTAACAACCATCTGTAACTCCAGTTCCAGGGGACCCCACACGTTGTTCTGACTTTTGTTTTTACCAGGCATGAATGTAGTACACAGCTATACATGCAGACAAAACATTTACACACACACACACACACACACACACACACACACACACACACACACACATTGGATTTTGACATGGAAAGTCTAAAATTTAGAGAGAAAGGTAGACTGGGAAGGATAGAGGCCACACTGCTCTTGAACTACCAGCTTTTTGAGTACAGCTCTCTTGTCTTCAGCCTTATGCCCTTCAGCTATCGACTGATCCATTAATCCAACAGGAATGCCTGGGGAGATGGGGGAGGGGGGAGAAATCAACTGTGTCTTCTCAGTTTCCAGGACATAAACAGATGCTCTCAGTCTTTAAGAACAGAAGGACAAGGTCAGGCTGGGATCTGAGTGCTGGTCCCTGTGTCTAGACCTGCATGGAAGCATAGAATTGACAACAAGAGCTCTCAGTCCAAGCAAATGAGTCTATCACATACCGAATCTTGGAAGACAGAGGGATACCCACCGGATCCCAGAGTTCTGCAATTAGGCCTGGTCTGTTATGGGGTGACTTATGTTACTTCTTTGCTCCTGTAGGTTCTGTGTAGAGGGAAGGGGAAGCCACCCTTGAGGGTTAGCAGTGAACAGGATAGGCAATAATGTCTGCAGACAGTAGGCACGAACCATGTGTGGTTAGACATTTAAGAAGCTTCTTCTTTGCCTAAGTCAATAATGGGGAAAGCTGTTTTCCAAAAAAATCAGCCTCCACGGGGCCCCTTTTGGTTTCTACCATTCATCTGGCAAGGGGGTCCCTTTACCCCTGGTCTGTGAAATATTCCTCAGAATCGAGACCTAGCTCCAGTGATCCAACCTTCCTTCCCCAAGGAACAGAACCTGTTTTGCCTACAGGCCACATGAGGTCTATCTACCTGCAGCATCACCTCCTCTCCCAAACTTGCTTCATGGTGGAAAGGAAATAGCCATGGCTCTGAATGCTGCTGGCCTTTTAATATATGTACCATGTGACCATGGTACATGATATGTGGTCACCCCAACAGATTCACGTCTATTTCCTCGTCTGTAAAATGAAGATGATGGTAAGGTCCTTCCAAAGCAACTAGAATAAAACCACGTGTTTGGCCCCAAATGGCCACACAGTGAGCAACTATTACAATGTCTATTACATTTATGAATGTGTGTGTGCACACGGGCATGCATACTGCAGTTTGCACATGGACTTCAGAAAACAATTTGTGGTAGTCACTTCTCTTTTTCTCTACTATGTGTGTCCCAGGGATCAAACTCAGGCAGGAAAGCTTGGTGGCAAATGCCTTGACTCACTGCACCATCTCACCAGTCCTGTTTTATACAATGTATGTTTTGCCTACATATGTGCAGTGTGTGTGTGTGTGTGTGTGTATGTGTGTATGTATACTTGGCTCTTTTGAGACAAAGTTTCTCACTTTTACTGGGGACATACCAATTGGTGATACAGATCCTGCCATATCCATTTCCTCAACACTGAGATTACTAGGCACACCACACATGCAGGTTTTAAATTTGGTTCTAAACTTGAATGGCAAGCCTTAAACGAGGGGGCTGCCGCCTCCCACCTATTATTACTCTGACTGGACTTTAAGTGTTTGGAAGGTGGAGTGTAGGGTCTGTAGTGTTTGCTTATATTTGAATTAGCAGGCAAGAAAGGTTAGCTGAGAGTGAATAGGGTATGGAGCAAAGTCACCAGCAATGCCATTAGGTGGCAAGAATCCGTAAGCAGGGGAAGCAGTCTTACTTGGGTTTAAATCTCAGTGCTGATTTCTTACCTGCTAAGTCACTGTGAGGAGCTCAATCACAGTCTCAAGTTCTTGACTCTTAAATCTATAATGACACCAACCTCACAGATGAAAGCTACACAGTTCCATCCTGGCTACTGGCTGAACAGCAGCCTGGTCAGTTATAGTGGTAATATTTTGTTTTATTTTGTTTTGTTTTTCCTTTTGTTCCTATTGTGGGGATTCCAACACTGGCCCTAGAGGGAGTGCTGAATTCCTTCAGGGAGACTGGGGACAGGAAAGGCACAGGTTCTTCTGGGGCTTGCTTACAGCCATGTGGCACGAGGAACACTATTAACACAGTTGTCTGTGTGCAAATGTAATGACAACCTGCCCTTTGTCTAAGCCATTCTCCATGGGACAGATGGTACTGGACCACAGTGGTGGTCCCATGGGAGAGAAGCAATCTTCATTGCCTGTAACCTAGACTAGAGGAAGGACAGAAGGGAATGGAAATGTTAGCAATAGAAATCTTTAAGGAAATATTGGGAACGAGGAAGTAGGGACTACTTAGTAGAAAGGTGTCTGAGAGGAATAATGTCTCCTTACCTTGATTTCTTCATGAATTAGGACAAAGGACTTTCTGTCTTCAACATGTCCAGATGAAGCCAGATGTTCTCCACATATGGCTGGTGGTGGCTTTTAAACACTGAGGCTGAAATAATTCCTGCTAGTAACATTTTATAGGCTCCAAGTTCATCTGACAGTGTCACTCCTTCAACTTACACCTGGGGACTGTCCCTTGCCCAAGACATTACATTCTTCCTTTCTTTCATCACTGGGAATTGGAAGCCTCTAGAGCAGTGGTTCTCAACCTTCCTAATGCTTCAACCCTTTAATACATTTCCTCATGCTGTGCTGATCCCAACAATAAAATTATTTCATTGCTACTTCATAACTGTAATTTTGCTACTGTTATGAATCCATTGTAAATATCGGATACTCAGGATATCTGAGATGTGACTCCCAAGGGAGCCAAGGACCACAGGTTGAGAACCGCTAGGAACAGAACTGCTTCTGTTCTCAGGCCCGGTACCCCCTCTAGGGTACATACCTGGGTGTCCCTCAGCTGTTTTGCAGTGAAAAGTGTCAAGGTTTGCTTTGCCTGACCCCACCCCCCAGAGATATGAAGACCTCTCACATCAAGCATATAAGGCAAGGAGTGTATTTGGGGTGTTTAGAAAGTAGATGGAAAGGAATGATGATAAATCATCAAAGAGGAAAGGAGATGAGAGCAGTGCTGTGGTTAATGTGAAATATCCTTTGAGGCACAAGTGTTTGAACACTTGGTTCCTGGTCAGAGACACATTTGGGAAGGTTGTGGAACTTAGGAGCCATGCTGGAGGAGGTGGGTCACTAGGAGCAGGACTTGAGGGTTTTTGTTGTTGTTCTTGTTTGTTTTTGTTTTGACTTTTGATCACAGTTTCTCTGTGTAGCCTTGACTTTCCTGGAACTCTATAGACCAGGCTGGCCTCGAACTCAGAGATCTGCCTCCTGAGTGCACTACCACCACCTGGCTTTTGAGGTTTTGTGGCTTGGGCCCACTACCTGTTCACTGTCTACTTCCTGTGCACACAACACAAGGTGATCAGCCAGCCTCCTGTTTTTGCCGCCATGCTTACTCTGCATACCTGTATGTCTTCCCTGCCATGTTGGACTGTGTATCTTAAAATAAATCATTTCTCCCTTATGTTGTTTCTGTTGGGGTATTTTATTACCAAGAACATACATAATCAATACAAGGAGTCAGGGAAGGCAAGAAGACAAATAGAGCAGGGAGAAAACAACTGATGGTTTCACTTGTCTGAATTCTAGTCTCTCATTTGCAGAATGCATGGGAAAACTTTCCCAGCCTAGCCATTTCACAGTAAGAATGAAAAAGAATCAGAAAAGCATTGTTTTTTTTTATTAGTCATCTTTCTTATAGCTGTGGCCAAAAATGCACAAGAGGACTTCCAACTAATGGAGGAGATTTGGGTTTTGGCTCACAGTTTCAGAGAGTTTGCACCATCATTCAGCTTTGTATTTTGGGGGCCTGAACTGGCTGGTTTTGTGTGTCAACTTGGCACAAGCTAGAGTTGTTAGAAACCTGCAGTCTCACCCTGTTGGGCCATGCCCAACCCCCACCTTTTTAATAGTAATAAGAGGTGGGAATGTTGAGGCTCGGCAGTCTGTGGACCCCACCTCTGAGGGGCGGGACGCCTATGGCCACGTAATCATTACGTCAGGCCTTACCTAGCTGCCCAAGCTACATGGCCGCAGAGACTGGGTTATGCATGTGCAAGCCCCCTTTTTAAAGCAAGCACCCCATACCCCGCTCTCTCTCTCTCTCCCCGCTTTCGGTTGGCCACCAGCTACCCCCCTCTTTCCTCTCCCCTCTCTCAATAAACTCCGAGTGGGCACTGAATCTCGTGTTTGTGTTTCTTAGGCCATAGTAGCAGCTGCAAAAGAACAACAAGAGTCATCAGAGGAAGGAGCCCCCACTGAGGAAATGCCTCCATGAGATCAAGCTGTCAGGCATTTTCTCAATTAGTGATCAATGGCAGAGGGTTCAGTCCATGGTGGATGGTATCATCCCTGGGCTGGTGGTCCTAGGTTCTATAAGAAAGCAGGTTGAGTAAGCCGTGGAAAGAAAGCTAGGAAACTCTATCCCTCCATGGCCTCTGCATCAGCTCCTGTCTCCGGATCCTGCCTTGTTTGAGTTCCTGTCCTGACTTCCTTCAGTGATAAACAGCAATGCTGAAGTGTAAGCCAAATAAACCCTTTCTTCCCCAACTTGCTTTTTGGTCATGGTGTTTCATTGCAGCAATAACCCTAACTAAGACAGGGCCCATGGCCAAAAATGATCATGGAGGTAGGAGCCTATGGCAGAGGAGTTTCCTCATCTTGTTTCAGACAGGAAGCCAAGAGGAATTGTTATAGCCTTCCAAGATACACCCTAGGGACCTATTTCCTCCAGCTAGCACCCCCACCTTCTAAGCTTTCCGACATATTTCCAAACTATCATCATCAGCTAAAGACCAAGTATTTAGTACACATGCCTGTGGAGGGACAGTTCATATTCAAACCATAACATCCTCATAATTGTCTCAGTGATAACACCAACTATGACAAATAACCTCGTGTACGTACAGGGAAGAATGTATTTGGGGGTTAGTGAGACGACTAGAGGTAATGGGTATCACATTGTGACTGTCCCAAGAAGGTATTCAGTAAGTAGTAATTATTTACAATAATAGTAGTAACTATTTACAATCAGTCTATTGAAGCTATTGAAGTCTTCCTTCTGTCCGTTTTTTTTTTTTTTTTTTTTTTTTGAGAGTCTTGTGTAGCCCAGACTGAGTTTGAACTCTTGATTCTCCTGTCTCTACCTCCCAAGTGCTAGGAATACAGGTGTTTTACCATCAGTCCTAGTTTCTGCCTTCCTTACTGATTTTGGGAGTTGAACATATGGCCTTGAGTATGCTAGGTAATTGTTTTACCCTTGAGCTATAGTTCCAGTCTTCTTAATATCTTTTATTTTAGGACAAGGTCTCACTGAGTTGTCAAGCTGACTCAAACTCACTCAGTAGCCTAGGGTTGCCTAGAACTTTTGACACTCCTACCACAAGTCTCTCCTGGAGCTGGGATTATAGGCCTTCAGGTGTGTTCGGTATCCTTCTCTTGAGTGTCAGGTCCTCTGCTCTAATCCCTGGGAATATGACAGCAAAGCAAACGCCATCTTTACCTTTGCAGAACAGATGCAGGGTGAGAACTGGAAGAAGACAAGGGAGGGCTCCATAGTTCTTATTCTTTCTCCAGTAGCAAGGGAGCCCCCAGCATGGGCAGATACCACCACTGGCCCAGAGGGAGAAACAAGACTAGGTTTCTCATGCCTGTCAGAGCCATTTCTGAGTTGCTGTTTAATCACACATGTGTTTCAGTTCTGCCCTTTTACTATTTGGCTTTTGCCATCAACATTGGAACAATTTGTGCAAATTAACCAGAATATTCTAAAGTTGTAACGAGCTCTACCGACGGCCTGGAAAACATTCCAAATCCTAATACATAGTCATGACTCATAATATGTTCAAAATGCACCCTGTGGAACCCCTGCTCAAAATACCCAGAGATCAATTTTCAATAGACTGACAAATAGAGGACATTAAACATTACTCATAGAAACAGTGTTTATTTAATCTTTAATGCTACCTAATGCATTTTGGTCAAAGTCACCAGTTCATGTTCAGGCTTTATTGTGTGGAAAATGGATGTGCTATTAATAAGTCAATACAAACATGAATATGGTTCCAATTGGAAATCATTAGGTTGCATTAAATGGCAAATGAAATCCATAGGAAGGATTTGTTTTATTTTGTTTGTTAGGAGCCAAAGGCGCCCTGAGAGGCATTTCTTCGCTCAGTAACAAGGAGGAATGATTGGCTCCTGCAGTGGGTGGATTACAGTCTGAGCTTTGCTTCATTCTCATTAGGGTGTGTGTGGGGGGTGGGGATTGGGTGGCAACTTTCCCCAGCACAGCTGTTTGTGACCTCGTCATACAATGAAGGTGCAGCTGGTGCAGCCCAGGTGTAGCTATGTGAAGCCCTATGCCTAATGAGGGTGGCCCTCCACATTCTCCTGGGTCATCATCTCTTGCCAAGGTTCTGACCTGTGCATTTACTAGTCTTGTCTCAGAAGCAACACCACACAAGAGCATGCAGGCATTTATGTGATTAGAAGTTCTTGAAGAGAAAACAGAAACAAAAGCTGACCTGGGAGACCCAAATAAATATCTTGTGAAAAGTGAGAGGCTTAGGTGCAGGCCTGGAGACGGAGGCCTCTGGGCTTTGTGTAGTGAATGAGTATTGCTAGGCCTAGATTAAAATTCTGCTCCATACCCTCACCATTTGTGTGCTCTAGAGAAACTCTTATACCCTCTCCCATCATTTGCCCCACCACTTCATTCTGATGACTCCTTGCATAAGGACTCTAAAATGCCAGCACACAACAGAGCTCACATAACATATAGATTGCTTGACCGTCTTGCTATTATTATAGCTGGTCTTAAATTTACAACCTCCTCAGTGCTAGGATTACAGGTATGAGCTGTTGTTTTGGCTAGTTTTATGTCCATTTGACACACGCTAGAGTTCTATGAAAGGAGGGAAACTCGTTTGAGAAAATACCTCCATAAGATCCAGATTTAGGGTGTTTCCTTAATTTGTGATTGTTGGGGAGGGGCCCAGCCCATTGCAGGTAGGGCCTTCCCTGGGCTGGTGGTCCTGGGTTCAATAAGAAAGCAGGCTGAACAAGCCACGGGAAGGCAGTAAACAGCATCGATAGATAGTCTCTACATCAGCTCCTTCCTCCAGGATCCTGACCTGTTTCATTTCCTGTCCTGACTTCCTTCAGTGATGGACTACAATGCTGAAGTGTAAGCCAAATAAACCATTTCCTCTCCAACTTGCTTTTTGGCCATGGTGTTTCGTCATAGCAATGGAAACCCTGCCTAAGACAAGTTGGTACCAGGATAATAGGGTATTGCTGTGACAGACTTGACCAGTTTGTCTTGGGGAGCACTATGATAGGACTTTGGAACTCTGGGCTAGAAAACTCACTGAGTGTTGAGAGCAGTGTAGATGATGGGGGCCTGGCTTGTGAAATTTCAGAGGGAAGCAAAGACTCTACCAGGCTTTTTTTGTGTGAAGATCTAGGGCTGAAGAATCAGCTGTGATTAGTAAGTTACTACAACAACTAAAGTAAAACCTTTGCATTGCTAGGATACTCAATGCTGGTCGGCTGAAGCTGAGAAATTAGTGGTGATTAAGAAGAGATCAGCATACTGAGCACAGTGACGCACACCTTTAATCCCAGCATATGGGAGGCAGAGGCAGGTTGGATCTCTATGATTTCAAGGCCAGCCTACGCCAACTCTACAAATCAAGTTCCAGGACAGCTAGGGCTGTTACACAGAGAAACCCTGTCTCAAAAAACCAAAGGGAGAAAATGAGAGAGACCAGCAACTCTGAGGTAAAATATTCTGGGAAATGCTTCCCTAGAAGACACAAAAGCTGTGTCCGGAGGCAGTCAAGGTTGGTGGTGTAAGAGTTGCCCAGGTGGTACTGGTTTTGAAGGCGTGAATGGGTAATGGAGAACTGCTGAGTCTTGGCTTGTGCGAGGTCATTGGTAGAGATGCAGCTTCAGTGGCAGTTGAAGGTCCAGGACTGAAGGGGTCACGCAGAGAAGTTGAGGCTTGGCACCATGAAGAGAACCTAGAAAGACTATTAGTGAAAGTGCAGCCCAGTTATAGCAGAAGCACCAGTGTTTTGGAGATGCCAGTATCATGGGATGACCACTAAGAACAGCAGCAGCTGTGGAGCCTAGAAGAGACAGCTGTGTGTGCTGCCGAGGGCAGAGATGGAGAAGTGACCAAAGCCCTTTGGAGGAGCCCAGGAAACTGTGAGTGCATCCCAGACATTGGGCATTCTGTTAGTCATACTGTGGGGAATTTGGTTTTGTTTTATTTAGATTGTGACTGTGCCCTGGTTCTTCCCTCTTGAAGTAAAAAAGTATTTATTTTTTATTTTACTGGAGCCCACAGCTGAGAAATTTTGAATTTTAAGACTTGGGGTTTTAAGAGATTGGCTAGTTGAAGGCTATTTGAAGTTTTAATGTGTTTGAATTTATAAAGACTGTGGGAATTTTAAAGTTATTTATGAATTTAATGTGAGATCTTGAGCATGAATAAGAAAGGAAAGGTTGTGGCTTAATATGATGTGTTTGCGTGTCAAGTCAACAAGGGTGTCAGTTGTCCTGGCTAGTTATGTCAACTTGATACAAGCTAGAGATGTCTGGAAGGAGGGAACCTCAATCAAGAAAATACTTTACAGCAGGATTTTATGAAAAGATTGATTGAGGGGGAGAGGGCAGCCAGTGTGGTTGGTGCCATCCCCAGGCTTGGTGGTCCTAAGTACTATAGGAAAGCAGGATGAGCAAGTCATGAGAACAAGTCTGTAAGCAGCATCCCTTCATGGCCTCTGCATGGATTCCTGTCTGGTTTCAGTTCCTTTCCTGACTTTGACGTTGAACTATGATGTGGAAGTATAAGTTGAATAAACCCCTTTCCTAGCCAGCTGGTCATGGTGTTATACCACAGCAGTGTAAACTACTAGGACAGCTATCACATAAATATTAAGAACAATTTTTTTTTGGGGGGGTGGCTGGGCTAATGTGACTCAGTTCCCAATATGACAGCATTTCTCCTGTGGACAGCAAACATGCTTGTCTATTAGCAAGAAGTAGCCTCTGCTTCTTCTCTCTGCAAACAGGCAGGTAAGCTTCAGGAAGGGTCCATAGAAGCCAGCCAAAAGCCTATAGTCCCCGAGCATTGTTCCTCCATTCTGGAGAATATCTGGGAGCCACATGGATATGGCTTGCTGGTTCTTTCTCTAGTAGGGATGGTCAAGAAGCCACATCCTACATGCTCTCGAGGATTGGAGTATATAACTCAACCCAGACAAATGTAAATCCCATCAACTAACTCTCAAGAAGCACTCAGCAAGTGCCAGGCAAGGGTCTGAGTTCCTTAGCCTCTTGGAACTATCTGTGCTTAACAGATGAATAAATATCAGTGTGGTCATTAAGAAGTAAGAGTCTAGGTCTTAAGTAGCTTCTCAGATGTGGCATTGAAGGTACTTTGGAGCCAGGGTCAGAACACAGGTCTTTGTCCAATGTAGGAGGGATGTCTTCTAAGAGTACTGTTCTGTTTCTCATGTGTAAACCATTCATGGGGAATTCTTTTGCTCAGTGCCTGGCCATGGCCTGGCTAAGTCACTTGGCCTCTTTGAACCAGTGTATGTTTCAACTACCTTGCAGGACTATGTGAGGCCTGAGAGACCAAGATATGTTGCTGAAGGACTTTCTTATTTCACATGTGGCAGTTAGACATGTTACATGGAAGTACTTCCAAAACAGCCATGGACACCTACATAGCCAAAGGTGACCTTGAACTCATTTCAGATTTGTATATTACAGCATTTCAGGGCATGGAGTGTCCTCAGAGGTCATGAGCTCTACACTATTGTGACCTCACTGTGTCACCTCTGAAACTGCCTCCTGGGACCAGCTTTGAAATCCCACAGGTCTCAATTCCCACCTCCACCTTCCTGATGCTGTGGAATCTTGTACCAAGACTGCCCTCAGAGCTTTAGTTTCAAAAGCTATGAATCATGAGTAATGCCACTGCCCAGGGATGTATTGCCTGAGAGAATTATATTATTGGAAACCATGTGCCATGACCTACATGTGTGTATAGTAGGTTCTCAGGAAGTAGCAGTTAAATTACCCATCCAGTTTGTAAAGTCTGGGTTATGACATACTGGGGATCATGGCTTTTTATCATCCCTTGAGATCCCAGGTCTCCAACCAGGATCTCTTTCACACATAGCCTGAGGCTTAGTGGTGTCTTTCTACCTCCTCATATGCTTTCTTCCACAGACAAACATTCTCAGATGAGCTGCTACTATGTCATTGTGACTGAGTGAATATCTATTAGGAAGGGTTTATTTAGGCTCATGGTCTGAGCATACAGTTCACCATGGCAGAGAAGGAATGGGTGGCAGAAGTGACTGGCAGCAGTGTCAACTGATGTACGAGACTGCTTGTTCATGTCCAGGCTGACTGGAAAGGACAGCTGGGAACTGGGCTTGACTATAAGCTTAAAGGGCCACCCTCCCTTTACTCAACTCATGTCCTTCTGTAGATCCCATCTCCGAGAGGTACTAAACCCCCCTCCTGCCCCAAAGCACAATCAGCTGGAGACCAAGTGTTCCGGCACAGGAGACTGTGGCAGACATTTTACATGCAGATCGAATACTAGGCCTACAACTGTTTGCAGCCTTGGATCAGTCACACAGTCATGGCACCATGCCTTGTCCATCTTGGTGACTGGCTACACTTAATACTTATGTGGCCAATTCTTACTTATCAAATCATGGCAAAAAAAAAAAAACAAAACAAAACAAAACAAAAAACAACCAGCCAACAACAACAACAAAACAAAAACACATTTTTAATTGTCCTGGAGCCTGGGAAGGGAGCTAGGATTGCTAGGATTAAATGTTCTCTTTACCAGGGCAGCCACTAGGATGCTGAGAGTGTGGCATGTAATTGTCCTGGAGCCTGGGAAGGGAGCTAGGATTGCTAGGATTAAATGTTCTCTTTACCAGGGCAGCCACTAGGATGCTGAGAGAGTGTGGCATGTGACAGAAGCAAAATGACAAGCACTGCTGTCACTTGACCTCTGGGGAACCACGCAGTCATCTAGGACTTGAAAAGGATACAAATGAGAGTCTCCTACTCCCTGGCTTCTGGAAAATGGCTTTCATTTTCTGTGGTGATTACAGCAAATTACACCTGGAAGACAGAGCCTCCAATGATGGCTCCAAGTGCCACGGATTAATGGAAGAGTACTTGATGTGTGTGTGTGTGTCATGAGAGTGGAGGAGAGCAATTGAGTCAGAAAAGAGGGAAGTTAATAGATTAATTAGAAACAGGAACCAGCCTAGCACCCCCCACACACCCCTATTACTGTGACAGTCTCTGGGTTGTAAGTGTAGGAATTGTGTGGAATCGTCATTGTTAGCATGCTCCCAACCTGGAACTGAACAGATTATCTTCAGATATGCTCCATAGCCTCTTAATGGTGGTGGCAAGGTTTCTTCAAAGCCTTACAACGTACAAACACTGGGCAGGGTGAAGCTAAGGTAACAAGTGCAAAGATTATCTGCTCCTTTCCTAAAAGAGAAGCCATGGTGTGTGCATGGCTCCCTAGGAGAGTTAGAGGAAGGAGTTTGTAAAGGCTTCTGAATTCTATCCTTCCACCTTGGAAGTCCAAAAAGGAGCCAGGAAACTGATATGGGGGCTGTATATAGTTCAGAGGAGGAAAAGTTCAATGAATAGGCTCATTTAACCTGAAGCAGGTCAGCCCAAGAGGTCATCTAATCACAGGGTACAGGATGCTAGGACTGTCCAGGGAAGAGACCAGCCTTGTCTCCAGAGGCTGAGGAGGATGGAGCAGAGCAGGAAGGAAATGGTGAGGGTAAGCTGTCCCTGAGAGATGACATGGCATCTGTGGAGCTGAGCTAAGGAAGTCTTATTGCCTTCCATCCTGGGATGATTTCATAGGGCAGAGCCTCACTGGACAATGAGTCAGATAGCCTTGGATGCTAATTGTCACCCAGCTCTACCATTACCTGGTCCAGAGGTCCTAGCAATAAGAGCAATTGGGTACTGAGGGCTTATAAGGAGGGCAACAAAGGGTTTTTCTCAGGAGCTGGAAGCCTGAGACAGGCCAGGCAAGAGCTAGGCCGAGAACACTGACCTGGGGTCACCACATCAAGGGCTTCAGGTTCCAGAATGCAGTTCTGGTTCCAAAGCTGGCTCATGGGACTCAGCTTCAAATGGGTCTTTTCAGTTCCAAGGGCAGGAATGAGCTCTCTGCATAAACCCTCTCTCCCTCCCTCTTTCCCTTCCTCCCTCAGTCACTTCCTCCATCTCTCTTCCTTCCTCCCCACTTTCCTCCCTCCCTCCCCTTCCTTCATCTGTCTCATCTTCCTTCCCCCTCCCTCCCTTCGTCTTTCCCTCCCCCCTCCTCTCTGTGTGTGCATATTTGTTTTGTTTTTGAGAAAAAAAAAATCCAATGCACGTATGTACTCGTGGAAGCCAGATGTCAACCTTGGGTATGCTATTGCTCAGGTGCCACCTATTTTGTTGTTGTTGTTTGTTTGACCTTTTAGGCTCATTTATTTTTATTTGAGTATGTGCATGTATGTGTGGGACATGGCTGGGTAGGTTTGGATCACCTGGAACTGGAGTTATAGATTGTTGTGAGTCATCATATTTAGGTGCTGGAAACCAAACTCTGTGGTCTTCTGAAAGAATAGCAAGAACCATTAACAGAAGAGCTGTTTCTTCCCCCCCCCATCCTGTATTTTGAGATGGTATCTTTCCTCTGGACTGTAGCTTGACAATTAGTATAGGGTGCTTGTCTATCAAACCCCAGGGACTTGCCTGTCTATGACTCCCCAATGCTGGGAATACATGCACGCCCTCAATCCTGACTTTTTACATAAATCCCAGGAACAAATTCAGGGCCTCACATTGTGCTCCCCACACCCTAAGCAAGTATTCTACCAGTGAGCTCTCTCTCATTTCATCAAGTGTTTATGAAACTGATTTAGAAAAAAAATCACCCTTAGTTACTTCTCTTAAAAAATCTACCCCTAGCAACTTTTATCAAGCTAAGCCCCTCATTCTGAAGGCTCGATAATTTTCAAAATAGGACTACAAGCTAGGGAACAAGAATTTAAAATGGGAGCCTGTAGGGACATTTCAGATTCAACTCATGACAGTTGTCTTCTGTGGGAACTAGCACACAGGAAGGGATCTCACAGAGGGGCTTTTGCTTATAGAGCTACCCTGATTTCTGGCATTGTGTCCTAGAGGGGACACAGACTTGGAATTAGGCTAGATCCAAGGTAGAGGGAAATCTTCAATTACCTTTTCTATTAAATAATAATAATAATAATAATAATAATAATAATAATAATAATAATAATACCTCTTGATCTCTCAGGTGTATTGTGAAACTTCTGGGTCTAAAATCTGGTATATAGTACATGTTCCAAAAATTATTTTTTCTTCTTTTTCTCTTTCTTGGCTTTATTCACTTTCTATTTATTTGGAAATCACCTTTCCATATGGAATAGATACACTGGGAAAATTCATGGCTTAGTCTTGCCAGAAAGCCTGTGGAGTTTGGATGGTCAGAGGACTAAGCATGTACACAAATGCCTGTGGTCAGAGAAGGTGGCTGCATTTATAGGATCCTGCTCCTACCTATGCAGCAATGGAAAGAAGAGCTGCCTTGTCTGACCTCTTAAATGATCTGACTAGTGGTCCTGTAGTGGGATATCTGGCTGTACCAACATTGCTGTGAGACCTTGGGTGACTGTCCAGGTAGCTTGCTGTTTCTGTCCTCACTGCACCTTTTGGAAGTTGCCCATCTGCACTTCCCGTCTACCCTAGTATTGTAATTTTCCTTCTCAGGTCTTGGTGAGGTTGTAGATTAAACTATCTTAGTATTATTCTCTCTTCCTAGTTAGATATTAAGTACTAGACTTAAGCTTTTCAGCTTAGGACAACTCTATTGTAACTCCCTTATGCCTTCACCCTAGGACTAGGTATGTTTGTGGTTTTGGTCTCGATTTTCCTTTTCTTAGAGCACACTTGTTATTCACTGTTTTGTATATAGTTTTGTATCAAGCTTAAATCTTTTCTTTAGACTAAAAGGGGAATTGTAGTGGGATATTCACTGTGTCTGCTTCTGTGGCACTGACCACACCCATTGAGGGGTGGAGCCAGGGGCGGAAGTGACCTGTGGAGTTTAGCCTCGGGAGGAGGCGGAGAAAAGTCTTTTCTGGCGGGACACGGAGAGAGGAGCATCCAGTTTTAACTGCTGTGTTCATCTGTCTGTGTTGTGAGTTATTTCTCCCTTAATAAACATCTATTCGACCTATTTGTTTATCCTGACCCTTATTGAACCACAATATGGTCCAGAGAGAAAGATTGATTTGTTCAAGGCATTACTGTGGCTGGTTCTGTTCATTCTCCCATCTACACTCAGGCATGTTCTCTTTCTCTCTCCCTTGCTCGCTTGTTCTCTCTCTCTCTCTCTCTCTCTCTCTCTCTCTCTCTCTCTCTCTCTCTCTCTCTCACTCACACACACACACACACACACACACACACACACACACAGTGCTTTCTATTTTCCCAAACCATGACATTTGGCTGGGAATGCAGTCCATTCTTTCCTGTTCTTCTTTGGGAGTCACTGTTTTCCCCTTGAAGTATTTGCATGGCCACTTTATCCTGTGGGTTTAGTCAAAAGAAAGGAATCGTGATGAGGAAATGGGTCCTACACTTGGGGACACATGGCCAGCCCAACAGTGAGAGCAGATATAGGCAGGGGTTCAAAATGGCCCTTACCTTGGTGTCCTTGAATGGCTAGAGTTCTAAACATCATAAATGACTCAATAACCAAGTGCCTAATAAAACCAAGGTGTAAGAAATGTGTCCTGGATCTTTATAAGAAACGGTGGCAACCAAGTTTCAAGGGGGATAACTCACTTATGACTCTTGGGGGCTTCCCAGGGCACACTCCAGTTTTCCTGGTTGAGATGGAAAGTGAAAGGTGGGGTGTGGGGTATGCTGGTAAATGCTTGACCTCATGCTCGCCATGGAAAACCTGGTCTTCCTCACAGCCTCACACTGGGGCTATTCACAGTGTGTAGGCAAGGTCTACATCTTCAATCATATAGAGTCTTCTAATCTTTGAACATCTTCCCCAAGTGATTCAGGAGATAGCAGCCTAAGAAAGGACTTTATATTAGTGAGGGGCATGGTCAAAGAGGTCATTTGGTGTGTGTGTGTGTGTGTGTGTGTGTGTGTGTGTGTGTGTGTGTGTGTGTGTGTGTGTCTTAGAGGAAGTCCTTGGAGGCTTCTCTTGGAGAAGACAACATTTGAACTGGATCTTGAAGAATATACTCAGCAATTAGTCCCCTCTCCCTTGTTCCATCTCTTCATGCATGCATGAATCTATCCCACCTGCCACCCATTAATCTCTCTGACCATTCTCCCATGTTCTCATTCATCTGCAGGGTGAGTCATTTATCAAACAGCTGTTATGACCCTGCTCTGCACCCGGGACTGCACTAGGTACCTTTACACACATCTCTTGTTCAATTAGAACGATTCTACCAGGCAGTGCTACTATATCAGATTGGGAGATAAAGATGACTCCAGGCAAACAGATTTCCCCTCCTTTCGGGTCTCTCTCATCTTCCATCAAGGAAGAGGCATCTACTTATCTTCAAGAGTTCCCCTTCCCCTGGCTTCAGCACCCTGGTTTACCTTCAGGTTTACTTCCCAATTCCAAGTCTCTCAAACCATTACTCCCCAGTCTATCTAAAACAGACCTGACGTCACATGGTTTCTCATTGACTGGGATTCAAATCCCATCCTGCATTCAAGATCTTGTGCGAGCTACTAGACTGGTCTGCAACTCATTTTACTTTATTCTCATTTTAAAATTTTTTTTTTAAATTCTCACCTCTTCTCTCTTTCACTTTTATTTTAGGTAAATTAGGAGACTCCCTCCCCCCTCCTCTGTTAAACTTGCTTCTGACAGGGTGTGATGCTAACTGGGGCCTATAATCCTTCTACTTCAGGAAGCTGAGGAAGGGGTATGGCAAGTTGGATACCAGTAGTGTGGTCTACATAGTGACACCCTGACTCAAACACAACACAACAGAAACAGAAACAAAAACAAAGCAAAACAAAAACAAAAGCACCTTCTTGTATAAAAAATAAACTGTTAGAAACTGTTACATTGGATTCCTATCCTGGTGATTCACTGCCCTTCCTTCTGGAAATACACAGAAGGTAGCTTCTGAAGCTCTGGAGACACAGGACTTAGTGTGGTCCAGCTCCTGGCACAGGGATCACGGAGCAGGGAGCTACTTCCTACTGGCCATGGGAATCAGGCAGAGCCTAATATTTTGACTATATGCCCCCAAATGGCACCATAAAGTTATCAGGAGACAGGGGCAACTGTCACCTCGTGGGGGTGGAAGTGTGGGGGTGAGGGATGGTTTCTTCCTCCTCAACTGCTGGTCTTAACCCTACTGTTAGATTTAGTGATCTCGATGCTCCCAGATTTAGCTTCATTCTGTAGGTACTGACAACCACACAAGGTTTGCCTCTGGCTTGTGTTCCCCTCAACCTCATTTTTTTCTCCATGGCACCACAGACTGAACCTTTTGGAGATGGCCAGTAGGAGAATGGATCACTCCAGATGAGATAGTATTATTATTATTATTATTATTATTATTATTATTATTATTATTAGTGTTCTTATAAAAGGAGGAGAAGCATGCCTCTTCTCCGCTGTTTACTATGGGAGACCACAAGAAGACTTCCTGCAGGCCAGAGATGGGGGCTTTCTCAGATGTCACCTCCCTGCCCCTCACCTTAGAGCTGCAGCAGCTGCAGCTGGGAGATGTAAATGCTTGTTGTTGGAAGCACTTCATCTATGGTCATTTGTCACAGCAGCCCTAATGGGCCAAGACAAATGGAGCAGTAAGACCTAGCAGCATCCCTCCTGAGCGGGTTTTCTTCCGTTTTCCCACACTTTATAATTTAGAGCAGGAGTTTTGCAGACACAGCATCAAAACAGGAGGGGGTTCAAGGCTAGTGTGACACAGCAAGGAGATGAGAAGCAAGGAGAGGTTGAGAGATGGATCAGGGTCGGGGTGGTGAGTAGAGTTGTACAGAAACCCAGGCTTAGATGTGTGGAGTGACAGCAAGTGTATTCCTCATTTTGATCTAAAAGAATAAAATATTTAATCTTTAAGCCCTATTAAAGTGGCTCCTTAAAAATATCTTGACATTGCAATAGCTGTGTGAAGCAGAAATCTCCTATCCTTGAAGGAAATGTGTTCAGCCCATCTAGAAAGTGCTATGTAAAACAAATAAATGCAATAGTTTATGGCTAGGACTGTGGCTGAGTGCTGGCTTCGTCTGCACAATGCTCTGAATTTGGTCCCCAGGACCCTATACAACAAACAAAAAGCAGACATCCCATGAACGAGGGTCCCAGAATGAATGAGGCAGGGTGCTGGGTGCCTCCATTCATTTCTTAGTTCTTTGACAGTAGATGCAACATGACCTCACATCATTCCTTTCCCACCACAGCAGACAGTACCCTCAAACTGTGAGCCAAAATGATCCCTCACTCCCAGAAGTCTCTTTTCCCATAGATATTTCATTACATCAACAAGAAGGTAAGAAATGCAGCCAATGTTAGCGCACTGAACTCTGCAGAAGGATGCTTCGGCATAGGTCGCCGTGGAAGCACACTTCTGTGTGAATTTGCAAAAGTATTTCTGGAAAGGTTGAATGAGAAGGACAGCGCCTTCCCTGAAGACTAGAGCTGCCTCCAAAGTGAATGCAAATCATCTTAGCTGCCAGCCCTGGCTCATTGCACCCTTGGGCTAGTGAGATGGCTCTGCGTAAAAGTGCTTGCTGCCAAACCTGATGTTCTGAGTTCAATACCTAGGACCCACATGGTGAAAGGAGATGGACAGTTCCCACAGGCTGCTCCCTTGACCTCCACAAGCTCATCTGCCATGCACGCACACACACATGGAATAAATGGCTAATGCAATTTAAATAAAGAATGTATGTATCTCAATGATACTGGGAAATTGGGGTCCTCTCTTGGGGTGCTCGGTCTCATTAATAAAAGAATTTAAGAACAGACTCAAATGGGAACTCAAGGATAATTTTAAAAGAAATATTCCCAAACAGTCAAGCTGTAAATATCAGTGGCTGCCAGGAAGGAGACTGAAAAATAAGAGCCAAGCAGTTTTAGTTGGCATGGAGGTCAGCTAGACATCAGACAGGTAGCCATGCATTGGGAGGGGAGCTGAAGAGAAAGAGAGAGAGAAAAAGGCCAACTTACCAGAGAAAGCATACTTAGAGTGTGGTCAGCACCCAGAAGAAAAGTCCAAGAGAGAAGGGGAGAAGTTATGCTTCTCAGAGTCAGGCTACCCAGGGGAACTTCCTGGCAGATCGAGGAGACCGAGACAGAGGTGGGAATTCTGGAAAGATGGGGTGCATTATCTCATTAAAGGTTTAATTATGCTTCCCATCTCTTTAATGGCTTCAGGTATAACCACCTTCCTAGGGGTGCTCCTTTTGTTGGGCCAACTGGATTAAGTCTTTAGGAAACAGACTTCTATTGGCTAGGAGGCGACCAGTTTTCTTTACTGGAACATCAAAGCTGCTGCTATTTAATTATTGGCTTTTTTGAGGCAGGGTTTCTCTGATAGTAGCCCTGGCTATCCTAGGACTTGCTATGTAGACGAGGCTAGACTCAGATCTACCTGTCTATGCTCCGGTGCTCAGATTAAAGGTGTGAGCCATGGTGTGGGTTCCTTTGACGCTACTTCAACACATAGGTGGGAACGCTCCAACTGTAGTACTGTGGTCTTCAAACAGCTTGCACATCCCTGGAGAGTATGGGTCAATCAGGCAGGGACTGACTGGGCCTACAGAACAGGAGGAGCCCCCATGGGTTATACTATGTTGGTCACAGTCCCCAGGAATGGAATCAAGACCTTTGTAAAAAGTATGTTGCCAACTGCCTACATAGTGATTTTGAATGTCAATAGTCCATTCTTGGGTCTTTTTCTTTTAATAGTCTTTGAGGCGCTCCCACTTAGTCCACTGGTGGCAGGACACATAGTAGGCACTCAATAAATATTTGCCAAGCGAATGAATGGGTGGTAATCTAGCATTAATCCTCCCTCTTGAGCTCCCCACCCCCAGGAAGAAATAAAAGATGTCCATTTGTGGCTCAGCCACATTCAGGCAAACTTCCATATTGCTGCCAAGTCCTGCCATCTGCCACCTCTGAGATGCAGGTGCTGGGCAGCCTCAGCACCCACAAAGCCCAGCCGCGGGCACAAAGGCCCGATATGCACTGATAATTGCTGAGGCACAGCCTGCCAGGCCAGTCAGGCTGATGCAAGTGTGCTGGGCTGCTGAGATTTGCATACAGATGGCCAGTCTCAGTGCAGGCAGGGTTGCTGCCATAGCCACTGCCTTACTCTGGGTAGATCAGCCTGCAGCCCCTTTTAGAAGTGCACAGGGCTTTGACTACAGCCCAGCCCAAAGAGGCCTCATTCTGCAGGTCCTGAATAGTCAGTTATTCAATGGGTTTTCTTTGAAATTTGAAGAAAGAGAAAGACACACACACACACACTTGAGAGCAAGACAGAGTGATAGGGATAAGGACAGACAGACAGACAGACAAGGAGATTTGTTGCTGTTGTGAATCGGGGTCTTAACTCTGTAGCCCAGGCTGGTCTGGAACTTGCTATGTAGTCTAGATTGGTCAAGAATCCTCTTGCCTCAGCCTCCCAAGTGTTGTGATTTTAGGACTGAGCCCCTCCCCCTGCTCCTGCACTGTATAAAACAGAGAAATGGAGAAAATGAGAGATAAAGGAGAGACTCTTAGAGGAAATAAAAAAAACAGAAACAAAGTTTGAATGGAAATAATGGAAAAGGAGAAGGGATCCCTCCCCCCCTTTCCTTTGTGAGGCTAGGACAAGTTAGGAAGGGAGCCACAGTTTGGTCTGTGAGCCAGCCACCAGTAGTTAGGGGGTGAGTGCCACTTGTTCTGGGATGAAGCCCGAGATGTGTGGGGCTTTGGTCTCCTTTTGGTTACTGTCCTGAGGATCTTCCAGAGTCTGAAATGTGTAGGCATTTTGGAAACAGAAAAACAAATGACATCTCATTGTCATAAAAAGGTACATTGAGGCCCAAGGCGCAAGAGCTATCCCCATGTAGCATCCTGGAATCCTGCACCTGTCCCCTGGGACCCCGCTTTTGCTCATTGTGTCTCTGTCTCCCTGAGTTTGGAGGCAGCTTCTCGCTGCCCACTGGGTGAGGCAGTGAGTGGCCAGGCCTAGGCTTCTGCCAGGACTCTGGGCATCTGAAACATGGGACACAGGGCAGGTGCTGCCACCTCCCAGTTCAGCCAAGCTCACTGTTTAACCACCATCTGAGTCCTTGCTCCATGTTTACTAATATGCCTGGCCCTCAGCCCTTCCGTCAGCTCCCCTGCCACCAACTTCAGTGAATGACCCACTCGGCCAGGGGAAAGAAAGGCCTTATTGAAGGAGTGTGGCCTCCCTTGTCCAAACTAAATGAAAGGGAAACAGAATAGCAACAGGATGGAGATTTCGCCCATTTGCAACTGCATGCGAAATCCCACATCTCCTGTGGTGGCTCTGAGAGAGAAATCTGAGTGAGCCATGGCTCCCTCTTCCTCTTCTTCTAGCTAAGCAGACACCAGGACCTCAGCTTCAGCCGTACAGCTCTGCTGGCCCCTCATGAGTTGGTTCACAACCCCCTGAAAACAGGGGAACCCTTTCTACCTTTAACTCTCCCATCCATTTTCTGCCACTGCGACCAGTGCAAAACCCAAGTTCCACTTTATTCCTCTTTCTTGAAGATGCTAAATGACAGACTGCTGCCCCCCCCCCAGAAGATAAAGATAGAGGTCACCAAATTGCCATGGAAACTCTTATGGTTCAGTTTCTGAGATCTCTCTGGCTTTCTCTCATCCTTTCCGCTGTACCTGTACCTCACAGCCCCTACCATGAGCCACTTTGAGGGGTTACACTGTGATCTTTTGCTACTCGAGTCTCTTTTCTCTCACAGCTCCATGTCTTTGCATGACCACATCAGGCCCATTGGACATGATGAGGTTTCTCATCCCTCACCACCCCCTTTCTTCCTTTATCCATTCAAATGTTAAGAGATGGGTCCCAGTAGAGTCCCCTGCCATGGTACCATAATATCCTCTCCCAAAGTGGAGAGGACTGTCTCTGCCAGCTAGCTGGAGGCATTGATTCTTGTTGCTATGATTGTTTGTTTTTAATCAGTCACAGAGAGATGCCCTTGGGACCAACAACCCATGTATGGTGGTTTGAATAAGATTGGCCCCCACAGGCTCATATATATGCATGCTTAGTCCCCAGTTGATGAGCTATCAGGGAAGGATTAGGAGGTGTGGCCTTGTTGGAGTAGACCTGTGGCTAGGGATGGGTTTTAAGGTTTCAGAAGCCCACACCTACCTGTCCCCCCTCTCTCCTCTCTCCTGTCTCTTCTCTCTCTACTCTCAACTCCTTCTCCAGCACCATCCTGCCTGTATGTCACCATGCTCCCTTACAGTGATGCTAATGGATGGAACCTCTGAAATTATAAGCCAGCCCCAACCAAATGCGTTCCTTTGTAAGAGCTGCCTTGGTCATGGTGTTTCTTCACAGCAGTAGGACAGTGAGACACCGTGAGGGACTTCCTTGGTGTTTTCATTCTGAGTGTCCACGTGGACATGGAGGGAGGTCATCCCCATAGAGTCCATCACCGGGAGCCAATCACAGGAGAAGGGCGGTTACCCAGGTAGGTGCACAGCTTTCACAATCTCTACCTACCATGAAAGTCTCAGAGCAGAGCTCCTTTTAGGTACTGTATTGTATTCTTTCAACCAAAAGTCAACTAGATGAAGCAGTGACTGTTTGTGAATTAGTCCCCATGTGCTCATGTTATCATTTGCACAAATCCACACCGGTTTAGTAACTTTTTCCAGATAACTTCTTTCCTCTTAGTCTTTCATGGAGCTTGCTCCAAAGCAACATGACCAGGTCTGAGCAAGAAGAAAAGGATAGGCCATGAAATCAGGAGGTGGAGGCAGGAAGATCAGATGTTTAAGGTCACCCTCAGCTGCATCGTGAGTTTGAGGATAAGCTGGGTTACATGAGACCTTGTCTCAGAAAAACTCCAAACCAACCAACCAACCAACCAACAAAACAAACAAACAACCAAACAACCCAGACAGATAAGAAGGAAGGGACAGGGAGGAAAAACAGTTGTTAGAAAATAAGTGATCAAATATGGAATCTCCAAGTCAAGGGGTCTCTTTGATGACTGAATTTGGTGGCTTGTGGTTGATAGGAGCCTCTCTCTGAACTTCACCTTGTTTCACTTTAACTTAGTAACAGATGCAACAATGTCAAAGGCTGGGGAGCAGAGTGGTTAGCTGAGACCGGAGAGAATAATAAACATGAAAAGACAACCCCCATGTCATAGATTATTTGTTTGATCCTATTTGCCAACTGCCTGTGACTAACTAAGGTGTGGTGACAACAGAAGGGTGATGTAGGAGGGACTGGGAAGACCTTGTTTGTGATGGTTGTGACCTGGAGCTAGGTACTTAAACTTGCTGTGCATTCATTTCCTCAGCTTGGAGATAACACCAGCACCCTGGGAGTCTTGCAGAGTTACACGAGATGCTTGCTGTAAAACATCTGTCTAATAGTGTGCAACGAGGAGTTACTATTTCTGCTTATCATTGTTAAGGATCTAACAAAAAGATGAAATAAACCCATAGATAGGTTGGATCTTGTCTTAGTCAAGGTTTCTATTGCTGTGATGAAATACCACAACCAAAGGCAAGTTGAGGAGGAAAGGGTATCTTTGGCTTATACTTCCACTTTGCAGTCCATCACTGAAGGAAGCCAGGGCAGGAACTCACAAGGGCCAGGAACTTGGAGGCAGGAGCTGATGCAGAGGCCTGGGAGGGGTGCTGCTTACTGGCATGCTCTACATGGCTAGTTCAGCCTGCTTTCTTACAGAACCCAGGACCAGCAGGCCAGAGATGATGCCACCCACAATGGGCTGGACACATCAATCACTAATTTAAAAAATGCCCTACAGCTGGATCTTATGGAGGCATTTCCTTTTTGCCTGCCTGCCTTTCTTTCTTTCCTTTCTTTCTTCCTTCCTTCCTTCCTTCCTTTCTTTCTTTCTTTCTTTCTTTCTTTCTTTCTTTCTTTCCTTCCTTCCTTCCTTTCCTTCCTTCCTTCCTTCCTTCCTTCCTTCCTTCCTTCCTCTCTCTCTTTCTCTCTCTCTCCCTTCCTTCCTTCCTTCCTTCCTTCCTCTCTCTCTTTCTCTCTCTCTCCCTCCTTCCTTCCTTCCTTCCTTCCTCTCTTTCTCTCTCTCTCCCTCCTTCCTTCCTTCCTTCCTTCCTTCCTTCCTTCCTTCCTTCCTCTCTTTCTCTCTCTCTCCCTCCTTCCTTCCTTCCTTCCTTCCTTCCTTCCTTCCTTCCTTCCTTCCTTCCTCTCTCTCTTTCTCTCTCTCCTTCCTTCCTTCCTTCCTTCCTTCCTTCCTTCCTTCCTTCCTATGACACCATTGCCCAGCTTCTATGGTTAACTAGTGGCTAGTTCTGCCCTCTGAAATCCGGGCAAGCTTTATTTGTCAGGATACAAACAAAATATTACACAACAGAGTGGTACATGTGTAAACACATGAAGGTCAGAAGCTGACACTGGGTGTCTTTCTCCATCACTCTCTACCTAATTTTTTTGAGACAAGGTCTCTCACTAAAGCTAAACTCAGAGATTCAGCTAGACTCACAGCGGTGGCATACACCTTTAATCCAAGCACTCAGGGGATGGACACTCAAAGTGAGAAGGTGGGATATAGACAGGAAGAAGAGATGTGGGAAACAAATGCTGGTTGTTCCTGGTTCTATGATCTTCCAGGCTTTTACCCCAATTTCTGAGTCCTGTTTCTTGTTAAGATTAATGAGATTAACACTTCACCACCCCAGAGAGAGAGGGAGAGAGGAGATGTGATAGCCCATTCCCAGTCACCCATGATATATAACAATAACACAAAAAGATTTGTTTACCTTATGTGTATGATGTTGTATGTACATGTGTACACTATAAGTGTGTCTGGTCCTCACAGAGGCCAGAAGAAAGCATGGAATCTCCTGGAGCTGGAGTTATCAATAGTTTTGAGTCATCATGTGGGTGCTAAGAACAGAAGCCAAGTCCTCTGCAAGAGCAACCAGTGCCATTAAGGGCTGAGCTATCTTTCTGGAGTCAATTGTCACTTTTAACTAAAAGCTCCTGTGTTGTCTGCACATTCAGATTCAAGAAGCACTCTTGTGTCTTCTATAGGCTTTGGAGTTAAAATAGAGCAGAGACAAGCAGTGCTATAGCTTAGGGAAGAGGGGGGTTCATGTGCTGTGCTCCCCCCTTCAGAGTTTTGGGTTGCTTGGCCTGATGTCAGAGCTTACAAACAATGAAGAGAAAGGCATGAGGTGCTAGCTGTACCCAGACTGCAGTAAGGCACTGGTGTCCTGGGCCAATGGCTCTCTACGATGCCACTTCCCCAAGTTGTGGGTGTTGGGCCCTGGATCTCACATCATTCCTAGGATAAGCCTGCCTGGTGCACTGCAAGGGAATCTGGCCAGAGCAGCAGTCCTAGACAGGCTGCATTCTTTCCAAGGTCTGCTTAGCTCAGGTGATACCACAAAGGCTTCTAACGAGGGGACGGAATATTGGAACTCTCAGGAACTCTCTGCTATCAGTTAGTTAATCATTAGGTCAACTTGTACTTCTTGATGGCTGGGCTGACTGTGTGGAATGGCAAGCTGACAATTTTGCTATTACTGAATGAATTAGAGGTGGACCTGCTGCCCGCCAAAGTGGATTCTGGCTTCCTTACCGGGTGTCCTGGGGTTTTGGTCCCATGTTTTCTTCTTTATCTAGTGAGTAACAGAGGCTTAGGCTGTAAGACGTAGCTCAGTTGTGACCTTCTCAGCGTAACCCAGATCTCAGTCCTTCGAGTTCAGAAGTAAGGGCTCGGGGTTGAGTGGGACTCGTTGGCCAAACAGTTTAGTTTCCCTAGTCTGTGAGTAGCAGGCCAGTGAGAGGCTCTGTTTCAAAAGGGCAGACAGTATATGAGGATGATCTCTGACCTCTACAGGCATGCATACACAAATATGTACACACCATCATATATGTGAAGCAACACACCACACACCACACACACCACACACCACACACACACACACACACACACACACACACACACACACACACACACACACAAGTCCCCAGTGAGTACTGTTCTCTAGAGAAGTCTAAGGGCAGGGCACCTCCTTAGCATAGCAGCTGGTATTTTGCAGTGATTGATATGTGGCATCTTCACAAGGACCTCTGTAGGTTGGAATGACTGTGTTTATTCTTTTATGTACAAAAAGAAAGAAAGAAAGAAAGAAGAAAGGAAGAAAGAGAAAAGAAAAAAGAAAGAATGTGATAAAGCTGTTTTTGTTTTGTTTTGTTTGTTTGTTTGTTGTTTTTTAATATGATACTCTCCAGCTCCTGGGCTTTGCTCTCTCTGCCCCATGAAACTTAGTGAGGTGGAAGGTACAGGGCAGGAAGATGGGAAGGGAAACACTGTTCAGGATCGTGCTTTCTGCATGAGCTCCTGGATGCTCATGGAAGTCTAGATGGGAGGCAGGTGCACATGGTGATTTCTAATACAGGCCATTCACACCATTGTCCATCGCTATAGGCCAGCAGGTTAAAAGTCAGGATTTGGCTGGGCAGTGGTGGCGCATGCCTTTAATCCCAGCACTCAGGAGGCAAAGGCAAGTGGATCTCTGTGGCCAGCCTGGTCTACAGCACAAGTTCCATAACAGGCAGGGATACAATGAAGGAATGAATGAATGAATGAATGAATGAATGAATGAATGAATGAATAAATAACAGAAATACAATTTTGACAGTTTCAAACATCTGAATGAACCAAGATGATGGAAGGTCCTGTCAGCTGCATGCCATGGTGCAAACTAGAGGGAAAGCGCTCCCCCTCCCTTCCCCATCCTCTCTCTTTCTCTCTCCTCTCCCCCCTCTTCCCTCTCTCTCCTCCTCCTCCCCTGTTCTTTTTTTTAAGGGGTGTATTTGGCCCTTACACCTGGTTAGAAGCCGGAGCTGGTTAGGCGTCTTCTGGTTGGAACAGAAATTGCCTGTTAGTTGTGGACTGCCTCCAAGCCCCGGAACAGCCTGTGAGGAGATCTCCATATAAATGGTTCCTGCAGGACCTCCCTTTGAATGCCTCCCTGGTCTTGGGGGTCTGACATGGAGCCAGTTTGAGGGCGTTCCAGGAATTTCCCAGAGGGCCTCCCTCCCAGAAACTTCAAAGTAAGCCCAGAGCTCCAGTATCCCCTCCCTGGGGACTTCTGCCATTGAGAGGGACTGAGAAAACCTGACTTCTAGGTTCCCGACACCTTTGTCCCCATGGTGCTCTTTGTCCCCATGGTGCTTTGAAACTGCTTAGACCTAGTTGTTGCCTCCTCCATTGGAGCCAGCACTTGGAACCATCAGTGATCCGGGGCTGTGCTTAATTTTTAAACATGCAGATGGCCCACGTGTGTCCTGTGGTCTATAAGTTACTTCTAATACTTTTAAATAATTGAAATAAAATAATGATATAGATACTCTTGAATCTTGAATGTCTAAGAATTTCTGTTGTGTCTGACCTCTGACTTTTTATATACATACACATGTGTGCACACACAGACACACACAGAGACACACAGACACATAAACACACACACATACACACACTTTTTTCTTCAACTTACTGATGCTATTCCAATTCTCCACAGCATGGATGTGAACTGTGGGATAAGATCTACTTATTATAACAATCACCAAACCCCTGACAAAGCACAGCAAATAATGTTAAGAAACAAAGATGCCTTGACAAAGCACGGTGCTATAGGTGGGCCTCAGTAGAGGCTGTGGGAGTCTTCCCTTTGAACCTCCTCTGAACATGACAGAATGGCTGTGGGAACGAAAACAATGCAGATGTTGGGGTTCTGAAGTTGTCCTTCTGTCACTAAATCAGCCAGCGTTTCAGAGGGAGCTTAAACACAAACCGAGAGAAGAAAGATTCATTGGTTTTAGGAAGTAGAATCTGATACTGGTGGTTTTCCCACAGTGTGTGTGTGTGTGTGTGTGTGTGTGTGTGTGTGTGTGTGTGTGTGTTGGGGGGGCTGCTCCTCCCCCACCACCATATCGTTGTTATAATGACAAGGCACTAATACAATTATTAAAATCATTATTACCATTGTTTACCAATTTACACAAGTGCTCTCCCAACAGCAAGGCTCTCATTGCTATATAAAGAAGGAGCCTCCATTAATGAGCAGTGATTTGGGTACCGTCAGCTGATGCTTTGATGTGTTAATTGCGCATCATTCTAATCTTATTATTAAAGAACAACTTCTGGCGGGTGGAGAGCCCCACTGTAAATACTGCACGTACTGGAAATTGATCTGACTCCATGGGTTTGGAGCAATCTCACAATCTCCACTTCTCCAGCTGTTTATTAAGCAGCTACTGTGTTCGCTGCACCTCAGCTGGCTTAGGGGATTGAGAAGATACTGCAAATGTGGTCCCAGCTATCAGATCTCAGTGTCTAGCTGAGAATATGAAAAGAATAGTGAACAGGATTCAAAGTGAGACATGACTGCATGGTCTGTGGGGCTTTGAATGGATTACTGTATGCCATTCAGCTGCAGTTTCGTTATCAACTAGAGATAGTAGTAGAGGCAGGATAACAAGAGTTTACATACTTGGACTCCGGAAGCAGATAGCATTCTGGCAGTTCTCAGCTGTGTGATCCCAGGCGTGGGATTCAGCCTCTCTGCACCTCAGGTCTCTACGCAGAAATGAGGATAGTGATAATTCCAGTTAGATGACATTGCTTCAACAATTACATGAGCTAATGCTGTAGAGAGCTAAGAGGGGGGCTGGTAAAAACTAAAGGTTTGGGGGCTGTGTGGAGATGGCTTAGTAAGCACAGTATGAGGGCCTGGGTGTGGATCCCCAGCAAATAGAAAGCCAGGTGTCGGGCAAATGAGATGGCTCAGCAGGTAAAGGTGATTGCTGCCAAGTCTGACAAGCTGAGTTCAATCTCTCATCCCCCATAGTAAAAGAGGAGAACTAACTTGTTTCAGTTGTCCTCTGATCATGACTTGTGTCTGACCATCCGTTCTGTAAACACAGCATAAATAAATAAGCATAATGAGAATAATAAGGAAAACCCAGGAGAAGTGGCACATGCCTGTAATCCCAGAGCCAGGGAGGCAGAGACAGGAGGATCCCTGAAGCTACCTGGTCACCCAGTCCAGCTGAATCAGTGAACTCCAGGGTCAGCGAGAGACCCTGATTCAAAACACAAGGTGGGTGGGCCAGGCGGTGGTGGGGCATGCCTTTAACCCCAGCACTCCGGAGGCAGCAGCAGATGGGTCTCTGAGTTCGAGGCTAGCCTAGTCTACAGAACAAGTTCCAGGACACTAGGGCTACACAGAGAAATCATGTTTCAAAAAAACAAAAACAAACAAATAAAAGTAACAAAACATAAGGTGGAAAGTAATGGAAGAAGACATAGAATGCTAACTTTTAGTTTCCTCGTGTGCACATGTGTATCTTTACAAGCATATACACATACACACAGTAATAAAGCTAATTGGTTTGATAAATAATCAGTACCTGTTTCACAGTACTGTTTATAATGTTTAATAAAATAGTACAAAAGATTCCCTTCTACAGAACTACGTACACAACATTCAACTAATAGTGTGTGTGTAGCCCTGCCTTTCAAACCCGGTAACCAGGAACATGAACTCATGCATCAACTTTCAAAAAACAAAACCTTATGCTTTCCTCCGGGGCACATGTCTGTAAGCCAAGCATTCAGAAGGGTGAGTCAGGAAGGTCTCTGGTTGAAAGCCAGGCTGGAGTGCAAAGCACGATCCTATTAAAATAATAATAAAATAAAACAGTAATGAAAGCACCTCATCTTACAACCCTAGCATTCAAGTCAAGCCAAGATGAGAAGTATCCATAGACTGTCAAGTTCCAGCAGGCCCTGGCCAGAGAAGGCCTCTCAGGGGAGCTTGTATTAAACTGAGGAGTTGTCCTCTCAACTGCATCCAGCTGAACCTTGGACAAATCTTTGTTGGCACTGTTGATGTCTTTAGTACAGAGGATGTATCATTCAGCGAGGCCACAGAAATCCTATCTCCATGGAGATGACACTGCACTGTGGACGCAGACATATCTGGGGAAGATAAATTCCAGTGCTTCGAGTTCCCTGAGGGTGAGACAACAGTAAACAGAAATGGTGGGGACCAAGGAAGGAGGCCAAGTCCAGAGAGAAGCTACCTTGTGCGAGCAGCCCCCAAGTAGAGCAGTGATTCACATAAGCAAAAGCCAAGAGGCAGGAGAGCCAGCAGTGAATGGGGAGTGCAGACCCTCACTGGAGAGTAACTTAGGGTCTTTGGGCGATACAGAGGATAATTTTTGAGCTGTCTTGGGCGATGTCAAGATTTTGGTACAGGGAGGGGGTCAAGCCTATGAGATATGAGCAGGGAGGTATGAGCACAGAGAGAGAGATGCATCCGAGCTAGAGGGGGCATTGGTATGAAAGGGAAAAACAAAGTTCTGGAGAAGCCTGGAAGCCAGTGGGCTTTGGAGGAAGAGATGCTGGCCTTGGTAGTTGCAATCCCGAGGTCACATAATGGCACAGACGGCCATAACTCCTCCAAGTTTAGCCTGGACAGTGGAAAGTGCCATTTCTAGACAAGCAAGAGTGGGGAAAGAGTGACTAGAAAGGACTAGTGCAAGAGTGAGATGGGAAAAGGGAGTCAGGAGGTCAGTGAGACATGTTGAGGGGACATACCCAGGAGAAGATGTCTGCAGCTCAGAGAAGGTGACTGAGGCCTTGGTGGAGGTAGCATCATCCAGGGTAACCACAGAAACTGTGGCAGTAGGGGCAATTTTCTGCCTCCAACCTCAGCTTAGCCATCCCTGGACCTCTAAATAATCTCATGTCTTATCATTCCAGGTCCCCTTCCTGTGAATCTACTTTGCAACTCTTCTCTGCTTGGTGTGGAAGTCTGAGCTACTTTCCATGACCAAGCTAGTAATTACAGGAGTTTTAGTGCCTTGGATCTCTAGGGATTCTAGTCCTCCACAGAGTCTTTTACATGTCCTTAAGTCCCAGGAGCATTTGAGAGCAGCTGTTGTCTCCCCTTGACATAACCACAGGAGTCTCACTGATGACATCACAGGAAAAGCTGTGCAGAATATCAGCCAGAAGAAACACAGTCCAGAGTAGTCCTGTTTTTCTTCTCCCCTTCTCCAGAAGCAGAGCAATGCTGGCTGCCTTAGCAGATCCATCATTGACAACTCAATGCTAAGCTTTGAATATCTTTTCCAACAACTTACATTTCTATACAGGAGAAAAGCTGTCATCTGGGAGCCCAGCTGTCTGGTTTTGTGATCTTGGGCAACTCACTTAACCTTTGGGAGTCACAGTTTCTTGATCTGCAAAATGAGGAGGTTGGTGGGATATTGACTAGACACTCTTTGGCTCTAATGATGGGATTTCTTATAGTAGAGTCTTTCCTGTGCTCCTATTAAGGAAGAGAGGCAGAGAGAGGTAGGAAGAGTATTCCTGTATCACAGTGCTGCCTCAAAGAGCATCTCTGTAGTCTGTGGGAAATTCTTACCCATGAGGCACCTTCATGTGTTCAGAAGTGGGAGCTGGCAGACACTTGTTGAGTACCTACTAAGTGCCCAAGCTCAAACTGTTAGTGAATGGGAGATGATTAATCAAAGGAAGGAAGGAAGGAATTAAAAAAGATGTTTGCTTCCTGCTCCTTGTGTTCTCATTGTTTAGTCGAGCATAACATTATTGGCCACCCGATATAGGCTAAGAAATAAATGTATGATAAGTATGTTGTGTGTTTAACTCTCTTTTTTAAATGCCAGATGCTTCCTTTATCAATTTCAGAAAGACCTTGAATCCCAAACAACTTGTAAGCTAAACAATGAGGCTTTATAGTATTATTTTGAACAGATAAATTGTTGAACAGATGTATTTCACATTTCAGTCCTCTGTTTTTCTTTTGCTGTTTTTTTTTTTTAAATGCTGAAATTGTATCATTTTAATTGAGGGCAATCCTTCATATTGGTTCCTCTGATCTTTACCCTTGGAGTTGCTGCTTTTTGTTGTAACAAACTTTATGACACAAAAATACAAAAAGAGATCCAGGCATGATCCTATGCCTGGAATCCCAGCACACTGGAGGCAGAGGCAGAATGATCAGATGTTTAAGGCCAGTTTCAGCTATGTAGTGAATTCAAGGTCAGCCTAGCTACTAAAGAGAAACAGGTCTGGCATGTAGCTCAGTTGATAGAGTGCTCTGACATTCATGAAACCTGAGGTTCAATCCCCATGACTACATATAAATGGACATGATAGTACACACATGCAATCCTAGCACTCAGAAAGCAGAGGCTGAAGGATCAGAAGTTTGAGGTAACTCTTGGCTATGGAGTGATTTTTGAGGTCAGCCCAGACTACAAGAGACCTCATCAAAATAAGTAAACAAACAAAAGGCATGGACATCCTGAAGAGATGCTGTTACCTTCCATACTTTCAATGATGAAATGGATGCTCGAGGCCTCATGGCCAATGGAGGTCACTAAAGCTGCCTGGGGTTTGATCTTCATCAATCAACTCCAGATCATAAGTGTTACTGTTTGTAAGATAAACACAAATAAGATACGGTAAGGTAAGAAAGGGTGGTGATGGCACTCTCCTTTAATCTTTGCACTTGCGAAGCAGAGGCAGGCAGATCTCCAAGTTCAAGCCCAGCCTGGTCTACAGAGCCAGCTCCAGGACAGCCAGGGCTGCACAGAGAAATCCTGTCTCAAAAAACACCAAACCAGACCAAACCAAACCAAACCACCACCACAACAACAAACCCAAACCCAAAACAAAACAAAACAAAACAAAAAAAACCCCAAACCAGAAAAATAAACAATTAACTGAGCAGGTGAGCAGGTGCTGTATTTCAAGGCTTATCCTCAGCAAGGCTCACTGTAGTTGTAACTGTTCTCTGGGTGGGGTTGGGAGTAGGATCTTTAGGAGATGTCTAGTCATGGCACAGACTGGAGGAGTCACACCAACAGGAGTGGATTTGTTAGCATGAATATTGGTTTGTCTCCTCTTATTCTCTATAACTCTATATAGATTTATGCTTTCTTCATTACAGTGAAGCAAGAAGGCCACTGCCAGATGCTGATGATTCAAGCTGGATTTTCCCCAGAGCCACTAGTCAATACATCTCTACTAAAAGTTACCCAGACTCAGGGAGACTAGGCTGGACTCAAAATCACAGAGACCCGCCTGCCCTCTGCCTCCCAAGTGCTAGGATTAAAGGTATGTGCCACTATTGCCTGGTGGTGCTTAACCATATTCTTGTCACTTTATACTATTGTTGGCATGACTGACTGTAGTGAAAGCTGATATAAATATTGAATAGTGTGTTTGTGGATCATTTGCAACCAGATGAGAACACTCTTAGGGTATTCTATCAACTCAAAATATGCCAGAGTTTACAGAGGGGAAGAAAATCTTGACTAAGCATTTTTCTGACAAGGGATTAGTATCCAAAATATAAAAAGAACTGGAAGGCCTAGCCCCCAAACAAACAAATGAACAAACAAACACATAGCTAAGCCTAAATCATTGAACAGTGAATTGAACAGATAGTTCCCAAAAGAAGAAACACAAATTGTCAGAAGAAAATGTTCAACAACTTTAAGCATAAGGCAAGAACAAATTAAAACAATACTGAGAGCCTGCCTCACCCCAGTCAGAATGGCCACCACCAAGAAAACAAGCCACAGCCTGAAACACTCCTGTCATTCCAGCAGCAGCGAGGCTGAGGTAAGAGGGTCACAAGGCTGAGACTATCCTGGGCTACAAAGTGAGTTCCAGGCTAGCTGGATAGTTTGAGTTGTAGAAGGAGATCCTATTTCAAACCAAACAGACAAAAATAAATAGATGACAAAAAATACTGATAAGGATGCAAGGAAGTGGGCAATTAGGAATCCGTGCCTACTGGTTAGAGGAGAGTGCAAACAGGTGCAACCAATATAGAAATGTGTGACCAGTCTTCCAACACTTAAAAATAGAGTTGATACATGACCCAGCTATACCCCAGACCCATCCTAAGCCAGCATACTACAATCTCATGGTCATGTTTATTGTTGCACAAGAGCCAAGATCCAGAACCATCCTAGATGCCTATCGAACTGTATAAAGAGAATTTGATACCTATATATACAGTGAAGTTTTTTGTTGTTGTAAAAAGAATGGATAGACCTGGCATCATTATATTAAGGGAATTAAACCACATAAAGAAGGGTAAATATTGTGTGTTCTCTCTCATTTGCTGAAGCTGTATTAATAAAATCAGAGGGGCACTAATAGGGAGAAAAAAGATCACTGACAGGAAGGGACAATGGAGGACAATGGAGGTGAATGTTACCAACGATACAATGATATACAAAGACCATATGAAGAGATATATATGAAAGGCCTATATTGTAACCCATTATTTTGTACAATTACTAAAATGCATTAGTAAAATAAACAATAATCAAGTATCAGGAAAGATGTGGCGTGCACAGTGTGAAATGACAAACACAAATGACTGAAACTGTGTAAAAATGATACACAGCGAGCGCAGCATCAGCCAGTGCTTATTTCTAGGCTGGCTATTATTTTATTTTCCTTGCTTTTTGTCTGTCTTTTAACATGGGTGTGTCTGACTTGTATAATAGACAAAACAAAAGCTTATATAGCTTTTGCCACCTAAAACAGAGCAGGAAAGTAATCGTGTGTGTGTGGTTGGTGTGTGTGTGTGTGTGTATATATGTGTGAGTGTATATGTGTGCGTGTGTGTAGTGCGTGTGTGTGGTGTGTGGTGTGTGTGTGTGTGTGTGGTGTGTGGTGTGATGTGTGTGTGTGTGGTGTGGTGTGGTGTGTGTGTGTGTGGTGTGTGGTGTGTGGTGTGATGTGTGTGTGTGTGTGGTGTGGTGTGGTGTGTGTGTGTGTGTGTGGTGTGTGGTGTGATGTGTGTGTGTGTGGTGTGGTGTGGTGTGGTGTGTGTGTGTGTGTGTGTGTGGTGTGTGGTGTGGTGTGGTGTGTGTGTGTGTGGTGTGTGGTGTGGTGTGGTGTGTGTGTGTGTGGTGTGTGGTGTATGGTATGTGGTGTGTGTGTGTGGTGTGGTGTGGTGTGTTGTGTGTGTGTGTGTGTGTGTGTGTGGTGTGTGGTGTGGTGTGTGTGTGTGTTTGTGTGGTGTGTGGTGTGGTGTGTGTGTGTGTATGTGTGGTGTGTGTGTGTGTGTGTGTGTGTGTGTGTGTGTGTGTGTGTGTGTGTGTGTGTGGTGTGTGGTGTGGTGTCTGTGTGGTATATGTGTGTGTGTGTGTGTATGTGTGTGTGTGGTGTGTGTGTGGTGTGTGGTGTGTGTGTGTGTGTGTGTGTGTGTGTGTGTGTGTGTGTGTGTGTGTGTGTGTGTGTAGTACCTAGGGAGGTAGGTGGGGAGGTGAATTCCAGAAAAACAAGTCAGAGATGGTGATGGAAGGGGGTCCTTATGTCCGTGGCTCCTGACCCTCCTCTAGAGCTATTTGGAAAGGTGTCTAGGGAACGAACAATCTGGGGAAATGTCACTTTCTAGCAGTTTAGGGGCACTGGTGTCCGGGGCAGTCAACAGTGGCTTTGATCTGCTTAACCTCTCCAGGGTCAGGCTGCTCTGACCTGTGTTCTCACCCCAGAGCTGCAGCCGGGTCATTGCTCCTATTGTTTTATAGCCCACATTAACTACCGGCCCAAAGAACAGGCTGGCTTGCTCCCCACATCACTGTGTCCCTCCAGCCCAAGCTAGCGGGCTTTGTTTCCTCCCCAGGGCTCCCTTTGTGCCAACTCAGGGGGAAAACACTTGCTTCTGCTCCCTCACACCAATGGCTTCCTCCTCTCCCAGTTCATAAGCACTTTGTCATGGTGACCCCGAGGGTTATTTGGGACTTTGATCTTTTGTACCTAGAGTCTAGTTTCTAAGATGCTACTGTAGCTAAGCAGGTACCTACAAGTGTGCCATGCCATGGGAGTGGCAGGGTCAGGAGTTTGGGGGCACTTAACTACCTGAGTCTTGGTGTCCAGGCTTCTTGCCTGTGGCGTTTTAAGTTCCCCTTTGGAGTAAACACTCTGACTGAGCCTTCTTGTATCTTCCACACTCAAGCCTAAGAGTCTTCAAGAACAGGATAAAGGACTTTTCTTAAAGACCTCCAACCTGTCCTGTGGTCACTCGGTACCTATCCTGTCTCATTCTCCCTCACTAGCTCTAGCCCTTTCCCAGGACTCTGCCCTTTCTAATACCTTGTCGTCTACAGCAGGGTTCTCAACCTGTGGTTCACAACCCCTTTGGGGATCAAATGACCCTTTCACAAGGGTCTCCCTGAAACCATTGGTCAACACAGATATTTGCAATATGGTTCATGAGTAGCAAAATTACAGTTATGAAGTGTCAATGAAAATCATTTTATGGTTGGGGTCACCACAACATGAGGGACTGTGTTAAAGGGTCACAGCATGAGGAAGGTCGAGAACCATTGATCTTCAGGAACCTCCAGCTGTCTGCTGTCCTCTACATGCTCACAGTCTAGTGTGTAGCCCCTTCCCTGCTGCAGCCCAGGATTGTTCTCTGACAAGTCACCGCTTCCCCTCATAGCTGAGCGCGGTGAAGTCACATGCCCTGCCTTCTTTGTTAGATACCACCACTCACTGCCCTACCATTGTCCCAATAGGGGCAAAAACCATGCAGTGTTTCATCATTTCAAGCCAGCTGTAGAATGACTTCTGATACTTTCCCAAGGTGTTTTAGAAGCTGCAGAGATGGCTCATCAGTTTAGAACAGTGTTTGTCCTTCTAGAGAGGCTGGGATAAATTCCCTGCACCCACATGGTAATGCGCAGCGGTCGATAGCTCTAGTTCCACGGGATTCAATGCCTCTTCTGGCCTCAATAAGCCCAAGGCATACTTGCAGGCAAAAGACTCATACACATAAAATAATTGGGAAAAAGAAAGGAAGAAATTTTATAGCATAGACAGGAGTAAATGTAGTGAATGAACCTAATTTTTTGAGTTAAGGTCTAGGGTCATGAAGTGATAGAGATAATGAGAATTACTTGATTAATTTTTTCATTTATTTTACATACCAATTACATTTGGTGAATTTTTAAAACCAAGGAAAGGTTCAATTCATTTGTTCTTTTATTTTAATTTAGTTTTTAAGACAGGATGCCGTTTTACAAGAGGGGGAGCCCAACATAGGCAGTCTAGGATTCCTAATCTTTTGCATTTCTAGAATTCCAACACTCAGGAAGTAGAAGCAGGAGGACCAGAAGTTAAAAAGTGTCCTTGCATACACAGCACGTTCCAGCTCAGCCTGGGATACCACAGTGTGTGTGCCACAATTCATAATTTTTATGGTGCTGGAGATCCAGCCCAGAGCTTTATTCATTCTACAGAAGCACTCTACCAACCGAGCTACCTGCTCAGCCCTACTTCCTAATTTAAACAAACAGGAATGGAATACTTCCCTGGGGTTTGCTCCTTTGTTGTGAACTCACACAAATGGGACAAAACAATCTACCAAGAGATGTAGGGGCAGGTAAATTCTGGGCATGCTGAATTCCATCTAGAGGAAGAAAGCGGCACCCTAAAGCCGAGGCTGAACTTACTGAGACAGATGTAAATGGTCCTGAGAAATTTATTAGGAAATAGTTTGGGAGCCTCAATCCACTTCCTCCCATAGAAATGCCAATTAATAGTTGTGGGGAATTCCGCCAAAGCATTAAACAGCAGCTAAATGCATTCTTCTATCTGCTCGAATTTACAGTATTGACATTCATCCCTGTACCTCTTCGGAAAATTTGGGTTTGCCTATAGGCAGCCTGCCAGCTATGTCTCAGCTCTGTACCAGATTCTTGTACTGTGCCAGTGCTCTAGGAATCTACCTACAGTCCCCTCTGCAGTAGGTAAAGCCACAGCCCCTTCTACTCCCTTCAACCCCAATTTACCCTGACCCAAAAAGGTAAACAGGGTTGTTGCCCACCCCCACTGAGCCCATCCATTCATCTGTTTTGTCATTTGCAATCTAGAAATGATTGTTGGCCAGTGAGTTGTTTTTATGTATTCATTCCACAAATGCTTTGCTAAACACTTGGAACAGTGTTAAGTTTTTAGGAGATAAAAAGTGAACACAGGGTGGTCTGTGCCAGGAAGAAAATGGTTTTAGTGTGGTCTGTGATGAGGCCACCTGGGATGTTTTGTGATGAAGAAGACAAAACACTCCAGTGGGGTGTCCTTCGAAGCCGCCCGAACTGTGTATAGGAGTGGGCATAGAAGACATGGGCAAAGATGACGCTACCCTTGAAGGTTAAGGAAGGAAGGTTAAGGAAGAAATCTAACTGGTGAAGAAAAAAATGGAAAGAAAATCCTGTTGAGATCATAAAGAAGGTGGATGATGGGAAGACCCTGGGATTAAGGAAGGGGTGGGGGTATAAGTGAGGGAGGCTTCACCCCTTGATTGACTATGGCCTTTAGGCACAGGGATTGTTTGTCAGTATGGTCTCTGAGCTGGACTCGCCCACTGTGCTGGGGATGGGCATACACTGACATCATCTCTTGACAGGCTACCCCAGAATTTCCTTTACAAATGGTCCAGCCAAACATCAAACCTCACCATCCTCCCCCAAATGCTTTGCCTTATCTGCAAATAAATTTTGAGAACACTTACTGCCTTCAAACTGTCCATGTGTTCTGTTGGGTGGCAACCCCCACCCCATTCTCCACCCCGGATGTGTGCATAGTTGCCTCTGAACGTGCTGTCTGGGATCTGTAGAAAGATAATTATTTGCCTTTCTCGTAAGGGAAAGCTAATTATTAGAAAGGATTCCAGCATAATTACACAGTTAGGCTCCGTGTCTTTGTATATATTGCTTCCTGGCAAAGATGTTCCAGTTATCCTGGAGCCATTGTTAGAGGAGGGAACTACCATTTCTGATAGTCTTTTGATTTCTCACCCTTTTGCCCGCCCTTGATTGACTGGGATAGGTGGACTGAGTCACATTCTGAAGGTTAGGAAAGGGAGTGTCCTCAGTCACTGTAAGAAAGACACCCCTAGAAGACCACACACACCCTCTCTTTCTTAGTCCTCAGAATGTGACTCATTCTACCTGCTGTGTCATGGTCCCTCTTTGGCTGTGGGGCTTTGTGTAGAACTTGGGTCTCTGACTGGACAGCTGGCCCTTCCCCCGTTGCAAGGGAAGAAGTAAGGAACCTGGTTTCTGGTGGGGCTGGGCCAAGCCATGGAGCTTACTTCCACACTTGTGTGCTAAGGATGGAGTGGTTAGTTGCCTCTTACCTAAGGGTGGAATGAAGGGGATAGTCTCCAAGGACAACGGTGCTCTCAGCTGTGTGGGGTGGAGGTGGGGGTGAGGGTGAGGGGTGTCACCAGAAGTGCTGTATAGCCTGGAGAGCTGATCCTTGTCCAGCCACAAACCAGGGGTAACTCTAACACATAGGCAAAGAGCTACTGATGACTGACTATCTGCTAGCTTTATTGTCTCCATGGCTTTCTCTGTAGGGAGAAATGGGCCAAGAGAACCAGATGAAAGCTCAATGTAACCATGTTTGTAGAAGTGAGTGAAATATGAGCTGGAGGAGAGGGATGGCTGTGTTGAATTGGTAGGGACTCTTGGCCACAGTTGTATAGCCTCTTCATACGAGAGAGGGGTCCCTGGACCAGAGATTTGAAACACTTCTTCCTATTTTGATATTGTGTGCAATCTTTAAAGTCTATGCATTTTGTGTGTATGTGTGAATGTGTGTTCATCCATGTGAATGTGTGGGTTTATGCATGTGCGTGTGGAAGTCAGAAGTTGATATTAAGTGTCTTTCTCCAGCCCTCTCCACCTCAATTTTATATTACATTTATTTATTGTTTCTATGTGTATATGTATCTGTGTCTGTGTCTGTATGTGTGAGTGTGTGTGTATGTGCATGTGTGTCTGTGCATGTTTGCCTGCGTGTGTGTGTGTGTGTATTGGAATCAAGTGATCACCTTCCATTCTCTCCTTCCATCATGCGGGGTCCCTGAGATCAAATCTGGGTTGTTAAGCTTGTCATTTTTTTTTTTTTGAAACAAGATCTCCCCTGATTCTGTATTTCACAGATCCAGCTAGACAGGCTGGCCATCAGCCCAAGGATCCTATTGTCTGTCTGTGCTGATTTTTTAAATGAGTGCTGTGGATCCAAATCCAGGTTCTCACACTTTAAAGGCAGTTGCTTTGTCACCAAAACCATCTTCTTAGTCCTTTGTTTACTTTACAAGATGAAGTCTCATATAGCTCAAATTGTCATCACACTTGCTATGTAGCTAAGCGTGACCTTGAACTTCTGGTCTTCTTGCATTTACCTCTGGGCATGTGTCATCAGACATAGTTCGAGTGGTGCTGGGGATGGAACCCAGGGCTTTGGGTACATCAAGCAAGTCTTCTACAGACCAGTACACTTAAGTACACTTAGTGTGCTGTTTTGTTTTTTAGTTTTTGGGTTTTTTTTTCCCACATCAAGAATCTTAAACCATTCAACCAAAAGTCAACCTTTGACCTAGTGTCTCTACTTCAGAAAATTTTCTGAAGGAAAAAGGTACATAAACAAGGATGTACCATATTGTTTATATATTATGGGAATAAGATAAGGCTCCAAGAATGGGGGATTCACTCTATTACATCCTCATAATAGATATTTTTTTAACATTAATTGAAAAAATGTTTATGGGCCCTATTAAAAATACAGGGAAATGGTTATGTTATATTCAGGAAGAAAAACAGGATATAAAATTGGACATTGAATCACAATTGTGAAGACAATGTTGCAAAGCCAGAGCAATGCAGTTAAACATGGAAAAACATTAGAGGCGTTAAGGTTCTTTGATAGAACAGTAAGGAATTAAAAAATAACGCTGATAAAACATTGAACATAAGTGTTAACAAGACTTTTTCATCAGTGCAAAATAGCCTGGTAAAATAACTAAAGAGAGAAAACACTTCTTTTCCCTCATGGTTTCGGAGGGCTTACCCAGCCCATTATTGTGAGGAGGGCATGGTGAACTTGGAAGCTTAGATCAGGGCAGTCAGAGAGTAGGGAGAAGAGGGGAAGGGACTGGAATATGGTTTGTCCTTCTGGCATACATTCTTTCCAGGCAGAACCTATCACCCATCTCCTTTTGTTTTAAACTAACTTTTAATAATGCCATCAGATTATGAAGGAATATATCTATTGATTTGGTTAGATCCCTCAGGACCCAGTCATACCACATCTCAAAGTCCTTCAGTTTGGAGCTGGAGAGATGGCTCTGTGTGTGATAGGAGTTATGTTCTCAGCACCTACGTCAGATGCCTCACAACTAATTGATTGTAACTACTTCAACTTTACTACATCAGCAGCTCACACCAAATTCCAGGATTTTCCAGGACCTACAAGACTTTGAACTTGTAAGAAGTAAACTTACATCTATCTTTTTTTTTTTTTTTGTCTGTTTTTGACAGTACCTCCTTATGTGATCCCAGCTAGCCTCATGGAGATCAGCCTGTCTCTGCCTCCTGAATGCTGGTGTTAAAGATGTATGCCATTGTACCTGGACTGTTCAAGGTTCTGCAAAATGATAAAATGGTTTAATTTCTAACATTAAAGTTTTGGGGAAATGGGAACCCTAAGTGGTTTCCATAGCTAAGTCTAGATTTAAGGATCACTCTCAAATTGTTCCTTTTCCCTTCCCTTCCCTTCCCTCCCCTCCCCTCCCCTCCCCTCCCCTTCCCTTCCCTCCCCTCCCCTCCCCTCCCCTCCCCTTCCCTTCCCTCCCCTCTCCTCCCCTCCCCTCCCCTCTCCTCCCCTCCCCTCCCCTTCCCTTCCCTTCCCTTTCTTTTCCTTCCTTTCCCTTCCCTTTCTTTTCCTTCCCTTCCCTACCCTTCCCTTCCCCTCCCTTTCTTTTCTTACCCTTCCCTTCCCTTCCCCTCCCTTTCTTCTTTCTTTTCCTTCCTTTTCTCTTCCTTCCTTCCTTCCTTTCTTTTTTTTTTTTTGAATTTGAGATATTTATCTATTGAAAATGAAGTTTTTTGTTTCTTTGTTTGAGACAAGGTCTCTCTATGTATCCCTGGCTGTCCTGGAATTTGAACTCAGAGATATACCTGCCTCTGCATCCTGAGTGCTGGGATAAAGGTGTACACCACCATACCTGAAGATGAAGTTCTAAAACTAGCCCAGAACCATAGGCATAGATATTCAAACATGATCCTGTGTATAGAGGGCTTGTTGCCTAGGAAGGGTTCAACATCTGTTGACTCCTATTTGGGGATTCTTAGCCACCAGACAGGTAAAGTCTCAGCTACTTCTTCCTTGTTGACAGAATTTCACTGGTAGCAAGTCCTAGCTATGATGTTCCCAGTTTTAAATTGGCCAGTTTGGTTAAAGGCATGGCATGACAGGCAGCCTTCATTGTGTGAGCAAATAGTAGATTAGCCCCACAAAAGAGAATGCTTCAGTACTGACCCGTGCTAGCACCAATGAGAATGTCCTCCTCTAGAACAAAGAAATCAGCAGTCACTACAGCACTCAACTGGGGGCTTTCTCACAACCTAAGAGGTAAATAAGGCTCATTTTCCCTCTCTCTCTCTCTCTCTCTCTCTCTCTCTCTCTCTCTCTCTCTCTCTCTCTGTGTGTGTGTGTGTGTGTGTGTGTATGTGTGTGGTCACTCACAGCTGACAATTAGGCTCCCAGGAAGGTGAGCTTAAGGGTTTTCCTCTGGCCATTCACCTGCATGATGTCACTTTCATGACTACTTTGAGGTTTTTTGGCTATAAAAGTTGTCCATTGTCACTACATAGGTGTTTCACAGGGGTGGGTAGACCAGATGGCTCAGAGAAACCCTGGGTGCCTCAGTATGGATAGATGATTAGATGATCAGGATCTGAGCGGTTATGAAGGAAATGACCTTGGCTAGAAACAGTGACTCTGTTCTACCACAAAGCTTCCAATGCTGTGGTCTTCAGAGTTCTTAGGCTTCATGGTCCTTTAGTATAGATGGACTGACTTGGGAGGTCATGCTTGCCAGCACTGCTTGTATTCTTACTAGGTCAATTTCATAAGGATAGCTAAGTATCAAATGCTTGCTTTGTTCATTCCAGGACTATGAGAATAGTGGATACCAGAGACCAGCCCCAGGTCCTCTGGAATTTGTGTTTCATTTGTTTGTTATTTTGTTGCTGGGTCTGGAACCCATGGTCTAATGCATATGAAGCACCCCATCTATCATTGAGCTACATTCTTCAGCCTTTTATATCTTTTGAAGTATAATTTTATGCCTAGGTATGATTAGGATTGAAGTAGAGAGAATCTAAAGGTCTACCTCATTACAATTGGGTAGGAATGCGATGGAGTTGGCAAGAAAACAGTAGCTAGATGTATGATGTGTAGGACCGGAGGGTAGGGACTGATCTTTTCATCAAGAAAAGAGGCAGTGGATGAGATGACCTTCAAAGACACTTCCTACCTGGGAAGGGAGTCAATGGCTACTTTTCATGGCAGGTATGGCATATTCACTTATTGACACCAAAATGGGTTGTGATTGAGTTGAAATTGAATGAGTAAACAAATTGAGCCACTGCAAAGCCTAACTAAGAACCAGCTGACTATTCACACATCTGCCTGTAATTCTGACCTGTGAAGGCTCTTGATGTCCCATCTTCTCCAGATGCTGCAAGTAGGGCAAGTCTCCCTACAAGTCTGAGCACCCTTCATAGATGGAGACTCTGCAGCTCCTAGCTGCCAGCTTTGTAAAGAACTGGGGAGGCTGGAGGTATGGCTCAGTGGCAGAATGTTCACCTAGTATGGGTAGGACCCTGAGGGGGGGTGTCCCAGCCCTAGTATGGGTGAGAGAGGGTCCCCAGGTGTCTGTTTCTTGACTTGTAGAACCAGGTTCTTTTCCTGAGCCACCCGCGATCTGATCACACCCCAGGCAGGGCTCTCCAGCATTTCCTGCCTCGTATACAATTCTGAGGATTTATTGTAGCTGGGATTTTGTTTCAAGCGTTTAATATGATTAGTGAACATCAAATATCAAAAGCTTATCTAGTAAACACCTCCCACCCATGCCATAGATGTTATGGTCAGCTTCAGATTGAAGTTGAGTCGAATTTCAAAACAGATGCAATTTCAAGAGGCCAGAGCGAGGCCGCCCACATCTGCCGCTGTGATCTTTCGTGTGCAATAAATGGCATTGTTGGGGAGCTGGGCTGTAAAACTCAGCCAGGTCAGCAGGACCTACTCACAATGCAGGAGCTTTCCGGGAGGATTTTTAAAAATGCAGTCACACACATTGAGGCCAGTGGACAGTCTGCTGGGATAGGACCAAACTAGCTGTTTAAGGCTGGGATGTTAAAAATCAAACAGTATCTTCAAGTCAAATGCAAGTGATACCCTGAGCAGCCGGGCTTTCAGGAATGATACTGGCAGGAAGGCAGACATGAAGGGGTTGTAAAGAGGATGTTGTTGTCTCCTGATTCTCACTATTTTTTTTTTATAAGATGCACATTTAAAAGAATTGGTTAGCACATTTAAAAAAAATTGTTAATTCCCTTCAGAATAGAAATGAAGGATGAGCCTAAGCTGTGCTAGTCTGTGGATGTTGTGGCTAAAACAGGGCATCTTCTTGCTTATGTCAGGATGAGCGATTAGACTCTGTCTAGTGTCTCTGAGGATTCTAGGAACAGGACATGAGTCTTTGTGGGTGTACATGCATGAGGGAGCAGGAGCTTTTGTGTCTGTATTAGTGTGTATATGTATGGAGTGTGTGTATATGTGAGAGCAGGGGCTTGTGTCTGTGTAAGTGGACATGTGTGTGGAGGCAGGGGTCTCTGTGTCTGTGTAGGTGTGTGCATGTGTGTGGGTCTAAGGACCTGTACTTCTGTGTGGGTATGCATGTTGTGAGGGCAAGGGCCTGTGTGTCTCTGTGAGTATGCATGTGAGAGGAGTGGGGACTTGTGTATCTCTGTGAGTGTGCTTGTTTATGGGACTAAGACGTGTGCCACTGTAGGTGTGTGTGTGTATTGGGAAGTAGAGGTATGTATGTCTGCATGAATGTGTATATGTATAGAGGCAGGGACCTGTGTCTTTGTGTTGTGTGCATTGGGGGGCAGGGACTTGTGTGTCTATTGTAGGTGTGCATGTGTGTGGGAGCAGAGTTATGTGTGTCTACATGGACATACGTGTGTGGATGCAGGGGCCTGTGACTTTGTGTTTGTGTGTGTGCGTGTGGGAGCAGGGACTTATGTAAGTATGTAGGTGTGCATGTGTGCATGAACAGAGGTATATGTGTCTGTGTGTATGCTCATGTGTGCAGGCAGAAGCATGTGTCACTGTGTGGGTGTGCCTGAGTGTGGAGGCAGAGAATATGTATGTGGGAGCAGGGCGCTGTGGAAGGGCTCATCCCAACAGTCCACCCACCTCTCTTCCCAGCCACAGCCCTGTTCCTCCTGGGGGCTAATGTTTCTCTAGGCGCCACAGTCCTGTGGATTTGAGTGACCCGTTCCAGCTGTTTCTGGCTGTAGCTCTGAAGCTGGTGGTCGCCCAGCGGGTGGCAGGGTGGGTTACACCGTGGAAAATGCGTTCCTAATGGGGCAACAGCTGCCACCAGCCAGAGCTCCCGGAGTCCGTACAAGGAAAGAAACTGCTCTCTGCTGTAGGCACTGGTAAATTTCACCCAGAAAGGAAGATTTGCTGCTTCCAATAAGGGTGCAATTTGTCTGCTGAGATTCCTAGAAGCTGATGCGAGGGTGTGATGGCCAGTCGGCAGTGTGAAATTCACTGACCACTCCTTTGAGAATGCCTACTCTGTATTCCAGCTATGCCTGCTCTGGCCAGACCTGCCCCACCCACAGCCTGCAAAGACCCAGAAGACTAACAGCATCTGGACTCTTCAGGAAGGAACCCATTCAACCTACAAATCTGGGGAGGGAGCATGGGCCCAGCTAGCATACAAGGATTCTCAAAATGAACCTGGTGGAAATGGAGAGGAAATGTAGGATGGGGGAGGTGGGGTTTCTCAAATAGCCCTTTCCTCCAGAAGTCAGTGAGAGACAATCCAGGCTACAGACTCAACCTTCCTGCAGAGGATTTATTTTCCTTTCATTTCACAAGCATCACACTTGAAACTTGCTGCAAGGCTTCCTAAGACACAGGATTCTTCCCTCAGCCTGTCCTGGAGGTGACAGCTTTGAACTCTTTGTTGACTCCTGTCATTTTCCCAGTGCCTCCCTTAGCAGTAGAGTGTGTCTTGATGTGACAGTTTAAGGAACAATCTGTTAACTTCTTAATACCGGTATGCTGATTTTCTTTCTGTTGCTGTGATAAAATACCTTGACAAGAAGCAACTTCAGGGAGAAATGGTTTATTTTAGCTCAAAAAAATCCAGGTTATTGTCCATGACAGAAGGGACATGGAGGCAGGAACTTAAAACAGGTGGTCATAGCACACCCAGACTCAGGAGTGGAGAGGTGAATGCATGCATCCCAACTTGCTGCCTTGTGCTGAACTCTATTGATTCTTTGGGCATGGTGGTGCATGCCTTTAATGCCAGCACCCAGAAGGCAAAATGAGATCCAGGATACCCAGAGCTGTGTTACACAGAGAAGCCCTATAGGTGGAGTCTTCTGTCCCACCATCCAGCTCCTCAAATAACCACACAGAGGTTTATTATTAATTATAAGTGCTTGGCTGATAGCTTAGGCTTGTTACTAACTAGCTCTTTCAAGTTATATTAACCCATATTTTATATTTATGTCCTACCATGTGGGGGTACCTTCTTTTAGCACGGAGTGTTTATCTTCTGCTTGCTCTGCATCTGGCTGTCGACTCCACCCTCCTTCCCAGTGTTCTCTCAGTCTGGCTCTCCCACCTGAGCTCTTCCTGACTAGCTAATGGCCAGTTGGCTCTTTATTAAACCAATGAGAACAAAATGTCTTCACGGTGTACAAAATCATTATTTGACAGCAAAACCCTATTTCAAAAAACAAAACAACAACAAAGAACAAAAAAACCCCAAAATAATAAAAACAAAAAAACACAAACAAACAAACAAACAAACAAAAACCCACTCTAACTGCTTGCCTAGGGAATGGTGCCATTCACAGTGGGCTTGGTCATCTCATGTCAACAAACTGAATTAAGACAATAATGCATAGAAATACACAAGGACCAACCCAACTGTGGACCATTTCTTGTTGAGACTCTTCCCAAGTATGATAGTTTGAATGAGAATGGCCCCCATAGGCTCATATGTGTGAATACTTGGTCCCCAGTTAGTGGAACTCTTTGGGAAGTATTGGGAGGCTTGACCTTGTTGAAAGAGGTATGTCACGGGGTGGGGGGAGGGTTTGGGGGGGACACAGATGGACTTGGGCTTTGAGGTTTTAAAGATTCTTGCCATCCCCAGTGTGCTATCTTCTTCCTGCTTGTGAGTCAGGGTGTGAGCCCTTAGCTGTTCTTATAGTCATGCCTTTGCTCCACCATCATGGACTCTAACCCTCTGAAACCATGAATACAAGTAAACACATTCTTTTAGTACTTGCCTTGCTCACAGAGTTTTGTCATAGCAATAGAAATCCTAATTAAGTACCAGGTGATTCTAGGTAATTTCAAGTTGACAGTTAAAGTTAACTATCATGGTGGGTGTGTGTGTGTGAAAATTCTCTCATAATTATCTCCTTTTCCATTACTACCTGTGCCATAGTTTGATTGCTCAATAATTAATTAATTAATTTGGCAATGCTAGGATTGACTCCAAGGCCCTGTGCATGCTAGGCAAGAGCTCTATTATTTCAAACACTTGGTTCCTTGAGACAGGGTCTTACTAAGAAATCCAAGTTGAGTCTGCTTCCACAGTCTCCGGAGGGCTAGGATTACATGGTATACCAACATTCTCATTTTGGGCTGTTTTTGTTGTTTCTGCTCCTCAAGGCTGGGGTTAGGGTTATGCTCTGGTGTAATTTCTCAATGGTAGCATTCTGAGATTACCAGCTATAGTTGAATGGTTTGGAGGTATCTGGGTTCTTGGGGATAAAATGGGATGGAGTGGCTGGGGCTCAGTGCCCTCTTCCAGTTTTCTCATTGTACACATTTTCTTGCTAACTCTGAAGCAAAGAAAGGCTTTCATTGTTTCAAGTCTAGACTCCAGAATTTTTTTGGAAACATGATTTTTTTTTCTTTAAAAATAATATGCTCATTATAATGCATTTTGAGTGGTATAAGCATTGCATCTCCTAAGAATGTCCCTTACTATTGATAATATGGACGAGGGAAGGAATATAAGAAACAGAAAGAAGAGCTCATAAAGTTGTAGTCAGGGCATGATAAAACAGTTTCTTGGTAACTTGTAGAAACATAGAATTTGAGGCTAAAATTACCCAAGAAAAAGATGCTTGGCACATCTATACCTACAAATCAAGTCAGATGTATTTCACAGGGCAGGACCGCTCTGCAAAAGCTTCCCTTTCTACCCCTTGCAGTACTGTGGGAGAGACCGCTAGCTGGGATTAGAAACACACTTCTCATAGAGCTCAGGAGACCCTGGAGAGGTGTGTGTGGGGCACATAAATAATGGAAGAGCTGTGGCAAATGCTTTCAAATGAGCCATCTGTCCCTGGTGCAGAAGGGAGCCATGAAAACATGACCCTAACTGCATGGTCCCAGCACAGGAGAGGGTCTGTTACATTTACAATAGATACCAAGAAGAGGATTGTGCTCCACACAAGGGATGCTGTTCAAAACATACCTGTCTTTAGACGTGAAATGGCTCACTTTGCAGATGTGCAAACCAAGTATCATACTCCCAGCCATAGAGCAGATCCATGGTGAGACTCAAAGACAAACCCTGGTGCTCTCCTCCCCTCCCTCCGTCCCTCCGTCCCTCCCTCCCTCCCTCCGTCCCTCCCTCCCTCCCTCCCTCCCTCTCTCTCTCCCTCCCTCCGTCCCTCCCTTCCTCCCTCCTTTCCTCCCTCCCTTCCTCCCTCCTTTCCTCCCTCCCTTCCTCCCTCCTTCCCTCCCTCCCTCCCTCCCTCCCTCTCTCCCTCCCTCCCTCTCTCCCTCCCTTCCTCCCTTCCTCCCTCCCTTCCTCCCTTCCTCCCTCCCTTTGTCCCTCCTTCCTTTCTCTCTCTTTCCCTCTTTTGGGAAGTCAGAAAGGGATCAGTTGAGATTAATAATCATGGAAGGCTTCTAGAGAAAGTGGAAGTGCAACTCAGTGGCACTGGAGTTGAATATTAACCCAGAAGAAGATCTGACATTTTTTAATGGGGTATCTGGCAGAAGATGCTGGGACAACTAGGCAGGAAGAGTCTAGAGTCAGGAAGATAAGTGAAGAGGATCTTGTATTTGTGGAGGAGAAGATCTTGGTTTGGACAAGCAGGCCAGGGCCTGGAGAGATGTCTCAGTTATTAAGAGCTCTTGCACACCACCTGAGTTTGGTGGCATCTATATTTTGCAGTTTAAGAAGCCTGTAACTCTTGGGGACCTGAAACCCTCTTCTGTCCTCAGAGGGCAACTGTAGTCACACACACATAGGTACACATAACTAAAAAAAAAAAAAAAAAAAAAAAAGGAAGAAAGAGAGAAAAAGAAAGAAAAGAAGGAAGAGCAGAATAGTAGAAAGGGAGGGAAGAGCTAACAGAAGGAAAATGTAAGCAACACTTTGATCTAACAGCTGATATAACAAGGCAGTGACTGGATGGGGGGGAGGGAAATTTTAGGTCTATACTATTCCCAACTTCCTAGCTTAGTTACCTATCTGGGTGATGATGACACTTAATGGGAGAGAAGATTAAAGAGAGGGGAAAGAGGGTGAGTCTAGGTTTGAACTTTAAGTATCTGGCTGACCTCATATATACTTTTTTTTTTTTTAAATATAAAAGTTTGCATTTTTCTTTCAAAGTAAAATCCTTGAAAGCCATGCATATTGGGATTAGCCTTGTCTTGTAAAGGAATACAACTTTAGAAAAACTGTGTGCCTCTGAGAGCTTGTCCAGAGTCCCCACACAGAGATCCATAGTTTCTGGCTCCCTTAGAGCATGCTGTTAGATTGGGCTTCTCTGCCCCTAAGGATATAAGGACCAAGCCTCATTTCCCCAGGCAACAGGAACCTCTCCTTGTGTTTCTCCACAGCTCAAGAGTGAAGGTTTTTGCTTTGACCCATGAGAAAGCAATCTTTGGGGTTTTTTAGAGTGACCAACATAGACTCAGTTCTATCAAGACCATCAAATTAGAAATGAATATGAAAATGCTCAGAAAGGTGACCTTGGGCCATGGCCAAGGCCTCCAAATGCCTTCTGAATCATCAAAGACAGATTGCATTACTGCCAGGGTGGTTGTGATACCAGGCCTGGTTTGTGATGTTTGGAAGCCTCTGGGATGAACCATTTAAGGAAACGTATTTCATTACTTATTTATGTTCACACCTTGCTGACTTCAAAAGCAAGCCCCAGATAGCATGCCATAGATGTGTGGGTATATAAATGGGATTTTATTTGGATTTCTTGTGAAAGTAAAACTTTCACTGTCTCAACATCATTGTCAACAAAAATAATTCTCCACTCTCTTCCTCACTCTTGCTCTCTGAAGGTAATCCATTTTAGCACTTTAAGTTACTTGGGATATAATTGATGACTGTTTTTCTGTGATGCTGTAATTATTTTGAGACAGGGTGTCACTATGTAGCTTGGTGTAATGGGTAGAGTAACAAATGCCTCCCATTGGCTTAGGTATTTGAACATTTGAGTTGGTGGCACTGTTTCAGGAAGCTGATTAACTTTTAGAATGTGAAGCCTCCTGGAGAAAGTATGTCACTACAGTTCAGATTTGAGTTTATAGCCAAGCCCCATTTCCAATTCACTCTCCCAGCTTCCTCTTTGCTACTGAGATATGATTTCTCTGCTTCCTGTTCCTGTTGCATACTGCCATGCCTTTCTATTGAAATGACCTTGGCCCTCAGGTACTGAAAGCCAAAATAAGTGATTTCATCTATAAGTTCCTTTTGGTTATGCTATTTCTACACAGCAACAGAAGTGTGGCTAATGTATCCTGGTTGTCCAAGCTGTCACATTCCTTCTGCTCATAAGTGTTGGGATCACACATGTACTCCACCATTCCAGGCCATATTTATATTTCGTGTGTGTGTGTGTGTGTGTGTGTGTGTGTGTGTGTGTGTGTGTGTGGTTGAATCTATTGGTTTACATGTGCTAGGTGAAGTATTCTTTGACTGACCTGCATCTCCAGCTCTCCCTGAACATTTTACTTGTCTTTTTAAAAGTTGTAACTAGGAAAAGAGTCTTATTAAGTTGTAAGAGTTGACCTAGAAGTCACACTGTAACGTAGTCAGGATTTGTACTTTCTATTCTCCTGCCTCAGGTCACTTGTATCATGAGGTCTGGCCTTTAACTTACTTATACATACTTATTCATATTGTAATTTTAAAATTGACTAATGTTGGGTACCGTCTATATTGGCTGCTGGTGTACTTTGTATTGATTGACACGTTATTGATTTGTGGTGGACATCATCCAGAGAAAAGTTGTACACAATCACACACTGGAAAGGAATATCTAAACTTCAGGTTACTTGTACACCTGTGGGTTAAATCTTCTAATTAAGGACCAATGAGGTGGCTCAATGGGTAGAGGTGCTTATGCTGAGGGTGATGTGCCATATGGTGGAAAACTGGACCAACACCCCAAAGTTGTCTTCTGATACCACCATGACTCCTTCCCTGTAGCAAAATAAATGAGCAAACAGACAAATTCTCACAAGTAAACCTGTAGTTTCTTATCTTTCCATTCCCCAGGTTGAATTATTCTACCGTCTGAAGTTAAATTGATAGTATTTCCATTTTGTCCTGAAAATATTGCTCAGCAAAGAGTCAAGTTCTGTACTAAAAACACTTTGAGGGCTGGGAAATGGTGCTGCATACTTTTACTCCCAACATTCAGGAGACAGAGGCAGGGAGATCCCCTGAGTTTGAGGCCAGCCTGGGCTACAGAGCAAGTTCCAGTTCAACCAGGGCTATATAGAAAAACCCTGTCTCAAAAGACAAACAAAGGAAAAAGAAAACACTCTGAGGGCTGGAGATGGGTTTGATCATGGACAGGCAGTCACCTGTGACGTTAGAGGTCCTAGGATTAATCGTAACCCTGCAGAATGACCTCTCCAAACCCTAATTTTCTTTTGCATACGGTTTTCTTTTGACTTACCCTGGAGTTGATCATTTGATTTCCCTCCTTTTCTTTGTATGGGTTTATGTTAGTAGCTTAATTTTTTCTATCTTTAAAGTATGTTAATCACTTACTTTAGAAAGTTTACCAAGAAGACAATCTGGCCATGTCCCCCCCCCCTCGTGGAACTCTCCCCCTCATTGTTCCATGGTCTGATCCACCCTAACTGCTCTCTACTCTGATACACAGCTATGATAGTAGGATGCAGTAAACTCTGCATTCAAATGTATGCCCTCTTTTTGAAGACATAGCCCACTGACACCTGGCTTAGTGCTTCTTTTACTGTGCTTTGCCTGATGAAATTTCAGAGTGGTGTGTGTGTGTGTGTGTGTGTGTGTGTGTGTGTGTGTGTGTGTGTCTGTCTGTCTGTCTGCCTGTCTCCGTCTGTCTGCCTGTCTCTGTCTGTCTGTCTGTGTTCTTAGGGTCAGTGTAAGGTTGTCCACAATCTCTTTTGTTCCCAGCCCTTATGGCCACTCGTTTTTCAGATGTATTACAGTCAGACTTGTGGTAAGACACAATGGAGCCATGCCATAACCAATCCAGGGTAGACAGACATGTAAGCAAGAAGGATACCTCTCCATAGTTTATTATTATTAGTCCTTTCATTATTACTTGTTGAGATCTCATCTCCAATGCAATAGTACTAAGAAATGGGCCCTTGGGAGATGATTCAGTCCCTTCTGTAGGAAGCCTTAGAATTTGTGAGCCCCTTCTACCATGTGAACACTCCAAAAGGAACAGGGCCTCAGCAGATTCTGCATCTGCTGATGCCTTGATCCTGGACATCTTCGCTCCTATAAAAGTGGCCAATAAGTTTCCGTTGTTTATATATTACCTCTTCTGAGGTGTTTTATTATGGGAGCCTCAACATATCAGAGTGGCTCTTCTGTGTTTTGTTGATACTTATTGATCTTTGCTGTGATAGTGCCCTAAGAAATGGTGCATAGGGCAAACCTTTCCAGTTCATACATAGCTAAGTTGCCCTTCATTCTGTCTTCACGTCTGCATTTAGATAATGCAGTTGGATTCAGAGATCTGTGTTAAAAGGCAATTCCAAAGCTGGGCATGGTGGTGTACCCTTTTCAGCCCAGCACTCCAGAGGGAGAGGCAGGTGGATCTCTCGGAGTTTGAGCCCAGCCTGGTCTACATACAAAGTTCCAGGCTATCCAGGGTGACTTTGTGAGGTCTAGTCTCAAAACCAACTAGCAAACAGCAAAACAAAATACTTTCAGAGTCCTGAAGGCTCTGCTCTTCTGTTGTTGGCAACTCTGAGGTCATTCTGAGCCTTTATCCTTAGAGTATTTTTGTTTTCTCCTTGGAAGACTGACCTGATGTGTCTTCTTTCCAGAGGGCTGGAAATTTTGCTGTGAGGTAATATGCTATGCATCATGTCCTTCTCTCCTATTCTTTCTAAAATGTTATTTATTTATTTATTATTACTGTGTGTATGTGTGTGTGTGTGTGTGTGTGTGTGTGTGTGTATGTGTGCTCGCGCCCACACGCGTGCATGCATGTATAATATATGAAAACTGGTGTACATGTGCTATGTCGCCAGTGTACAAGTCGAAGGACAACTTAGTGAAGCTGATTCTCTTTTTTTTTACCTTTAAGGACATTCTGGGGATTGAACTGAGGCCATCAGCCTTGCACAGCAAGCACTTTTTACCCATTGAGCCAAAAACACCCCTTGCTGTGGTGACAGGGTCTCTGGAAGCCCAGGCTAGCCTCAGACTTTCTCTGTAGCTAAAGCTGACCCTGAACTTCCGACCTTCCTTCCCATGTGCATGCACAGAGATTACAGGCAAACGCCACCACACCCAATTTCTTTGCTAAATCTTTCATGCAAAATAGTTACTGATTTGTTAATTTCCTCTGATTTCTCTTTCTATAATTAACACTAGTCTGGTTCTGAGTAGACTAGATTGATCAGGACGTTTTATCTTTACTATATTCCATCACTTGGAAATTTAAAATAAAATACGTGTAATTCGGAAACTACTGTGACATCATTTTTTTTTTTTTTTTTGTCTTTCCCTGCATTTTTCTATTTCAGCAGCTTTGTTTATCCAGAGGAGTAATTTGCAGAGGAACACAGCGGAGATGTCTTTGGTGACCTGAAGCTGTGATGTTTAGCTTTGAGATGTCTCAGAACCTTAATTACTGATATCAGCCTCTCCACCCTCCAGTTCCACCCCCAGCTTGACAGCTGAGGAGGATGCTTTCCAGAGAGGGATGGGACTTTCTGGAAAGTGACTTAGCTAAAGCAATCTGGCATTTCTTCCTAATTCCAAGGCAGTGTCTTCCCATCGCAGGACTGCACCTTTTCAGCTTATCATCCCGAAAAGTGGTTGCAGTTCTAGTAAAGGTCACTTAGCAGGCACTTCAGAGTAGTGACAATGACAATTGCCAATAGCTTGTTGCTGCAATCCTTGCAAAGCAGGCACCCAAAATAAAGACAAGGGACTACATCCAAAAGCAAGACCCACCCCCCTGAAAACCATCTATGCAAAATACAGCTACCTCTCCCTCCAAAGGGGATATTTTGTTGTTCAGACAGTTTTTTTTGTAGCCAAATTCAAGTGATCATGGCCCAGCAACATGGATTCAGGTTGATCCAAGTGACACATTCCCATGTGGGAACAGTTATTCAAACTTTTTATAGTCCCTGAACAAAAAAAAAGTAATCAATCAATATGTTGGTCAAATACATTAGGTAGGGGAGTTACAGCAAAGCAGTGTAGTTTCTACTGTGAGTTCTTAGTATTATCTAATGACATTCATAGGTTTGGGGTTAAAGAAAGCCAGTGGTCTGCTGAGAATACAGTCCAAAGATTTGATTTCATTGCAATCAAAAGGTGATATTGGATCAGATACAGAGGCAGACAATGATCAGCTATGACGGATAACAAAGAGAGCCTAAGATAATTTGGACTTTTAATCCGAAACATTCCAACGCTCTCCAGTCAGTCGACAGAATGGATCATCAGTATATGTGTGGCTTTTTCTGGTAACCTCAGTTGACCAAACCAATGTCATTTCTGTCTCTTGTAGCTGGCAGTTCACGTCACCTTTCTAGGCCTAAACAGAGAAAGTCACTGCCTTTCAAATTCTAGGCCCTGAATTTTCCCTGGGCTGCCCTGGACCTTAATAACTTGGGGAAGAAGGCTGGAGAAGGGAAAGGCAGGCAGCTCAGGAACTTCTCTGGTTTCCCTGGCCAGTCCCATTTGGATCTGTTTTATTTATTTTGTTTTTGTGTAGTATTTCTTTTTAAGATTAAAAAAAAAAAAAAGTCTATTAACATGTCTATTGGTTAAACAAGATGTCCTTGACAATTTAATACTAATACAATATTTATTAACAATTTATATATATGCTGAGAAAATCATTTCCCTCTACATATGAAATCACAGAAACTTTTATTAACAAAAACTGGGGAGACGGGCTCAGTGGATGATTTGTACTTGGTGTGCAAACATAAGAACCTGAGTACAGACTCCAGACATCTGTGTAAAAGCAGCATACAGCTGTAATCCCAGCCCTTAGGGCCAATGAAGAAAGCAGATTCCAGGGCCTCAAAGGCCAGCCAGTCTAGCTGGAAAGGGGAGTTCCAGATTTGGTAAGACTCTTGCAACTACCAAAATAAAAATTTAAATAAAAAAAAAAAATGGGACTGGGAGATGGCTCAGCAGTTAAGATCACTGCTCCTCCGGAGGATCTGGGTTCAATTCCTAGCACCCACATGGGAGCTCACAACTGTCTGCAACTCCAGTTCTAGGGGATCCAAGGCACCCTCACACAGACAAACATATAAACAAAACACCAATGCATATAAAATTAAAAAAATAACTAAATCATTACCTATCTGCATACAATACATGCACACATACACACATACAAGATACACATACAAAAAAAAAAAAAGAAAGAAAGAAAGGAAGGAAGGAAGGAAGAAAGAAAGAATAATCTATGGTTAGTCGTTAGAGAACCCATTGGAACAAACTGTCAAAGAGTTCCATTTGCATGTTATAGTTTTTCCTCATAGATAATCCTGCACTTTCTGAAGATGTTATAGTTTAGGCCTCTCCCAGGAGCTGAACACTCACACCATCTTCTATTTCTATTAATTCACCCGAGAGAAGGATTGCTTCCAGCACCCACCCCCAACTCCCACCCCGCCCCAGGCCACAGGCTTTGGCTTCTAGACAATGCACATTGGGCACTGAGTTAAATAAAGCCATCACTAGTGCAAGGACAGTCTCAAGAGAGGTAAGTGTCCCTGTCCTCTGCAATTGTTGCTGGAGAGCAATTTGCCCTTGAATCCTCTGCCATTCCTAAACTGACAATTTCATTTCCCTCCAGCCCCGCCTCCTGCCTCCAAGATCTGCTGAAACAGCAAGTTTGGCTGGAGAAGGCAGCAGATAATAGGTAGACTCCATCCATCCATCAGGCACAATGGTCACAGATACCAGACTCTCCTTTTGTCTCTGGGTATCCCTGAGGATGTAGGCTGGGGACCTGAGGGTGTTTGCCTAGCCTTTGTGTGCATATGCTTTGAAAGCCATTCCTCTGTTTACCTCCCTGCCTTCAACGGGGACTGTTTACTACCTTTGCAAGGGGTCAGGCCACAAAGTCAGCCCACATTAAGACCCAACACCCAAATGTCACAATTCGAATGAGCAGGGTTCAAAAAGTCCAGGGACATTGGCTGCTCTGTTGGGTCCTGTTTAGTCTGAGGGTAATGAAGAACCTCACAGATGACCTGATTTCACTAAAGTAGGTCAGACTCAGCTGAATAGAGGCTGACTCTCATCCAGTTACACAGCCAGCCCTTCCCTCCTCCCTCCACCACCCACCCCCACCCCAGGGCCTGAACGCTTTCTGGGAATTAGTGCTGACTTTTGTCAATACAGTAGCTAAATCTCCGTGGAATAATTGAACCTTCCCCTTTGGCTTCTGTTTGTGTGGTGTGAGGCCAGGCCCAGGAGGGGAGGGGGGCATTTCACCAGGGATGTAGGATGTACTTATATCCCTTTGCTCCCAGAACCAAACATTGTAAGTTACTGTATCTTATCTGAGAGCCACATTGGTGGAAGTCAGGCAATGGTCTGAGAGGGGAGTTATCATGTGCATATACTTTCTATATGCCTACCCTAGCCTGTAGCACATAGCCCTCTGCATTCTCCTAAAGCTTACTGTGAAGTACCAGAGGGAGGGCAGAGTAGGGGATAGGTGGTCCAGGCAGCTGGGATAGGTGGGGCTATTTTCCTCTGGTCCCTTTCTAGGGACTGGCATTGTTGCTGGGAATTTCTAGGCAGGAAGACTAGCTATATACATAGAAGAAAGCACTCAAATCCATTGTCGTAGTTAGGGTTTTTATTGCAGTGAAGAGACACCATGACCACTGCAGCTCTTATAAAGGAAACATTTAATTGCAGTGGCAAGCTTCCAGTTCAGAGGTTCAGTCCACTCTCATCATGGCGGGCCATGGCCATGTGCAGGTAGACATGGTGCTGGAGAAGTAGCTGAGAGTCTACATCTTGTAGGCAACAGGGAGTGGCCTGAGAGTTACACTGAGTGCAACATGAACACATATGAGACCTCAAAGCCCACCTCCACAAGGCCACACTTCCCCATGGTGACACTCCCTTTGGGGGGCATTTTCTTTCAAACCACCACACTCATCGGTTTGTCTAAAGGGAGTTCTCTTGCAGAAGACCTGGGTTCTATTCCTAGCACCTACATGGTGGCTCGCAAGAGTCTGTACCTCCAGTGCCAGGAAATCTGATTCCTCCTTCTGATCTCATTGGGCACTAGGCACACACATGTACTCATACAAATAGAACAATAAAGTAAATCTTAAAAAAATAATCAGAGGTTGAGTGTAGAATTATTCCGAGGCTAGCTTGGCCACAGGCCTGGTGGTTGATGTTGTCAGTTGGCTCAGAGGGGTTGGGGGAAATGCCTCAATTCCTCCTACATGGGCCAGATGGGTCCCATGTGAGCAGCTGGGGCTCCATGATAGCCTGGTGGCTGGGTTGTCAGTATGAGTATCCCAGAGGGAAGCAGGCTGTCCCAAAGAGCCCGTTCCACATCGCCTGGAAAGCCATGCACCATCATCTCCACACACTATATTAGACAGTTTTCATTTGGAGCAAATCACTACAGTTGGCGCTTGTTCAAAGAGAAGAGAAAATAAACACAAGCTCCTTTTTCCCTGGTCTTTTGTGGCACTGGGGATCATTGAAGTCAGGGCTTTTCACACAACAGTTGAGTGTGACATTCTTCCACTGAGCTACAATCCCATTTCCAACTCAACCTAAGAGAAATAAGTTCCTGAAAAGCACATGGGGCCAGAATGTTAGCTGCGGCTTCTTTTATTTATTTAAAATAAAATGCCACAATCCCGACAGCCATTATTATTGCATTGCAAAGTAGCAGGAGGCTGAAAGAGCCATACTAGGACTGGTTTATAGTGGTCTACACCAAAAGTAATACCTTTTGTTTGTTTTGTTTTTTTAAACTGGAGCTCAGCCAGAAGGCAGGGAAGGAATAGCAGTTTTGTTTACTAAGTAGTTACAGCCAAAAACTTACTGAGTATTTATTTCCTAAAAAAGAATTAGTGGTTATTTGAAATAATAAAATCCATAAGTGGTTCCAGGACAGCCAGGGCTACAGAGAAACCATACTTCAGAAAACGAAACTAAACTAAATATAAAAATAAAAAAGAGTGAATACTTTTATTATTATTATTATTATTATTATTTTGAGACAGGGTTTGTAGAGGAGGCTGGCCTCAAACTCTCAGAGATCCGCCTGGAACTCTCAGAGATCCCCCTACCTTTGCCTCCCCATTGCTGGGATTAAAGGTATGCGTCACCATTGCCTGGCTATTTTTTCTTTTAAAGGTTTTTTTGTTTGTTGTTTGTTTTTGTTTGCTCATTCGTTTGTGTCAGGTGTCACAGTAGCCTAGTGTCCTTCTGCTTCAGTCTTTTGGGGGTGAGATTGCAGATGTGAAACCCCATTTTTTATTAATTGACTTTTAATCATGCTAACTGGGAAGCCCCATGAGCCTGTTGGGTATTGCACCCCTTCTTCAATCTTGAACTCTGATTTGATTGCACCACCTGTGGGCTTGCTCCATGCTGATTTCTGTTCTAGATAAAAGCCACTGAAAAGACTGTGTCTCACAGGAATGCTAAATTAAGGAAGACCCTACCACCACCACCACCACCAGGCTCTGAGCTGTGAATAGTCTCACAGATGCCCAGCAATTCTCCTAAATGTGAGCCATTGTTCATGCTTCTGCAAGCTTGCTGTGGACCTCAGTGTCCATTGGTACCCCATTTGGGAAACATGGGCTTGAGTACACTGGTCAAAACAAACGAACAAACAAACAAAAACAAACACTGGCCCAGAATAAGGAGCTGACAACAAAGTTCAGCTTCATCATGTGTTTAAGTCAATAATTGTTTATCCACCCTTCTATACTGCCATTCAGTACAAGATAAACTCTCAAATGAACTACAAAAGAGTCAGAGGAATCCATTGCATCTCCAAACCAAGAAACTCCCCAAGCCCCATGAACATAAAACATTAAAACACTGACATATTTTCCAAAGCAACTTTTATATCAGAGCACTTTGTATTGCCTCTGTAAGGATACTCACTAGCCTTTTGTTTCTTTAAATAACAGTGGTTCTCAGCCCATGGGTTGTGACCCTTTCACAGGGGTTACCTAAGACTAGTCTGCTTATCAGATATTTGCATTATGATTCCTAACAGTAGCAAAACTATAGTTATGAAGTAGCAATGAAAATAATTTTATGCTTGGGGGTCACCACAACATGAGGAACTATATTAAGGGGTTCTAGTGTGGTTGAAATCCACTGAAATAGAATCAAAAGGCAGCCAAAGGGATCTATTTCCTCTAAGGTTATTTAGCAAAAGTCAAATGAAAGAGGAAATAAACATTTGGTGGGGAGTTCATCATCTTATGGAACTAGAAAATGTAGCCCAATTTCTCCCTCCTCTCTCTCTCTCTCTCTCTCTCTCTCTCTCTCTCTCTCTCTCTCTCTCTCTCTCTCTCTCTCTCTGTCCCTCTTCTCTGTCTCGTAATTCTCAGCCAAGACAATAGGAGTCATGTGATATATGAGGGAGAAATTGGGCCAGTTAAAAATAGAAGTCACAGTCCTCCAAGTTCATTAGAACGCTGAAGTTTCATTGTTGATTGATATTCATCTTTGTCTGCCTGACACTTGTGCAAGGGAAAGGACAACAGACGATGACAGATTCTGAGGACTGGAGTCTCTCCTCTCCCTCCATCCCTTGGTTCTGTGTCCTGCCCTAACTGAACATCACCACATAACAGCATCTCTGAAGTGTGCAGGCTTGGCGCTGGTCTACTCTCCCAACATCCATTAGTTTTGAGGAACTCTGCCTGACTGCTCCTCCCTCCCAGTAGGCAACCTCACGCTGCTGTATTGGAAAAGGGAGAGGAAATGTCCCTAGTCTCCTGGATTCCGTTTGCATTTCACCTTGACTTTAATACACTCTGGATTCTGATGTGGGTCTCAGCTGCTTGTCGGTAGAGTGGGTTTGGGGGGAAGCCACATTGGTACCTACCAGTTTGTCAAAAGAGCTGAGTCCTCCCATCCTTTCTTCCTTCTTTGTAAGACTTGGGTACCTGTGTATGAACACACAGTGAGTACCTGCTGTGTGCCAGGTAATGCGTCTCTACCCAGGGAGGCAGGTGCCATGGAGACTACACCACAGAGGGCCTAGGAAGCAGGGGAGTGACCATCAGCTGATGGGTCCCTCTTGAAGATGGTGGGTAACAGTCCTGTCATTATGCTTGCAAGCTGATTTATTTAGTATTCTGGTCCCTGTTTTTTGTAAAACAGCAGCACAAGCCTTTCAGGAAGAATGCCTGGACGTGAGATCCCTTCCCTGTTCTGCGTACCCTTTCCCTAGGTTGTGGGAAGAGGTGTGTATCCTGATGGGAGATGTGAGTTGGGAAAGGTGAGTTTAGGCTCTGCCCTTTCTCCTGACATTAACACTGAGCTATAACCATTCATCTCTAGAGTTGGGTCAGGCAAAAAGGGCCCAGCAGGGTGGAGAATCGAGTCTGAGCTGGCAGTGAGTTGGGCCTGGATCTGTGGCTATAGATTGGTTTCTTAAGCTCGCTCCCAAGGAAGGGGGTGGACCCTGAACCGGGATGGCTGTTGCCCTATCCTGTCAGGCTCATCTGGGTGATAAAAAGAAGGGTTCAGTTCAGAGAAACTCTGCCCTTCCAATGCTGCTCCCACCTAGAGACCTCCACTAACTAGTCCAGAGGACCCAGGAAGTATGGAGGAAGTACACCTGCCTCTCAAGCAGCTACTGCCTCTTCCTTAGAGGAGCAGAAGGGGAGAGAATGAGGAAGCAGCCACTTCACCCTTGCTGTAGACGGAGGACCTTTCATAGCCCTGCACCTCTTCTTTCACTGAGACAGCATGGGGCGGGTTTGTACTATGGCAGAAGCCCAAACCGCAGCCTGCTCACAAAGCAGGAATTCCTCAGCATTGTCCCAGCATCAAGGCGGTAGCCAAGGTGGCAGGTGAGCAGGCTTGTGCCTAGAGCAGTTGGCTCCATCTGCTCTCCAGGTGCAGTTTCAAGCTTCAGTGGTGGCTCATGGGTGCTAGTCTGAGGGATGTCCCACTCCTCCATACACACCTATTCTCCCCTGGTGGACTCCTTTGAGGGTAGCTGTCACAAGAAAGGGAGCAGGAATGCTTGCTGGATGGAATAGACGGGGCTTTGGAGTTGTTTGTTGAGGTTAACCGTGCATGTGTCTTCACCCCTTCTCTCTATTGCCTGGAAGCATTCCTAGAAAAGCTGGCTCTCAAACTATTGAGGAAGTTGGGGAGGACTAGATGGGACTTTGTGCTCACTGAGGTAGAGAACAGACTTTGAGGCTATCTATAGTGATTCCTTTCATCCCCCTCTCCCCTTTCCATTTCTTCCTCTCCTCTCTCCCCCTGTGGGTATGTGCATCTGGAAGCCAGGAGTCAGTCATTCTCCATAGTATATTTTGAGACAGGGTCTCTCACTGAATCTAGGCTGGTATCGTAGTGGCCTTTCTATTGCTGTAAAGAGACACCATGACCATGCATTTAATTGGGGCTTTTGAAACCTCAAAGCATGTCCCTAGTGAGGCTACATCTCCTAATCTGTTCCAAATAGTGCCACTCTCTGGAGGCTAAGCATTCAAATCTATGAGCCTGTGTGGTGGTGGTGGTGGGGCATTCTCACTCAAACCACCACATTTGGCCAGCCAAAGAGTTCCAGGGATGCATGTGTTTCCACCTCTATAGTGCTGGGATTACAGGCCTGGGTTCTGATGAACCAAACTTGGGTTCTTATGGTTGTGTGACAGAAACTCTATCAACATAGGCATCTTCCCACCCTTCCTTGTTTTCCTTTTACTGCCCAGTCTGGGTTCTCTTCCCTTTGTTCAGTTCTAAAGCACAGGGTGCCTTGCTATAGGGTCTCTCCCATGACTGACCTGCACACTCATCTTCTCTCTCTCCTTTCTCCACCCATCCTCCATCTCTTCTATAAACTCCAGATAAAAATAGGACAATGGACTAGTGGGGGCAGATCTCAGAACTCTAATCTTGTCTCTGGATTCTAAAACAGGAAATCAAGGTCAGGAATGAGGGAAAGGCTTCTTGGCATTTATGAGGCTATATTGATGCATCTCTAGAAAAATCTGTAGATATCAGCTTTTGACATAGACAGAATTATGGTGTGTGATATGTTGTCCTTGGTGTACCGATGGCCAAGTTATTGTACACATGGCATGTACCATGTGGAAAGTTTGACATATGTTTGAGTTCTTGTAGGAAAGGGGCATTTACTTGCCTGTGTCACAGGGCTGTGTACAGTACAGAGACAGCGTATGCAAAAGAGAGAATAAAGCACTTATCATGAGTTGTATCAATCCACACCCTCCTTTACATCCAAAGGGGAGCAAAAGTGCAGAAATTAGAATGCATACCCTAGGGCCAGATAGTCAGGGTTTCAATCTTAGCTCTGCCATGTCCTCTCTGTGATCTTGGGTAAGTTATTCTATTTTCCTCTTTCTTTTCCTTCCTTCCTTCCTTCCTTCCTTCCTTCCTTCCTTCCTTCCTTTCCTTTTCCTTTTTTTCAAGACAGGGTTTCTCTGTGTAGCTTTGCCTGTCCTAAAACTCACTCCATAGACCAGGCTGGCCTCAAACTCATAGAGATCCTTCTGCCTCTGCCTCCCAAGTGCTGGGATTAAAGGCGTGCACCAATACTGCCTGGCTTACTTCCCTATTTCTTAAGTACTTTGTATAATAAAGACAATAGTTATGTTGCCCCGTAGGGCTGATGTAGGGATCGAATGAGAATCAGATAAGTAGATTGATCATGAGGAACTATGCCTCACTATCATGGTTTGAATAAGTAATCCCCCACCCCACCCCCACCCCCAGCAGGCACAGGCATTTGAATACTTGTTCTCTAGTTGGTGGTACAACTTTGGGGATGGTGGGTGCCTTGCTGGAGGAAGTATGTTGCTGTCGCTTTAGAGTTTGAGAGTTTAAAGTCCTCTCTATTTCCAGTTTGCTCTCTCTCTGCTTCAAGCTTGTGTTTGATGGTATGAGGCATCTGCTTTGGCCCCGGTGCCTGCCATTTGCTCTTGCTGCCGTGATTCCACAGCATGATGAACCGTTGTCCCTCCGAAACAATAAGCCAAAATTAACTCTTTCTTCCATAAGTTACTTTTGGTTATGGTGTTTTATCACAGCAACAAATAAGTCACTAGAATATCCATCAGTACTTAGTATTTGTGGTTGTTGCTATGGAATAGCCATTAACTGTTATCACTGAAGGGACTGGTATTTGGGACAAGACACCCCAAGACCACGTTCTCAGCACAAAGGAGATTTACTTGCCCCAGGGGGACAAAAGGCAGGGAATAAGAGACAAAAATAGGAGGTAGAGGACTAGGGAGAAAGGGAAGGGACAAAGGAGAAAGGGGAGGGACAAAGGAGCATCTTTGGATAGAGAGGAGACAAATGTGGCAAGTAGGAAAAATGGCAGTTCATAAAGGGAAAAGGGAAAAGCCTGTGTTAGGGTGAGGTGCTTAGCTTTAATTGGGTGTGTTTATTAGGTTAGCTTAGAGGGGGCTTTTGGTTGCTGGACTTCAATATTTTGATAACTGGACCTTGGTAGTTAGCCTCAGGAGGAAGAAATGGTCAAATAAGAGAACAGACCTTGGTTTTGTTATGCCCAGTTTGTTCAGAGAACCTTTCATTGTTGTAATAATATAACAATAACATAATAATATAACTCCAATCTTCCAGAATCTTAAAGGCCCAAGCTACCAGTAGAAGGTTAGAAAGTTACAGGTTTAGGAGATGCTCGGTGGGCATGCTTATTGTGCAAGCATGAGGACCAGAGTTCAGACCCCGACACTCACATATAAAGAAAGCTAGACATGTAACCCCAATGTTGGGGAAGAAAGAGGGGTAGATTCCAGAAGCTCACTGTTGATCCAGCCTAGCTGAAATGTCAAGTTCAAATTCACTTAAGAGACCCTGTCTCAGTCGGGTGGTGGTGACACACACCTTTAAGCCCAGCACTTGGGAGGCAGAGGCAGGCAGATTTTTGTGGGTTCAAGACCAGCCTGGTCTACAGAGCAAGTTCTAGGACAGGGTCCAAAGTTACAGAGAAACCCTGTCTAGAAACAACGACAACAACAACAGAAAGACCCTGTCTCAAGGGAATACGGTTGACAATGACAGAGGGAAACACTTCTGGCTTCTGATTCGTGTGCAGATGGGTATGTGCCTCTTACATACATATGTACACATAAATACTATTTCTATACCAATCCTTTAAAAGCAAGAAAAGAAAGACAAAGTGAAAATGGTTTATAATTAAGGGTTACTGGACAGTTCCTTCAGTTTGACACACCTGGAGATGATCAAAAAAATGTTGAAAAGCTACTTTTTATAGGACTGTCTTAGTTTGGGTCTCTGTTGCCATGAAGAGACACCATGACTAAAGCATTTAACCAGAGATGTAGGAGCTGCCTACATCTTGCAGGCAACAGGAAGTCAACTGACTGTCACACTGAGGGAAGCTTGAGCAAAAGAGACTTAAAAACCCACTCCCACAGTGTCACCCTTCCTCTAATGAGGCCACACCTCCTAATAATGCCTTTGAAGGCCATTTTCTTTCAAACCATCACCAGGACACTGAAGAGAGGACCCATGTGGAAGGGTAAAGTGCAGCTAGTGTCCCGTCTGTGTTCCCAAATAGCACTGTGAATTTTTCTAGTGTCTAAATCATTGTTTAAGAAGACATTACACTCTTCTTGGATGAATTGATCCTAAGTACATTTCCCCATTCAGAGGTTCATGTTATGTGTCTTTCTCCATCAACTCTCTACTCTATTTTTTTGATAGGGGCTCCCTCACTGAATCTGCTAGCAAGTCCCAAGGATCTTCCTGTCTCCCTCTCCCCAGAACTGAGATTTTACATGCCCCAGTCACATTGGCTTTTCCTTGGGTGCTGAGAATCAAACTCTGGTCTTCAGGCTTGTATGGAGCATTTGACTAACTGAGCCACATCCCTAGCCCCCTTACCTATTCTTTTTATAAATAAGAAAGAAACATTTCAAACTGCTCCACCTCTACCCTAATTCAAGTTGATTCTAAGCCAGACAGCAGATAAAAACTCCTTCTTGAACAGGATGCAGAGTCCATCTCCCTCTGTCTTCCACGGACTCTTGTTCCTGTTCTCACACTCTGGCCAAGTCAGGTGTGAGTTTCAGGTAAGCAGGGACCAGACACTGAAAGATGACAATCAGCCATGGTGCCAGGCATGTGTAAATGCAGGAGAAAGGGGACACTCCAGGGCAGGACTGTGGGCAGAAGAGAAAGCAGGGCTCCAGGGATTATATGCCCCTGTGGGCTTTATGGGAGGCTCTTGGATCTGGCTGACACCGTTCAGGTGACCACAGCTTCTGGAAGTCCCATTTTCCTTGCAGGTAAAATGAAGCCATAAAACTTACACCCAAAGGCAGTAAGGACTGAGCGGTCTAATCAAAGTCAGAGTCTACGCTCAGTGCTAGGTGCGCAGATGATTGGTTGATGCAAACACATCAGATAACACACAGTGATTGAATACTCCACCTAGGTATTCAATGTTGGATTGATGACCCCTGATCATTATGGACCAAGCGTAAGCCATTCATTCACTCGATAAGCATCACTGAGATAAAACTACAGGTGGGATAGATATCGAGAACGTTCTGTGATATGGGATGGAAGCAAATGGCCACCTGTCTTCGTGGAACCAGTATGTTCCATGCATGAAGATACCTTTCCAGCTTTGTTCCCAATGCTGAAATATTGGCCATCTTAATGAGTGGGCCTCTTCACTGGAGGAGAGAGAGATGGGAGCTTGCTGGCAGTTTGAGAGTGGAAATGAAGGGTGTGAGAGGGTAAGTGTGCAAGGTCAACTCGACTTTCTATACTTTGTGCCCATGTAGAATTACTGTTTCAATGCTGTGGGAGAGTACTGACTTTGGGGTTGCAAAGACCTTTTTGCCAGTAGGTGAATTTGCAAACTTAAACTCCACAAATAACAGATTTGTGTGTAAGGATCAGACTAGCGCTTACACAGATGAAATTCTCTCTTCTTTTGTTCCACCTTTTTCTGCTACTGTGGATTGAACCCAGGGTCTCAAACTAAACATCACTTTTAGGATTACTATTTTTTTCTTTTATCTTTATTTTATTTGTTTGTTTTTCTGAGTTAGGATCTCATCATGTAGCAGCGGATGACCTTGAACTTCTGATCCTCCTGCCTCCGGCTCCCAAGTGCTCGGATTAAAGGTGTGCAGCACCATACTGGGAAATTATAGGATTAATAGTGATGCTTCCTTTGAAAATTAGTTTCTGTAAGTTAACATACAAAGTATGTTATACTACTGCATTTTCATACTGTGATAAATGTTCATATTTATTACTTTGTTCTCTTGGAACACTTTTGTATTGTATGTGGGGTGTTTTGCCTTCATGTATGTCCATGCACCATGTACCTGCCTGGTGATGCAGTTCCATGTCAGACATCCTGGACATAGAGCTACAGACAGTTGCAGGCTGCCATGCAGATGCTGGGAATTGAACCCAGGTTCTCTGGAAGAGCAGCTAAGAGCAGCTAGGGCTCTCAATCATTACACCATGTGTCTAGCCCCTATTATTTTGTCCTTATAGAATCCCCTTCCACTTTCTCCTGTCTCCCCCAGTCCCCCCCCCAATCTACTTCCCTCCCTCTCCCTCTTCTTCTCTTCCTCAGAATTGAACCCAGAGCCTTGTACATATTGGGTAGGGATTCTACCACTAGACCACATCCCTAGCCTTTGCTGTTCTTCTGTTTTAAGATTAATGGTGCCATCTTCCCTGACCTTCTTCTTGAACAGTAATATACTTCACATAAAGGCTAAATAGACTCTCTTCCACTATCCTCCTTATCTTCAGAACTTGGGCGATAAGCTTGGACACAGTGAGTGGCAGTGTTGAGGTCAGTAGGTGCCAGCTTGGTCTCCTCCATGCCAGGCAGAGATCCTGGGAATGTCACCTCAGTATCGCTGACCCTTGTCTCTGTTCCACATCACCAATTAACACCCCCCACACACACACACACACACACACACACACACACACACACACACACACACACACACACACACACACAATCATATCGGGTTCTCACTGGTAATCATATCCCATTCACTTGGCCATTCCTTGACTGACCTGAGCCCATTGGAGGCTGTGATACACAGCGTCTCAAATTTGGATGATGGAGACCTGGAGAAATAAATTAGTTAAAATGGGGCAGTTCTACTGTAGGGAGTCTTCCAAGTGGGCTTACTTGAAGGAAAAGGATAAAGACAAAAGAGAGAGTGAAATATTGATCCAGGTGAGGCACCTTGCATCTGTAATCCCAGTACTTGGGAGGCTGGTATGGGATGGTTGCTTGAGCTTGAGGCTAGCCTGGGCTACAGAGTAAGTTCCAGTCCATCTGGGCTACAAAGTGAGTCAACACGGGGCTGGGGGGGCAGGGGGAGGGAAGTAGCAATTGCTTCAAACTGTGGCGGAGACGTGTTTCTTCATTTCCTTTTCAAGGGTGTTTGTTAGGCAAGCCCAGCTCACCTGTGCATAGAACTCCATGCTTCATTGGATTATTCTACTGAGCTAAAAGGAAACCTTTCTGAACCAGAAAACTGTCCATCACTCCAGCACGGACCGGAAATTCCAGGCCACAAAGGTTGCTTACATTTGTACCTGCTTTGCCTCCAGATCTGAAGTTCATTTGAATGGCTTGTTTGTCTAACTCAGCTCTGCTCAAATCAATCTTTCATGCGTTCTCCTGGCAAAGATCACCTTGGGTCAAAGGCCAGAGGTCATCATGGCTCTCAAATACCTACCCGCTTGGTAAGAGTGCTAAAGTGGACAATTACCCAGCAATTAGTGTGGGACAAAGGGAGTTGCTTCAAAGGACTAATTGGAAAAAGATGAGAATGGCATTTACAGTGGTGCCTCTGTGGTAACATCTTTTTTGCCTGTCCCAGGGCATTTCTAGTTTTTCTTCAACTTTACTATTTTTTTTTCTTTTTTATTTTTATTTGTTTGTTTGGTTTTGTTTTTGTTTCTTTCAGGACAGGGTCATATTATGTAGCTCTGGCTGTCTTAGAGATCACTCTGTAGACCAGGCTGGCCTTGAACTTGCAGAGATATGCCTACTTCTGCCTCCCAAGTACTGGAATTAAAGGCATGGGCCACTACACCCTGCCCAAAATAGGACAGCCAGCATCGTTGAGTTGATGCTCTGGTCTGCCTTGTGGCTTCACAAATTGCTGCTGGAGTATTCTTCTCACTCCAGAGCCAGTGCATGCTCATACAAGATGGGTTGTTCTTCAACCGGGGAGACATAGTTATGAGATGGCAATGGCAAAGAGATTCCCTGAGACTAATTAATATAGGATTACTGGGGGGAGAGAGAGAGAGAGAGGGAGAGAGGGAGAGAGAGAGAGAGAGAGAGAGAGAGAGAGAGAGAGAGAGAGAGAGAGAGAGAGAGAGAGAGGAAATCAGTCAGAAAAACTTGGAGAAGTATCAGAGCTTTGCAGTGCAGTCTGGATCCCTTTGTGTGCAAATCTATTCGTTTCAATGCACTACAAAGTCCAAGTGTTTGTAGAAACAGGAAACCACAGATGGGGACATTGAGGTGACATGGAAGACCAGCATGAAAAGCTCATCAAGCGACTTTTTGGTGTGTGATCAGGTTCCAGTGCTGTGGGTGCTAGGGAAAGGGGCAGGCTGCTTACATATGCCTGAATTTTGGGGAGAGGGAGGGTCACTGCACACAAGTCTCATGGGCTTTGATTTCTGGAGAGCCAGCTAGCTGCTCAGCAATCAAAGGAAGTGATGTTTCCCCAAGAAGGAGAATCCCTGAGACACACGTTCTTCCAGCAGTGCTGTCCGGGTGGTTCCATGTCAAAACACCTCATGTTAACCAGGCTTTGAAATTAGTTTTGTTTGTTTGTTTCTTAAACAGTATTTCTATAGTGCGTTTTAGAAACAAGGGCAAACATAACTCTATCTTTAAATATTAGTTTTGCTGGTATTTGTTAATCCAACATTCACAGAGACATTCTGATTCTTAAGAACTGTGTCCCATAGATGTTGAAGTGGCTTTCTGCACCTTGGGAAAGAAATGCCTGGGCTATCCCATCCTAGTGACTCTGTCTTTTCTCTTGTAGGCAGAGGGCGATACTGAAAAGCACAGGCCAGACTCCATACTGCTGAAGGAGTTTTACTCCAAATAGTGGCTTCCTTCCTTGTGCTGGGAGTTGGTTTTGTAGCATGTTCTATGTGCAGGACAAAGAGCCTGATGCCTATTATATCTTCTATAATCTTTATAACAATAATACAGAATGCAAAATTAAAAAAAACATTTAAATGAGCACAGGTCAGTGCGGTAATTATCCACAATCCAACGGCTAAGTAGCTGAACTGGCATTCAAGGAAGATGTGTCTGCCTTGTGGCTTCTACTGGGTCCCACTTCTCAGAAGCCCTGAAATCATCACTAAAAAAGCCTGGCACCCCTGGCAGGCAGCCGTAGAATAGAACGGAAGCAGCTTGTTTCTGAGGATGGGGGAGGTGTAGGGAGAAAGCCAGATGCTCCAGCCATCTCAGGTCAGATGAAGCCTGATCCTTTCGCAGCTTGATTTGACCTAGAACTGGGAAACAGATGGGACCATGCTGCCCCAGGGTCCGTGGGAGCCTGCACACACATATGACTCCTGCCTGTCACTGCTGCCTCTGCTGCTGCTGCTGCTGTTGCTGTTGAGGGCCTGGGGCCTGCTGGCCTTACAACAGCACTCCTGTGGGAGCCTCTGGACTTAATCTTTGCCAGGGATTTAGTGGTGAGGCTAGAGGGCTCATCCTTTCTGAGAGCAACAGAGACCTAGAGCAAGTCCAGGGCAATAAGACAGATGTCAACTGATGCATTATGAACAAAGTGGCATTGTCCTAGGAAAGCATAATCAAGGGCCCAAGAGGGGCCTCCTAGATTCGTGACCATCCAACAGCACAGGTTCATCTGGTAGCCATGGCTGATCCAAAATCCCCTCTAGTTGATGCGTGGGGGACCTAGCACTATAAGCATGTGAAGCTATCTAGCAAATGCATAGCCATCTACCCATTTATTTAGTTAACACTCACTCACTGTTGCAGACCAATAATCCCCTCTGCCAAGGGATTTCTTAGACAGGGATTTCTTAGAGTATAGCTTTTAGTGATTTGAGCAAGCCAGGACTTCACTAGTCCCCTATTGATGGATGCTAGAGCAGCTCCTTTGCTCCACCGGGTGGGTGGCAGGAAGCCAAGTTAAGTCCCTGCTTACGGGAACACATACTAGTAGTTGTGGCAGGTTACGTGATGGGACTGTGCACCTGGACCTTGGGTGGCAGCTTCTCATAGGTGGGGCAAACACTGAAAGTGAGATTCTTTGGGAGTAACTCATCAAATTGGGAGGGGTCTTGGGGCTACTGGGGTTTGAGGTAGTTGGGGCAAAGGCTTCACGTTTGTTCCTGGTTGAAGGCATTACAGGCAGTGAGTGTGGAATACTGGAGATGCCCACATACAGGGTTATAGCATTGAAAAGGTACTCTAGGTGCTAATTGACTAGGCATAGTTCATGTTGAGATGAAATTTACAACATAGGCAACATTGCACTGTCGAATAATTTTTTCTTTGTTTTTCTTTTCCTTTTTAAGCAGGGAGAGAAAGAATCAGAGATTACTGAATGTTTCATTCAAAAAAATGTTTACTCAGCATCTATTATGCATCAAGTGTGCTAGAGCAGTGGTTTTCAACCTTCCTAACAATTCGACCCTTTAATATGTATGGTTCCTCATGTTGTGGTATACCCCCCCCCACCGCCACCACCATAACATTATTTAGTTGCTACTCTATAACTGTACATTTTCTACCATTGTGAGTAGTAATGTAAATATCTGATATGTGACTCCCCTCCCAAAGGGGTCATGACCCTCAGGTTGAGAACTCCTGAGCCAGAGACATGAATGAATGCCATTCATTTCATTTTCTAATCACCTTAAGATCCAGGGACCAGCTGATGTGACAATAGTGTTGTAGCTTCTGGTGGGGACAGTCATTCAGCAGGGAACCAGTCTAAGGTGAAGGCCTCAGTGCTGCCTCCAGCCTCTGCTCCTTATCTGTTTTTCTTTTATGCCCAGCCCCCTAAGACCTTGAGGACTCTATTTGAGCCCACTACAAACCAGTTACACAGTTTCCTTGGAGAAGGCATATTTCCACCTTGGCCATGAATAACTCCTTTCTTCTCTCTTGCCCTGGCCAGTGGAGGCCCAGGCTGGAGGGGTAGGTCTGGTCTGCTTTGGAGGAGAGGGCTGAATAGCTGTTTGCTTTTTCATTAAACAAAGTCTGCAGGGCAGGGCTTGTGGTCACAGGTGATCCTGGAGCCGTGCACAGCAGGTACTCTGAGCCTCCTTTGGCAGGCAGGTGAACCCAAATGCAAGCAGATTCAATAACCGCGGTCTAAGGAATCCCTATTTTTTTCTTCCTCCTGGGGCTGGAGTCCCATAAACGACTTCTTTGAAGAGGTTGCCTGGGGACTGCAGGAGCCTCGCTGTAGCACCCACTTGGTCCCTGGTTCTGAAAGCTGGATTGTCCCACTCGAAGCCCTGCCTCCTTTGACATTCCTCGTGCTGACCATTGTCTGTAGAAAGAGGTCATTGTCTACTGCTGACATATCTGCTGACCGAGCCACAAACAAGGGGAGCTTTGGGGAGAAAGCAATCCACTAGAAATAACAAAACCTCAAGCCCTGCCTCAGAGGAGGCTCACACTGGCCTGGTCAATTTCCTGATGGTGGTGTTCCTCCAGGGAGGAAGTACCACCACCACAGGAGGGAGGGTCCCTTTTATCTCTGGTTTGGAATGACACCATTCTTGCCTTTGTGTCGACAGCACTGAGAGGCCTTGCAGAGAGTTATGTGGCCAGTGCTGAGGAGGGCTTGTTTGAAGAGGGGGGGAAAACCCGAATGATGTTTACCCAGCAGGCAGCTCCTGCCAATGCAGACTCTAATGTCTGCTGCATTCGGATATACCCTCTGGCCAGGCTGTTTTGGCTTGTCCTTAGCTATGGGTGCTGTCGGGCCAGGAGGGCAGGCAGCTGGCAGACACTGGGGGTTGGTGCCAGCTCATAACCATGGAAACTCATCACTGTCCAGTGTAAAGAGCCAGGCTCTCTGCTAGGCTGTCCCACCCCCAGCTTCCTCTCTGTTCCAATCCAAAACTCAAGGTTCACTGATGACTGGGACCCTCTGAGGTTTTGGAACTCGTGGCCTGGCCATTAGCATGTGTCTGTCAAATTTTCAAATATACCCCCTTTGGTTCAGGGGAAATGTTTTCAGGGATTAAGCTGTCAAGGCCCTTCTTAGTCAAAGGGTCACCCCAGGACCTGGGGCATCCACAGGGCTAGGGGCTCCTTAGATATGTAGAATGTCAGCCTGGTGAGGCTGTATAAATGTGAGCTGCAGTGGCGGCTCTGTGGAGGAGGATCATGGGAAGAGTTCTGGGGCTACATAAGGGGTTCTGTGTAGTGGGGGGGAAGGAGGGAGGGAGGGAGGGAGGGAGGGAGGGAGGGAGGGAGGGAGGGAGGGAGGGAGGAGGTCACCAGAAGGGATGAGTGTGGGTAATTTTCATCTGGAGGCAGGGCTCTGTAGGGGTCTTCCAGACTCTACTTCATTTACTTTATACCCCACAGACAAGAGGAAGGTGTTTGACCACGGATGTAGCAGGTGAACAGCCCATGGTCTCAGAGTCCTACAGAGAGCAGACCCTTGATTTACAGTATCCAGGAGAAACTGCACACTCTGTCCAGACTAGATTCCCAAAAGCAGCTATTCTGAGCCCTCATTGTAAATGGGATATGCTTGGGTATGCCCAGAAAGGAACACCAGGTAGGCACAAATTTGAGATTACAGGCATGTACCACCATAGCATACAGAACTAATCTTCTCTAACCTCATTTTTCCCCCCACCTTCCTCTGTAAGTCCTCCACTCTTGCTGTGCAAGTATGATGACCTGAGTTTGATCCCCCAGAACCCATGTGAAGAATCTGGGTGTTGTGACACTAGCCTGTAATAGCAATGTTCTGGGAAGGTTGATCTGTAGGGCTCACCAGCTGACAACTCTAGCTAGAGCAGCCCTATTTACAGTCTCCAAGCATACTTTTTATTTATAAGCTCAAATTCCTTGATTTGTTTTTGAAATGTTACTAAGCACCTACTATGTGCTAGAGACTGTGCCATAGGAACCCAGGATCTAGAGTCAAGTAGACCTTGGTTCATGCTCTTGGGAGGGTTTTGCCCTAGGGAAGATGGCAGATCAATGGATGAACAGTGTAGAGCACAAGTATCATCAGACAGAGTTGAGCAGTCTCCTAGAACACATAAAGACTTCTGAGTCTAGAGCAAGCCACGGAGAAAAGGCCTCACTGAGGAGACCTTATTGAAGGAGCATCAGGGTAGAAAGTCTTCCTTGCAGGAAAAAAAAAAGCACACACACAGACCTGAGCCCAAAAGTTCACAGTTTGAGCCACTCAACATGGTACAAGGATATCTGTCTCTTCTTACAGGGCCACTCGCTGCACTGGTTCTGGAACAGACACTTTTGGCTTTTTCTTTAAAGGGTCTGATCATAAAGACCTTAAATGTTGCAGGTCACAGAGTCGTGGTCTTAGCTCCTCACTTCTGCCACAGGAAGAACAAAGTAGTTATAAGGCACCAGCTAAGCAAGAGTGTAGCTGGGTACCAGCAATACTGTTGGGACAGATATTGGGCTAGCTTTGGCCTCATGGCTCAGGGTTTGCAAACCATTGGTCTAGGAGTGCTAGAACAAGGAATGAGTCCACGTGATTGTTCTCCCTGTGTCTGAGCCAAAGTGCAGAGAGCTGAGCTCCACTCTATAGCTCAGGAAACACTACTGTTCCAAGTTCTTCTATGTTTAAGTGTCCCTTGCCGTTCCCATGATCCTCTCTGCATAGGCAGCTGTCCCAAGGCATCTGCTCTGTACCTTCAAAGGAACTCTTTAAGCTATGTCACTATGAGCAGTGACTTTTGAAGTGTTGCAAATAGTATTGTGCCAATAACCCTTCTGTTTCTAATGCCCCATCCCGATGGCCCTCAGTTAGGCTGGACTCATTTTCATACTTCAGACTTGGTGGGGGTGAACATTGATTTTAGATGCTGTCTTGATTATGCTATAGTTTCCAGACCAAGGTGATGGGACTTGTTGCAAAGATATTTTTAGATAAGATTAACATTAAGGTCAGTGGCTCTTAAAGAAACCGTATTATCCATCATGTCTCAAGAGAAAAGATGTACTTCCTTTTGAAGAAAGGGCTTTCACCTCAAGACTGCAGCATTGACACTGCTCTGGGTCTCCTGTCTGGTCTGCAAAATTTATACTCGCTAGTATGCACAGTAATCATGCCAGGAGGTAATGTGTGTGTGTGTGTGTGTGTGTGTGTGTGTGTGTGTGTGTGTGTGTGTGTGTGTGTGTGTGTGTGTGCATCTGTGCATGGTGTTTGTCATGCAAGTGCATATGGTTATTCACATGTGTAACATCACAGAAGATGTCAGAAGTCCTCCTCTGTCTTCCTTTGCCTTATGCCTTTGAGGCAGGATCTCTTCCAGAATCTGAAGTTAGGCAGGGAGGCAGCAAGCCCCAGCAATCCTCCTGTCCTCACTCCCACCACATCAGATTTACAGGCATGTGCTATGTGCAGCTACATGGGTGCTAGGATCTGAACTCGGATCCTCATTCTTGCATAGCAAGAGCTCTGACCCCCTTTAGCCATCTCTTTACCTCATGAATCAATTCTTTCAGTCAAACCTCTCTCTTTCTCTCACCTATCCCCTCTCTCTCTCTTTCTACCATCTATCTGTCTCTGTCATCTATCATTTTTCTAGCTATCATCTGTCATCTATCTCTATCTAACTATATATGCATATACATGTATTTATTTATCTATGTATGCATATATGTATGTATCTAATCTACCTATCTACCTATGATCTATCTCCTCATCTACCTATTTATACATTTTTCTTATTGGTATCGCCTCTCCAGACATCCCTGACTAACAGATGAGGGTCAGGGCAAATTGACTTTGGTATAAGCCTATTTTCATAATTTAAAGCCTCAAAGGGACTTCAGGCCAATCCATCTGTAACTGTATGTGGGGTTGAGCTCCTAGCACAGGGTCAGCACACCTAGGCATGGGAAGTGCCTGGAGATAGGCCTAATATTCAGGGTGAATTATTGGGCTTTACACTAAACAAAGGACCCACATCATTTCTTTACTCCTTCTGACCTGAGAATGTACAAGTCTTTAGCCCAGGACTTTGATTCTGTCCTTTACCGTGACTATTACCACTATTCATCACTCATCAGGCTGAGCTGAACCACAGTCAGGCTTTGTGTAGAGGCACAATAAAACTCACGTCTGAGTCCATGATAAGAGAACTGGTGCCTAGCCCAGTATACTAGGCTTCATTCATTCAGACTTCAGTTCTAGATGTGGTAGAATCTAAAATATGGTGTCTTGTGGGCCTGGAAAAGACTTCCTTCTCTGGAGTATCTTCTCAGACAGGTCCACCACTAGCAGCTTCTCTCCTCCTCCTCTTATCAGAAACTCCCAATGGTGATGTCCTTAAGACCCAGTGAGCGCCCTCTTCTCCCCCATGGCAAGCCATCCTCTGAAGTCAGGTGTCTACCTCCCTGACAGCCTCAGCTCTGCCTTTGCTTTGTGTTTTCTCCTCTGTGTCTTATTTTAGACAATTCCTCTTCCTCCTGTGACCTGGAAGTGTCCCGAGGAAGCCATGAATTGCTCCAGATAGCTCCTGGTCCCAGGCCTGAAAAGTTGGTGCAGAGTAATTGGGTCACCTTGGACTAGATCTCTGCCCTTTGGTTCCTTGTAACAGAATATAAGTATGTCAGAGACATATGGGTTAGAGGAGACCGTCATGCAAATGAAGTCATTATTATTCATCACACAGCAAATAGTGCTCCCAAGGGCAGGGAGGGCACTTTAGGATGCTCCATAGCCTGACTTTCTCAGTGGCAGTCCTGCCTGGGCTCCACTGATGCTATGGCCATGAACTTGGCTCCCACACCAGCACTGTGTTTCTTTAGCAGTGACTAATACAGTGACCCTAGCTATCCATCCTGTCATCCTCAGAGGGCAAACCCACTTTATTTCAAAATAAGACCGTTTACAAAGTTGAAAGGGGACTGAAGAGAGGTGATTTTAAATTCTTCTTAATTTACTTTTTGGTTTTTAAAGTGTTGGGAAACATGCCTTTAGGAAAACATACTTTAGGGGCCATAGAGATGGTTCAATGGTTAGGAAGACGTACTTTAAAAAGAAATGTAGTGTGCTGCATGTATGATAAGATATATAATATGTGTGTGCGGTATGTGACATGTGTGTGTGTATATGGTGAGTGTATGTGGTATGCATATGAGATGCATGCGCACATGTGTATGATGTGTATGCAGTATGCATCCATGTATATGTGTGCATATCTATATGGTATGATACAGTATGTGTATATGGCATACATGTATGCATGTGTAGTATGTATACATACATGTATGTGGTGTATTTTGTAAACATGTATGTAGGTGGTATATGTAGTGTGTGGTATATGTGTACATGAGTTTATGTGTGTGCAAGTGTATACTGTGGTATGCATGTGAGATGTGTGTGAATGTGTGCTTGATGTGTGTGATGGACATGTGGTATCCATATATATGGGTGTGTGCAGAGTGTAGCATGCATGTGTATTCATGTGTCTGCAGTGTATATATGGTATGTGTGTGTTTTCTAAACTGCTCTACAATGAGAACATCTTGCAAGGAGACCTTGCTCTCTGTCCAATGCCTGCAATCAGAGAGACAAATGCTCTTGGGTCAAGCAGCCTGTGTTGGGGGGCGTGGGAGGTGCTGGGAGGGCCAGTATGGCATGGAGGGGCCAGGGTCCCGAGATCTGACCCTCCTGTGTGTGTTCCCTACCGGATGCTGGTGTTAGCTGAACAGATTCGGCTCATGGTTTCATCTCGGGGAAAACAGAGTAAGGAGGGGCCAGTTCCTTTGTGTGGCAAGCCTGCTGGTGAGCACGGATGGAAGGCTCAATTATCAGTGAGGTTAGGGGCAGGGGGAGAGGTCAGGGCCGAATGCCCGCTCTTCCTCTGGGCGCTGAGAGAGCCGCTCTGGCCTTTGCGGCTGGGGAGGAGGGTGCATTGATCAGGGTCAAAGGTTGTGTGTCATCAAAGGCGGTCTAGGGATAAAGGGAGCCCTTCCCAAGAATTCTAGACTTGCTTACGAAAATCCAAGGCGATTCACTTCCTAGTGAGAATATGCAGACGTTCCTTACACTGGAATCTACAATTTTTTTTACAACGTTTACCAGAAAGTCTCTTTATCCTGGTTTAGCTTTCAAAGACTCAGGACTCAGAAGCGAAGGGCTTGGTCTCTATCTGCCTCAGCTAAGAATTGAGAACCCTCTGGGGGGAGATTACACATGTCTTCCTTTGGGAAGGAAAAACAATTCATTAAAAAGTTCTTTGTATAAGGCGGGACACCTCAAAGATAGGACCCTAGCCACCCTTGTCTCACACTTATCTTTTCCCATGGGACTGTTTCCTTTCTAGACATAGAAAAACACAGTCAATTGAAAGCTGGAAGTTAAATGTGAAAGATAACTCAGCCAATGGATTGTATAGAAAGACGGTAAAGATGTAAGGAAAGAAAGACAGCCTATTAAAAGATAGGCCAATTAGTAAAAAGACAGACATTCAGAGGCAACAAAGCTCATGCCTGAAACCAGAGGGGACAGGACTCTATGTGGGCAGTTGCAGTCCTACCGCTATCCGTGGCTAGCCTTTAGTCAGATGATATCCCTGGAGTGTTGCTCTGAACTGGAGAGGAGACAGGAGTTTTCCTGCAGATGGGCCTATATATTTCTAGGAATCATTTCTTACCTTGCACAGTGAAGTAGGGGAAAAGAACTGCTTAACTTTGCAGTTGCCACAGCAAACCCAGGAGAGGCCAGTTGATCACACATTGGAACAGTTTGTACGCCACAGGAAGTCTGAGTCCCAGATAAAGATTGGACAACTGAGGCAGAAGTCACTGTTTTAACAGGTGACCTGAAGGCCACAGGGATCGGGGACCCTGCTAGGTGGTTGCCATTATTCTTAAGTATGGTGTCAAGGTATGAGCTGTAATAGGGACTCCATGAGAGAAGCCATGATTGTCTGCTTGAGAGGGGTGGCCAGTAAGCCAGCCACTCAGGAGCCTCAGAGCCCAGACTTGACAAGGAAGGTGTGAGCATATTGTATTTCTGTCCTCAGAGTCCTGGAAACAAGCGCAGGATGATATGCACAAGGCCTTGTATTCTTGAACTCTCAGGCGATTAACTTCATCAACACCAGGGCATAGTCACCTCCTCCAGGATGCCTCCCCCAATTTCTCTGTCTCAATGACATGGGCTTTTCCCTTGATCTGCCCTGAGCAGGACTGTCTGGTGCCCATCCCTCAGCTGACAATCTGGCTAGTTCTTGATTCTTGCTCATGTCTTAACCTCCAGACATGGTGTGGAAGCTCCTGGGCAGGACCCCTGGGCTGGTCTAAAACAATCCTTAGTAAGAGCCTATTAACCAAGTAGAAGAACAGTGACCAAGGCTGAATATCATTAAACCCGAATCTCATGACCTTTCCAGGCTCCTGTTTGTGTAGAATGTAGGATGAGAGTGTGCAGGGAAGCTTGTCATCTGGTCCCACGCTCACACAGCCGTTGCTTCTATAGGTAAGACACACTGCAGAGCACAGCTCACACCTGCAACGGAATGACAAGTGTTCAAGTCCCAAACAAGGGTGTAAATGGAGCTCCTGCTACTCCCTTGGCCTTCCAAGAGCCTCTTAACATGTTGACTACACGTTGTCTTTTGTTGCACTTGCCAATCTTCAGCCAGGACTCAGTTTTTTTTGTTTTGCTTTTCTCGTAAAATGGTTTCCCAGACTAAGGAAGCAGATATTGACTGGCATTCTAGTACAATCTTAGCCCCTCCCTGTCTGGTGACTACACACAGAGTCCGAGGGATGGAGAACATCCAGTTGTCATCCTTTTTATTTGACAGATGTAGGTTCTGGTTGGAAGAGAAGTAGCTTGTCTAAGACACAGCACAAAATAGAGTTGTGGGCACCAGGCCTCCTAGTACCAGGGTCTGCAATAATAACACAGCTGTGCTTCTAAGAATGTTCTCATAGCCTATCACAGGTGTCTACTAAGTACTGTTGAGAATGCTGCGCTGGGCATAACAAGTATTGGCGTACACATGAGGAAGCTGGGGCTTTTGGTGGCGGTTGGGGTAGAGGGGGGAGGAATGAAACCCTGTTGAAAGGCATAGAGTAGGAAAGAGATAAGAAAGCTACCCCCTCCCAGCCCTGCCCAGTTCCTCTAACACTGTACACTTCAGATGAGCAGATGGTTTCATGGGCCAGACAGTCAAACCTGCAGATAGATGGGGATTTGTCCAAACTTCACAAGCCTCCCATACTGTTCACCAAGCACAAGAAACCTGCAGATGCTGTACCTGCTGTAGGCTTCCTGACTGGGTTTTGATGCTTGTGGACCTGTGTGGGTCTGTGGCTGGGGTTGGGTATCAGTATCTTCTTCATGATAGGCTACCCTAGTGAAGCCTCCTCATTTGTTATAATGGAGAGAGCCGACCTGGCTGAGAAGCTTGTATTTCCTTTCTTGTTTGCCCCAGAAGACTAGAGAATGCTAGAGGAAGTGGAGTCTGGGTTTTCAACTGAGTATACTCCAGATCAAAGGGTCTCTGTGTCTGAGACCATGAATCTTCTCATTTAGGTACCCTATATGCATTCTCTTTCAAAGGAACTCTCTCTCTCTCTCTCTCTCTCTCTCTCTCTCTCTCTCTCTCTCTCTCTTGTGTGTGTGTGTGTGTGTGTGTGTGTGTGTGTGTGTGTGTGTGTGTGTGTTGCTTGTCCCACCAGGTCCTGCCACTTCCTGACATAATGACTACATGTGAGCCTGTTCAAGTATGGAGACTGAGCATGCACTTGGATGCTCAACCATCTGGAGGCTGAAGTTCAGCACTGGGTGTTACACTTCACTATGTCATCCTGCTTGTGTTTTAAGACATTGTTCTTCCCTGACCTGGGACTTGCCAAGTGTGTTAGGCTGGCTGGCCAGTGAGCCTCCCCAGCTGTGGGATTACAATCATGTGCCACCATGCCAGGCCTGGCTTTTTAAATGTGGGTTCTGGATCTTGAGCTTGGTATACATACTGGTACAGTGAGCTCTTTACTGAGATACATACCTCTCTAGTCCCCAAAGCAGGTCATTTGTCTTTCTTTCTTTTTCTTTCTTTCTATCTTTTTTTCTTTCTTTCTTTTTTTTTTTTTTTTTGAGACAGGTTTTTTTCTGTGTAGACCTGGCTGTCCTAGAACTCTTTCTGTAGATCAGTCTGTCCTCGTACTCCCAGAGATCTGCCTGTGCTCCTACCTCCTAAGTGCTGGGATTAAAAGTGTGTGCCACCACTGCCCCAGCTCTGAAGTCAAAAGCAGAGCAGGCCATGGTGGGAAAGCCCTTGTTCATGTTTTGCTACTGCTTTGTCAATTCATCTTACAAGATCTCAGACAGATTTCTAGTGTGGCTGCCTGTGGGATGAACTTAGAACTCCAGGCTAGCCATGGCACAGCCAAGTTGCAAGACACAGGGCTGTGGCTTGAACTTGATGCAAACTGTCATAAATTTCAGGCTTACCTTATAGGCAAACCAGATTCTCAGAAACAGTGTCCCCATCTGCAAGACAAAGTGATGGCAGTATCTAAACCACTGGTTCTCAAACTTTCTCATGCTGCAACCCTTTAATATAGTTCCACGTGTTGTAGTGACCCCCAACCATAAAATTATTTTTGTTGCTACTTTACAACTGTAATTTTGCTGTTATAAATCATAATGTAAGCATTTGTGTTTCCCAATGGCCTTTGGGGGTCATGGCCCACTGGTTGAGAACCATTGATCTAAACTCTTGGGATGGCAATGAAGACTCAAGGAGACAATGAAGAATATATTGTGCCATGCCGACACCCATGATCTTATTCTTTCCTTTCTTCTCCTTTTCCAGGCCCTTCTCAGACCTTGGATTTTGTCTCTACGCTCTTTTCTTTTTGAGACAGTATGTACACTAGGCTGACCACAAACTCACGATACTCTTGCCTCAGTCTCCAGGTGCTGGCATTACAGACACACACTATGGCTCCTGGCTGTTTCCTCTTACCATACTGAATCATACTCAGAGGCAGGGTTTAGACACTGAGGAACAGCAGTGAGTTCTGTCAGGCTCCTGTCTTTCAGGAGGACATTCCTGATGCAGGTAGTGATGGACAAACAAAATGACACGACAGACACTATGTGCCTGGCTCTGAAAAGAAACAGTTACTTTGGCAATTTCTATTGTCTGGGGTCTGGTGACAATGTCCCTTACTTTATGGCTCCAGTTTTATCTATTTATATTCTTTCTTTTTACAACCAATGTCCTTTGAGTATGGGGGTAGGCATGCCCATTAAGAAGATGGAGTTGATTTCTGTCATCTGCCCTCTCCCCCACATGCCCCCCCCACACTACCAAGGGGTCACAGCTCTGAGGCAACAGGGAGCAGCCAATGTGCTCCTGCACTTGGAAGCACCTACTCATGGTCCAGGGAAGAGTGGGCTGTCCACAATGGCTGCCTGTGACTCCAGCCCAAGCAAAAAGGCCAATGGGGGGTTTTGATGGGTGGCTCATTCTGCAGTCAGAACGTCAGCAAGCAGAAGAATGGAGCTTGTGAGGGCAAGGGGCTTCTGAGTACTCGGGGCATTGGAGGTTAGTGGTCATGCCTGAGCAAGCAGCTGAGCAAAAGCTGGGAATCAAGGCTAGCCCTCTATTCTATCTCAGGAGATCTAGGGCTGGAGCATCAGCCTGAAGACCTTGAAGAGTGGATGCAACTTATCAAGTACCCGTGGCCCCTTTCCCCTGAACACAAAGGCCTCTTGTCTGGCTGGGCTGTGGGAGTGGACACAAGCCATCTCCTCTTTCCTTTGTCATTGGCCTAATCTATGCAATCTGGAGGGGGGTTTTGTTTCATCCTCTTGGGGAGCAGGGGGCAGAAAGAAGCATAACTTCCAATTTTGAAGAGGAAAAAAAGGTTAAGCAACACTCCTCCCTTCCTTCTCCTCCCTGTCAGAGAAGAGCTGGTGGCTCACCCCTGGGGGGCACTCTCTTGCTAGTCCACAAGAAGGTGTATCTGTGATTCTTATTGCTAATGATAACATCATTGTGCTTGGTTGAGGTGTTCATATCCATCTTGCTTCTTTTTCTGGAGAATTTTAACATTATCAGTGGAACAGATTTATAAAGAATAAAGGACTCCCAGATCAGGAGAACAGAGCTGACAGAACTGTGAAGACAGAGTCAGAAGTTCTACCCCTCTAGGATAGGGTGTGGATAGCTAAGTAGTTTCAGGGCTTAGGAGAAATGACTTCTTGCTGGGGGTGTAATTCAGTTGGTAGAGAGCTTGTCTAGAATCTACAAAGCCCTGGTTTTGATTCTCAGCATGGTGGTATACGCCTGCAACTCTAAGACTTGGGGAGTAGATGGGAAGGATCAGGAATTAATGATTGTCTTTGGGTATATAGTGATTTCAAGGCTAACCTGGGACACATGAGACCTTGTCATAAAAAAAATGCAAAAAGGGAATACTGCTGATATTCTATGGTACAATAAAGTCACTGGTTAATAATTCTGAATTCAATATTTTAAAATAGCTATTACAGAGGCTTTCAAATGATTCCAAAACAAGATATATGTCTGAGGCAAGAGATATGCTAATGGCCCCAATCTGGTCACAACAGATGTTATGCATGTATTGAAATACCACACCACACCCCACAAATATGTACGATTCCTCTGAGATGAGAAAATAGATGCAATCTAGAAATATACCTCTTCAGGCAGAGGCTGGAACTAGGTTTTGAGCTTCCTAGGAGCCATAGTAATGAGAGAAACACATTATTCACAGTGTCAACAAGAGCTGACAACTATCTCAGTTACAGTGATGTGTTAGAGAAAATTACCAATACAGTGTCCCCGTTGACTGGGACATTAGGAAACATGGTCTTGGGAAACTCCAAAGTTCATAAATAGCCCATTGCATTCCATAAAACACTGACTCTTTCAGATCGGGAGAAGGCTTTCTCAAACACAGGCAGTGTGATGTTCACACTGTCCACGTAAACACCATCATCTCTCTCTACAAGCCCCTCCCTCCATGCTATCTACTGTGACTATAAGAAATCTGGCCAGATGGAAAACTGCTTCATTTTGCCAAACACCTTTGACTTTAGATCCAGGCATTGGAGAGATGGGGGAGTTCCCAAGTCTGTGAGACAGGATTGGTTTCCCCCAGGACAGTGTCTTGCTTACAAGCTCTCTCTTCTGATTGGAGCCCTCCTGCCTGCAACCTAGAGACACAAAGAATGCACCTTTGGCCTGAACAGCCTCTGGTTGGGGTGCCACCAGATGAACAGAATTCTCTTTGCTGAAATCTATTTCCAGTCATTGAGTGACGTCTGTGTGAACAAAGGCCACCCCCCCTCCCCATCAGTACATCAAGATGGAGGGTGAGAAAGAAGAGTGCATCCTGCCATGGGGGTAGCAGGCAGTTACAGTATAGCATGATGAATGTGTTTCAGGCAGGACAAAAGGCCCCCATTCCAGGGAGGCTTCTTGGAGGAAGTGACACACCAGCTGTAATTAAAAAGATAAACAAGAGTTTTATGAATGGGAGGTGTGGAGTCCTATTGGAGTTTGGAAGGACCAAATGGTCAAAGTGGGATGTGCATGGGACAAATGGCTAGGATCCAGGCAGCTGGTGGGAGCAGGGCCCAGACTGTCTGACTACTTAATCTGGGCTTCCTTGAGCCAAGGAGCTTTGGGGGGGGGTGTCTCCAAATGGGTGGTGGGACTTTTCCTGGAAGTGAAGCATAGAGGATTGTACATAGGTCACATGAGCCTGAAGGATGAGGACCACTAGGGACTAAGGACAGAGCTCTAGCACTGCATACTGGTTGGTCATGGGTAACACGGCAAGCTTATCATGCTCCCAGGAGGAAGTGTTTCCCTTGGCTGGATATCAGACCAAATTAAGGACACTGGTGTCACTGTGTCCCTATCAGCATCCTGGACATGGGTTTCTGGCCTTGGAACAGAGCCATTCTTCCTGCAGTGGCTGGTGGTAGACAGTAAATAGGATGAGAGTATGCCACAGGCAATGTCCTGTGTTGAGTGCCGTTTGTTCTGGGGTGTTCTCTGCTCACAGAGGTGGGAACCACACTCCTCAGCCAGAGCAGAGCCATAGCTCTGCAGCCCCAACCACGGGCTTTTAGGAGAGGTAGACAAACAACCATAGTCTGTCTTTCCTTCATCTATGTCATTCCATTTGACCTCACAATACCCTGTGACACTGGGATGACTGACTGGTCCCCCAGTGACAGACAGAGACATTGCAGAATTGGACAGAGGTAGCGATGCCTCAAGTATTGATTCAAGACTTGCTCAGCTGTGCTGGTTATGGAGATTCATGTAGCAGCAGCAGAAGACAGAGCCTGGTCCTCATTGTATCTCCTCTGAGACATGCCTCAGGAAGCCCTAGGACATCTGGGGTGACTCTGGGATCCTAGAAACAAATGTTTGGGGTGGACGTGGGAGCCATATCCTATTTCTTTCTTTAGTTCTGGGAAGCTCTTTTGCAATTACCGAATGGACAACTTCTCAGGCAGTGTGTGGATTCTAGGGCTTTCTGGTATCAAGAGAAATGCCTTTGCTGCCCTAGCTTTCCTTCTTTCTGAGATGGCCTGTCCTACCCCATGATGCCTTGGTCTATTAGTACTTGATCTCAGATGTCTGGGCATGCAAAACAGTCTGCCTGAACCACTCTGGTTGGGCCAGCTGCTAGGTATGTGTGTCTAGGCATGCATCCCTTCCTATAGCATAGGGGACACTTTAGATCCCAAGATGTGCAAAACCTTAACCTCTGCCCTTAGATATGTTCCTGTCCTCAAGCCTTATACACATGGATTAAGGAATATGTAATGAAGAAAGAAAAATGTGTGTGAGGGGGGAGGGTGGAAGACAGGCTGAAAGGAAGGAAGGGAATGGGGGATGAAACAAGGAAGAAAGGAAGGAAGGAAGGAAGGAAGAAAGAAAGAAAGAAAGAAAGAAAGAAAGAAAGAAAGAAAGGAAGGAAGAAAGGGAGGGAGGGAGGAACAGAGAATGGATTTACTTTCCTGTGATTATAAAAACAAAATCACTCAAGTGGGGGAATGTTTGTTCTTGCCTGGGTAGACTCACAATAGATCTAAGGATAAGCTGAGCTTGTACCCACAGTTCAACTAAGGTATACTCTGTTCCTGTCTTTTGTCTGCCTGGATAAGCTGGTTAGAATCCTAGGGAACTCAGCATTTTTCTGAGCTATAGAGTCAAGTTGTTGGAATTCCATGTAGATCTAGGCCTGGTGATGCTGCGGAATATGGAAATATCTCTCTCTCTCTCTCTCTCTCTCTCTCTCTCTCTCTCTCTCTCTCTCTCTCTCTCTCTCTCTCTCTCTCTCTCTCTCTCTCTCTCTCTCTCTCTCCCTCACACACTCACACACACACACACCCCTGAATGGTCTCAATATAACCTAGGTTTGCCTCAAATTCTGAATGATTTTTCTTCCGAATTATTAGGTTCTGGGTCATTTAATTATTTACCAGTATTTTTTTCTCCTCTCAGTTACTTGGGAACTCACACAAAATGAATGCATATAACCTACAGACTGATTTATCTTCACAGATAATTAGTATAAGAAGGCACCAGAACAGGACACACAGTTACAGTGGTCAGTCACTGAATTAAATGTCTGTTTCTTTCCTGTTCTTGTGCCAACAGATCTCAGACATTTATGTAGAGCTTTCTGAAGCTGTCCAGGCAGGCCTGTAGCTGTGTGGTCTAACAGACATCATGATTGGCCTGAGACTACACTTGCATCATAAAGTGACCTTTGAGGGTCAGCAAGATGCTCTCCTTGAAAGCCAGCTAATCTGAGTTTGATTCCTGGCCCATATGTAATATGGAAAGAGAAAGGATTCCACAAGGTTATCTTCTGATCAACACACACCTCAGCTCCCCAACTCCTAAACAAGACATTTTTTTTTTTTTAGGATAGGAAGAAAGAGCCCTTGGAGACCTCATGACTATGTTTCCTGTGCACAAACTGTACAGACATCTTTGGAGTAGACAGACTCTCAGCCGCTCAGCCAGTGGAACGTGCTGGTTAAGGATCCATTACTGAAGGCTAATAGCACTGAATACTAACAAAACAGAGATGATGGTGGGAAATTGTTCTGCGAGAATACAGGCCTCTGTAAATCTGCACTGTCACAGCCACATTCAAGCTTGATGAGTCAGGGCTCTCAAGAATTTCATCTCACTCTCCCAATATCTTTCCAAAGTGCATATTCTCTCCATCTTATAGAAACAATTACTTGGGCTCAAAAGACATTTTTTCCCCTAGTAACCCAAGGGCAAGGACAGAAATCAGCCTCACTCCCAGTCTTCTGCTGTCATGGACAGACAGAGTGCTGTCCTTGTCTTTGGTAGAAACAGCAGCATGTTGAGGAGTGATGATACCAGCAGGATGAGGAGAACTGCAGGAGAGGTATCTTCTAGAATTTTCCATTCACAAAAGTCACTGTCCTGTAACAAACACTCAAGATGAAAGAACTAGAAAGAACTTAGGGCTTTGGAAATGGCAACTAAGTCTTTGTATTAAGTCCTAAAGCCAAGAAACAAGTCATTTTTATCTACAAATACACAGAGCATCTCCTTTACGTAGGGGCCTGCACACAAGATAACCTCTTGGACCTGGACCCTCTGCTACCCAGACACAGAGGTGTGGTACTCACAGTATAGTCAGAAGATTGGAATTCACAGACTGCACCGCTCCCTGGCCCTGTGGCCCTAAGACTAATGATCACATCTCTCCAACACTCAGTTAAATATTTGGTAAAGATGAAGATAGTCATTTCTGTTCAAACTGGGTCCTGGCTGAAATTCCTGCAATAGTCCCACAGGTCTTTGATAAACTGATGAATGAATAGTTCCTTAAGCTAGCCATAATGAGTGCAGTAAAGGTGTCAACCCAGGTCTCAGCCTACAGTAAGTAGGTAAGCATTGTGGGAATGCAAGATGGGTAAGGCCCACGACTTCTTAGGTCTCTGCTAATCAGTGCTGGCTGTATGGTTAGCCTGGATCTTTCCGATTTTCTTGTGTTTGGGGACCTGGAGTCTCCTCTGTTCTTCAGTGCTGTGATCTGAACCTAGAACCTCGTATTCATGCATGTGAGGCAAGCATACTACTACCCACCTATAGTCCAGCAGAATCTCTTACCCCTGCCCACACGTGTATGTGTGAACATGTGTGTGTGTGTGTGTGTGTGTGTGTGTGTGTGTGTGTGTGTGTGTGAACATGGAGGCCAATGTTTACACTTCATCTTGGTTTTTTGAGGTCTCTTCTGACTCTTGCCTAGCACCAAGATTACACATACACTGCCCTGGCTGGCCTTTTGTAGGTATGCCTGGGATCCAGACTTAGTCCCCACATTTATGCATCTTATCCATAGAGCCATCTTCCTAGTCCCCAGAGGATGCTTTTCTTGGAGCAAGCTGAATATGCTTTATCAGAGTCAGCAGTGTAAATTCATCAGATCAAGCTTTCTGTCAAGCAGGCAGACTCTTTCGACCATCTCCTGAAAAGGAAGAAGCCGTGTTTTTACAGATAGCTTTTTTCTTAACATAGATCTGGGCAGTGATCCTTAAACTCTCTGAATCCCAATATCACAGACAGCCCATCATTGTGAAGGCCTTTTGGGTTTACATATCCACAGTGCTCTGGTTTATAGAGGAGTTGGTGGAGAGTGAGAAGGGACTTGATCAAGAACAGAGATGGCCTAGGCATTGTGACTTTATCCTTTGGCTCAGTAGAAACTCCTTCCAGGACTTCCCAGGACCAAGTCAGTGGTCCTGCTTAGATATCTGTGGTCCTTCCATGGGCTCTGAAGCAAGTGGAAGAGTTAAGATTCCCCCCTCCAGTAGTCTTGCCAGGCTCCTGACTTTTCTGAGATTGGAAGTGCTTTCCTGGGATAGTGCTCCCACAACCCTCCAGAGGGATTAACACAATGGCTGTTTTCATGGACATGCGGGTGGGCAGAGCAGCTTCAGTGGCCCTGACATTCTTTATTCCCAGTGTGTAGGTGGAGAGACTTCCTTTCCTCCTCCAGACACGTGCTGGTGAGCACACTGGAGAAGGTAGGCACCCTGCATTCGGATGATGGCAGGGGTGACCCTGCCTGTGCAAGTCCCTTATTCTGGGTGAGATAGACTCCCAGCTGGCATCTCTGAGCGAAGGGCTTACTGTGAAAGGGCCCTAACTTCCTTCCTCTTCCACTAAACCCAGACTGGAGAATGGGGCCCTGGCACTGTAATTAGACGCCGGCAGGAAACAAATAGCAGAGACATTTCTCTAAGTGAGGAAGGAAGGAAAACATCCAGGCTCTGGAGAGCCTCCAGTTTCTGTTCTTCAGCATTGGAATAACAAGCAGAGCTATCTGCTCTTCAATCTTTACCAAGCCCCTGAAGTAGGTACTTGAGCCTTAGTCTGCAGATGCAGGGATGAGGGCCAGTCAGCCAGGGCTGCAAGCTTGTAAGTGGTATCTGGGAGCCAGACCGCAATCATACTTGCGCCCGATTCTCAAGCCCTGCTGCCCCTGCCCACATCTACCTCACACAGCGCAGCATTTTGCTCTTGTTAGCTTTTTAACCATCCTGGAAGGAGTGGAGATATTCTAAAGAGACACTTGTGCCCCTCCCTTTGGCTACCAGACTATTGAAATGATGGTCCCCCCACGAAATTGGAATTTCCCCAGGGATTTCACGCTGGGAGAAAAAAAAGGCTGGAATCTGATGCCAAGTCCATGGAAGAGATTTCACACAATTCTGACAACTTGTCAGACCACCTTGCAGGAGAGACTGGAGCTGAGACAGTGATGGCTCAATGATGAGGGGGAGCATTTACCTTGGCCAGGACTGCTTAGTTATGTCTACCTCTTGCTCTTTATTTAACCGTATGACTCATGCCAGGTCTCTGAAGTTGCTACTGGTGGATGGGGGCAATTACTGAATCAATCTTGTTGGCCTTCTTTGTAGACTTTGTGTGCCCGGTATATTTCTGCCTCTGTGTATCCCAGGGGTGGGGCATGTATCTTTTGCACACTGAGGCCAGCTATAGCCATGTCTCAGGTTGAATCCATTTACAAAGGGTACTTTTCCGGTTCATACAACAGTACTATGGGACCAAGATGAGTTAATGTTGACTGTCACATTGACAGGATCTAGAATCACCTAGGAGACGAGCTTCTGGGGATGTCTGTGTCAGAGTTTCTAGAATGAGTTAACTGAGGCGAGAAGACCCACCTTAACTCTGGGCAGTACCATCCCATGGGTGATCCTTGAATGAATAACTAGACGAGAACTGTTGAGGACAGGCTGTCTTAGTCAGTGTTCTATTGCAGTGAAGAGACACCATAACCTCGGCAGTTCTTATTTTTTAAAAAAGCATTTAATTTCAGGATTGCTTACAGTTTCAGAGGTTTAGTCCATCATCATCATGGCAGGGAGCATGGAGGCAGGCAGGCAGATATGGTGCTCGAGAGGCAGCTGAGAGTTCTGTATCCTGATTCAAAGGCAGCAGGAAGAGACACTGCCAAGCTGGGCATGATTTGAGCATATATGATATCTCAAAGCCTATCCCCAGAGTGATATACTTCCTCCAACATGGCCACACTCACTCCAGCAAGGCCACACCTCCAAATAATGCCATACCTGTGGGCCAAGCATTCAAACACATGAGTCTATGGGGGACCATTCCTATTCAAACCACCATAGGGCCTATCCCCTGTGCCCCAGTTTCCTCCCTGGAGAGAGGATTGTACTGTAACCATGTCCATGTTACATATCAAGTAGGTGTTGGACTGTAGGATGCATCAGATTCTTGCACATATTTGTACCGTGGCATACATAAAGAAAGCAGCTACTCCTGCGTTGCCTTCTTTCTCTCGCCACTCCAGGACTCCAATTGGGTAGGGGCCGATAAAGGCTGCCCTTGATGCCCCTTCCTGGACCGTCTGGATGAGGAGCTGGTGGCTTCCTCACTACTGGGTTTCTTGTGCCCATTGCATGGGAGACATGTGTGTGTGGAACATCACAAACCAGGAGAGAGGGAGTGGAAAGCCTGTGGCTTGTATCTCATGAACACTCCACTCAAGAATTGGACCTGACACCACAGTCTTACCCCAGGGCACTCCACTCCTGCGTCAGGCTAGCATTCTTTTGTAAAGTCAAGCCTCCCACTGCCAGAGAATTCCCACTGTGTCTCAGCCTGGTGAGCCCTCAGCACCTAGCATAACCCCAACTCACCCTGGGTGCTTAGCACTGCTTCAGCAACAGATGGTTGACTGGGCAGGGTCCTGACCTTGCTCTGTCACTGCCGGGCTCTTGTGACCTTGGATTGGCTCTGCCTTCCAGTAGGCCTGAGTGCCATTAAACCTCCATCTTGTCTCACCTCATTATCACCTAGGACTGAGAGAGCTTCACCTCGGCTGCTAGGAACACCCTGGAGTGCTGTCGTCTTCCTAGCCCTCCAGAGGAGGTTTGGCCCCTGCAGATCTGGTCTGGGAACCCCCAGCACCCAGAGGAAATGTCATCACTGCAAGGTGGAAAAGGACCCATCTTTCCATCAGCTCATTTAGTAGCCCCTTGAAGGGCAGGGTGGATGAGCCCCAGTCCACGGGGCCTCCATTTTCAGCCCTGTAGCCTCCAGCCTGGGCCTTTATCTCCTTACAAAGATAACACCCTGCTGGCAGAAGCCATAAAGCAGGGAGGGGCTGACAGTTTAGGGTCCTGGGGCGTCAGAGCTTTGAACTCTGCCTTCTGAGGGGTTAGGGCTTGCTTTATGGCCAGGCTGCTTGGGGGTGGTGGTGGTGGTGGGGTGGTGGTGGTGGTGGTGGTGTGAGAGTAACCATTAGGGAGAAATGAGTCCCCAGGGCCCAGCCCTCAGCACCCTGACTACAGGCATAAAACAACAGAGCCGGAGAGGTGGGAGCAGCAGAGGAAATGGTGCTCCGTCCCGGCTTTATTGACTTGTAAATGACACCATTAAAGATGAAGTCCTCACCTTGGCTGGAAACAGCTGTGCTGCTGGTCCGAAATCAGTGGCTAGCTGGGAGGCCACTGCAACAGGCTTGCCCCAGCAGGAGGCAGCTCAGAGGCTGGCCAGGACCTCAGCTTCCACGCCCCGCCCCCCTCCAGCTGTGGGAAAGGGAGCTATGCCATTCAGGAGAAAAGAGTTTATGAGCAGAAATGTCATTGGCTAAATTTTTCCTGAAAAGAGGATGCTTTCCCAGAAATCTTAACAATCACTGCTTGCAAAATCAATAGAGACTTGGGAGTAGAGAGGCCATGTGGGGCAGTCAGTGAAACCAGAGGGGCTAGGCTTCCCTTGACTTCTTAGTCACTGTCCTTGTGGGAACAGACACTGGGCTACCAGTGTTCAGATAGGTCTTACCTTTAAATCTGTTTTTAAGGGTCTGAAGAGATAGCTGCTATTCCAGAGGACCCAGGTTCAATTCCCAGCAACCACACCGCAGCTTACAACTGTCTAGTTCCAGAGGAATCTGATACTCTGATACAGACTTCCATGCAGGCAAAACACCAATGAACATAAAATAAAAATAAGGTGTGTGTGTGTGTGTGTGTGTGTGTGTGTGTGTGTGTGTGTGTGTGTGTGTGTGTGTGTAGGCATAACAATACTTGGTCAAGGATGTCTGAATAGCCCAGGTAAAATTGGGGGTTGGGGCACCTGCCTCTGTGGGGTGCTGGAGTTTTCTTTCTTCTATTAACAGCACAATGGAATCAACTCCAAAGGAAATAGAAATTCAGAATCTTTGTGTTTTCTTTTGGGGAATTAGGGGACCACTATGAAACAAAAGACTAGCCTGTAAGATTCCCCAGGAGCAAGACAGCCCTACCCAGGTGAGTTTTGTACACTTAGCTCTTAATAAGGAAGCTGCTGTAGAATTCATACAACATTCTCAATAAATGTGGGATGGGGCCAGACATAGGAAGAGAAGAAGGGGTTGAAGAGAAAGAACTTAGCAAGAATGGCAGGAGGAAGGGTTTCAGAAGGGAGGGAGGGAGGGAAGACCAAGTCCAACAGTTTTTGGACATCTGCTGACTCCAGTCTCTACCTTGTACAAGTTGGACCTCACAACTCCCAGGAGAACTTGGGAGGAAAGCTCAGACTGTACCATCTATTCATTAATCAATAAGTAAAATTTTCTTCTGGGCAAGTCTTTGCTCTAAGGGGGAATACATCTTTTGTTCACCCCCCCCACACACACACACAAAGGTGAGAATCCAATAGGATCTTATTTCTAAAGCTGCAGCTGTATGTGGCAGATATTTCCACAATTCAGGATGACGGTCAAGTTTTTCCAAAGCTGAAAAGTGGAATTGCCTGGGTTCCCTGTTTGCTTCCAAAGATTAGCCTGGGTCACTGGGTTCTAGAACTGCCCCGAGGTCTCGAGAACAGTGTTCCTGGAATCCCCAGGGCTGTAGGATTTGATGATTTGTGGCCAGATGCTATCAAACAAAACAAAACAAAACTACAGTGATACAGTTCTACAATGATAAGCAATAGAAAACGGTTAATTGAACCACAGAGATCTTTGTCTTTAGCTGACAGATGCCTTCATTCCATAAATAACAAGCAAAGAGGAAAATAAACAAACAAGCAAAAGGGAGGCTGTGATTTGGAGTCATTTGCAGAGCCTCTGCAGGTGGGAAACTGGCTGATCCTTGCTTGTGGTGTGAGCTGGGTCCTCCTGGGCACGTAGCATTTGCAAATTATTGGCAATCACAGACTGACATCATTTTTACATCTTTCTTTCTTTCCTTCCTTCCTTCCTTCCTTCCTTCCTTCCTTCCTTCCTTCCTCTTTTTTGTTTTTATCTATTTATTTTTTAAGATTTACTTTTTAGGAACTGAGGAGAAGGCCCAGTGGTTAGTTGCACTTGCTGCTCTTGCAAAAGGCCCAGGTTCAATTCCCAGCACCCACATGACAGTTAACTCCAGTCTTAGGGGACTCAGTGCCCTCTTCTGGTCTCTGTGGGCACCAAGCATACATGTGGTGTACTGACTTATACGCAGTCGAAACATCCTTAGACATAAAATAAACATAAAGAAAACAATTTTTAAGATTAGAAATATTTAAATGTGTGTATGTGCGTGTACTCACGTGTGCTGAAGTTAGAGGTAAATTGTAGGCCACCTAATTTAGGTTCCAGGAAACAAATTCTGGTTTTCTATAAGAGCAACAAGGTCTCTTAACCACTGATCCATTTCAGCAGCCCCTGGTATTAGGTTATTATTATTATTACTATTATTATTATTATACATGTAACAGATACGACAAAAGACTGGGGACACTTCCCGTCATCCAGAATTCGTTAGAAGCTTACAGTGAAAGAAATCTCAGCCTAGGTCACCATGGTGCCCTTGCATCTGCGAAGCCAGCCTGGCTTTGGTAGGAGTTAGAAGTTTTAATTTTATAGCTTCCTCCCAACCCCCTTTTTTCTTTTCCTTGGTAGGATATGACTCTGTTGTGTAGGTTGGCCTGGTATTTACTATGTAGTCCAGGCTGGCCTTGAATTTTTGGCGACCCTCCTGCCTTCCCTTCTCAAGAGCTGAGATTTTAGATATGTGTCAGGATATTTAAAAGTATCTGAGAATAGTTTTAAAAAGTTTCTGGGTAGGGTAGTGATGACACATACCCTCAGCCTTTAGTCCCAGCACTCAGAAGACAGAGGCAGGTGGATCTCTGAGTTAGAGGCCAGCCTGGTCTATAGAGTGAGTTCCAGGACAATCAGAGCCACACAGAGAAACCCTGTCTCAAAAGCAAAAGCAAACAAACAAAAAAGCCCAGAAAGTTTCTGTGTATTAGAATAAATTTTTTTGTGTATTTATATGAGGTCACTTCAGGGCCCTCTGTGTTGCCTATCAAAATGGGTTGCTTTTGCCAAACTGTCTCTAAACTTCCTAAGAGTGCAGGGAGAAAGGTGGTAGGGGGTGATGGTGTGAAGGAGGGAGGAGGTACTTTCCTTTGGGCCAAGGGAGGTCTTGTTTGGGATGTAACCTCGCCTTCCCCTCCAACACTCAAGACACAAGGCCTCCTGGGGGTAGCTTCCTCCAGCAGCTCCCCCACTGCCAAGATTCTCTGGTAATCCCCCTAAGCATCCCTCCAGGGCCAATGGTTCCAGGGAAGCTGCCGGCAGAGACAGGCGGGGGGTTTCCCCTGAATTGGAGGCCTATACCTGCACAATGCATTCTTCAGGATTAAAACCTATTCTCTTACAAATCACTGGTTCAGGCCTCAATTATTCAGATAATTGAGCCGCCTGGCCCTTCATTTTATTGGCATAGATAGCATTTATGTGTAATCCGAGAATATTCTATCTGTCATGGAGTTTCTTCCCAAAGCATTATTTCTAACCTTCTTTAAGAAACAAATTTCTTGTTGCCATGGAGATCATCTCTTGGTTAATTTTATCAGGCTCAGGAGTCAGGGCTTGGAAGCATCATCTCTGCCTTGTTTCCTGGGCTCTCTACCTTGTAGCATCCCAGAGCGTCTTCTTCAAAGGAAGCGCCCAGGTCTCAGCATTCCCCAATAACTCAGTAGCTAGGTTGACTTTGAATTGGGATGACTTGGCACCCTTCCACTGATTAGGTGTGGCCTTGACATCATCTGCATAAAAAAAAAAAGATTGTTTTCATGAGAAAACAAGCTAGAGATACAAAGCTGTTTTGTCATTGACTGCTTTCTGGGACCCATTTGTTAGAGGACCACTGAGATGAGAGGTTGCCAAGCAACAAGGCCTTTGAGATGGAGAAAAAGAAGAAAAGGCTGGTCTTAAGCATTAAGTCCTGCCGTTCTAGGTGTGGGTCAGAGTCTGGGAAGTACCCACTGAAATTTGAAGAACCTAGTGTCCCAGGACAAAGAGTTATACAGGGACACACAATTACACAAACAGAGGTGATTTATAAGAAAGAGAATGAGAATGGGCTAATGAGGTAAAGAAAGGCACATATTCAAAAATGTTGGAACAAGAGACTCATCATGGACACAGCACTTACCTCTTCTGCATTTGTATATTATTTGTATCTTGCGATCCTTTTTCCCCCTGAATATTCTCTGTGTGTAGCATGTAACCCAAGTGGGCAAGGGTTTCTTGTCCTCTACCTCTGTCTTCTCTCCTATGTTTAACTTGATGCTTTCCTTACTCTCCTGCCACACTACCCCCTTTGTGATGTTCCTGGGAAGCCATGACAGCAAAGTTGTGACTTATCTCCCAGGAGTTTACAATGTGGGGAGAATTAGATGGCTTCAGAGGGGCTCAAGGGTCCTCTCAAAAAATCTACAATTGAGAAGTTGTAGATCTATTGTTCTCAGAGCTGGCATCGAGTTTGGAATCAAAGTCTGTCTATTTGCACTCACTGGGGATAAAGTCCAACTCAAGTCCTCATGCCTCAGCCCCCTCAGCAGACTTGGGGCCCTTGCTCTTCTTCCTATATCCCCGTCTTCTCCTCTGCACGTCCACACACAGTTCTTGTTCTGGAGCATGCACTTCGACCTTTGTACCTGCTTGAACATTTTTCACTTTCCAAGTTTACTCAAACACCACTTTGTATGAGATATTTTGGTGATGGGACTGGGTTTCCTTGTGAGGCCTGTCACAAGAGTGCAACTATCTGTATCCACACCATCTTGTCTACTGGACCAAGAAAACCTGGAGTGTCCTCATCAGTTAATTTCAGTGTTCTAGCTTACATTGCAGCACAAGGCTTGGAGGAGGCAGTGGATGTCAGGAGACATCAACACTGCCAGCAGCTAACATAGAAGAAACTACTGTGCACCAGGCCCTGTACCGACATATGACCTCACACAATGAAGAAAGTTGTATAGGGCATGAGAGAGACTTACAGTGAAATTCAAGCTCTGGAAGTTTTCCTCCAGGTCATTCACATCAGACAGTAGTGGTGGGGTTGAAGGGATGCTACTGTAACACAAGCCCCCTTGGCATTTGAAGAAGCTGCAGAAGCAAGAAAACTTTCTAATCTTCACTTACCTTCCTGAAGCAGAATTTTCTGAATCTTCTCTAAAGCAGGTGGTAACATCCCCACCCCAGGGAGGGGGGAGGTTCTCTCTCTGAGGCTGGATAGAAAGGACAAGGCCCTTAGGGGAACACGTGGAGGAAAAGGAAACCATCCTGGAGAAGCTAAAATTTCAGTACAATTAGCAGTAGCTTAAGGTCCTTTTCCTCTCCCAGCTGTTAAGCCTGGAATTTCTTAGGAATCTCACCAGAACTCCAGACACAGGGACATACTTGAAACGTTGTACAACCCAGTGGCTCCTGTTTTACTTTATCCCCTCCAAGGCATCTCCAGACCCACTGGCTAATCTCACCTATCCAAAGAGAGAGAAAGGGGGGAATACTTCTTAGCAGCTCTTTGGAGGTGTCACTTTAGAGCCACTAAAATGTTGTATCTGGCTAATTCTAAGATAATTACAGTTTTCTCTTGAGGAACCCACATTGACACTTTGATCATACCTTATGTTCTTTCTGGGTGCTTCTCTTCCTCCTAATCCTTGTGCTTAAAGCCCCAAGGTCGTGAGTCTCTCTATTTTTGTTTTGCTTATTATACTTTTCTTTGGGGTTATTTACTGATTTATTTTGGCTTTCTTTCATGGGTTGGTTGCTGCTTTCTTTGTTTTAATTTTACGTTTACTTAAATTGAGGCTCTTGAAAAATCTGACATTGGAGATAATGAAAACACTCTGAACAAAAATTTGGGAGACCCTGATTCTAATTTCACTGTCACCAGCAAGGTGGCCTTTGAGACAACCTCAAAGTTTGTCATGTTGTTTGTTTATTTAGTCCTTAATAGGTAAAATGTGGTAGTAAGTGTTGTTTTGCTATGCAGCGCATGGGAGACCTTGGTGGATCCCATGGTAGGTAAGGAATAAACACACCAGGCAGACAGAATTTAAGTGGGAAGTTTTATTGGGGGGAAGGGAAGGGATTGGGAAAGAGAAGGGAGAGAGGAGGGAGAGAGACAGAGAGAAAGAAGAGTAGAGAGGAGAAGAGAAGGAAGAGAGAGAGAGAGGGGGAGAAAGGGAGAGAGAGAGAGAGAGAGAGAGAGAGAGAGAGAGAGAGAGAGAGAGAGAGAGAGAGAGAGAGAGAGAGAGACTGGAAGCAGGGACAGCAGGGAAGTGTTGTAGTGAAATTAAGAGACAAGGGCCCATCAAGGCAGTGAGACAAGACAGGTGGCTAAGCCTTGAGAAATACTTAGGGAGGAAAATGATAGTACTATTCAGTTTTAGTTTAGACATAAGGAGTGGCAAGTCCAGGGTAAAAGACAATTTTCAGAGTCCTTCCTTGGGTGGTGTTTCCAGTTCTCTCAGAAAACACAGCCTGTCAGGAGTTGTATGAGTTTAACTTGGGACACATGGATATTAACAGTGGCCTCATGTGCATGGGGCTGCTTCCTAGGTAGGCTGACATCCTAAGTTGAAATGAAGGTTGATCATTGGGAGGTTAGCTATCCTGATTGTGAATAGGCTAATCTGGTAGAAGCTTCTGGAGTAAGAAGATACGGGTATGACATAAAACTAAGAGGGATATCTCTATTGAAGGGACAAGCAGAAGGGCCTAGAAGGTATGACCTCAAAAGCTCTAAGGAAGGGTTTTACCATATGGTTGGAGGTCAAAAGGGTTAATCTTGATTTTTAACTTGTTGGGATTTGGAATTGCTATGCAAACAAATTTCTGGGTGTATCTGAGAGGGATTATCTAGATTAGATTAACTAAAATGGAAGAATCCATCCTGAAAATAGGATGGGGTCCCAGGATGAATAAAAAGGAGAAAGCTAGCTGAGTATCAACATTCATCTCTCTCTCTCTCTCTCTCTCTCTCTCTCTCTCTCTCTCTCTCTCTCTCTCTCTCTCTCTCTCTGCTTCCTGACTGTAGACACAATGTGACCAGCTGCCACAAGCTCCTGTTGCCATGCATTCCCAACATCCTATCATGCTGGGTTGTAACCAGGGAACTTTGAGCCAAAATAAACCTTTCCATAAGCTGCTTTTGTTAGAGTAGTTAGTCACACCAACAAGACAAGTAGCAAATGCAAGAGTCAATCACTTTAGAGAGTCCCATGAGATAAGAGCCAAAAGTGTTCTATCACGCTTGCTAAGTGAGTAGTGCCTGGTGACCCAGGTGAATGGATTGTCATTAGAGGCTGAGGACAATCTGACTAGAGAATGGCTCACACAGAAAGGAAGTTAGAGACTGTTCTGTTTTGAGAGGCATGCAAATATGCTCTGTGATAAAGAAAATGAACAGAGGAAGGAGTTAAAGACTCTCTAGGTATGTGTGTGTGTGTGTGTGTGTGTGTGTGTGTGTGTGTGTGTGTATGTGTTTGGTCAATAATTCAGAGAGGACAGGAAGGGATAAAGACAAAATCATGTGTGGAAGCATTAACCAGGAACGAGAGGTAGAGCATTTGAAGAAAAATAATAGAAGGATCTTTCCCGATGGCTTCAATTTTGTTGATTTAATCTGCAGGAAGGATATCTATAACGGAAGGAACAAGGTAGGAACTTGAACTATGAGCTTGCAGTGAGCTTAAACTAGTCTTTGAAGAATAAAGGGAGTTGGCCAGAGATAGGTTGAAAGGTTCTTGGACACTGTCTGAGGTTTGCCACTAAGAGGTGTGTTGATAAAGTTTGCTCAGTTGTGACTTTGTGTCTGGTGGCCTTTGGCCTTCATAGATGAGAGCAGAGAAGGGCTACAGATTCAGAGGCTCTTGAGGAAGTTTTCTTGCATATATTTAGGATGTTGGTGAGTGAAATTAGGCTCCCTGTGCAGTACAGATGGGGACCCTACCCATCTAATCAATACCTACCATGGTCAGTCACTATGCTAGGTGAAAGGGATGGTGACATAAACAGATCCAACATTGCACTCTAGGAATATATGACCTATGTACATGTGGGGACAACACCAGCATTAGTCACTAGACGAGATCCAATTCAACTTCTGTTCCATAACAGCCACAGGTTTGAGGGCTCACTCACTGCCTATCTGAGTTTCCAACTCTGCAATGGATACAAAAGAAACGTACCTCATGTCAAGGGGGAGAAATTGATAGAGTTGTCTGACCACTTTTTGGAAGCAAAGGAGAAGGATAAATCAAGATTCAGTATTGTCTTTCTCTGGCTCTTTGAGGTCCATAGACCAATTGCTCCTATAACAATCATCATCATCAGGCTTGCCTGCTGTGGGCTCTGGAGCCAAGGCCTTTCTGAGCAATGTCCCAAGCCCACACTGTTGCACTGTTCAGATGGTGTTGTGATGCTGGGCTGTCTCTGGCTGAGTCAGGAGCTAGCTGGTGGTCACGGTCACAGTGATAGGTTATCAGAGCATTACCATAGACCACACAGACAGCTGGCTGGAGCTCCATTGCTGTCTGCTCCACTACCCAATCAGTCACAGTGACCTCCTCCCAGATGGTTCAATGCTCTGTTCTCAAGGCCCACAGAATGGTCTGTGGCCAAGTTAGATGTTTACATCATTCTGTGAGTTCCTGGTTCATGAAACAAAAGTACATATGGCTCTGGGGCCTCTGCATTAGGGAAACTGAGTGCCTAATTGGCCTCAGTTTCTGAGCCCAAGACTAGAGCAAAGAAGGTAGAGAGGGACCATGTCACAAAGACAAACCACAAAAATACCCAGAAACATTTAGGTGGTTATAGACTAGTAACGCTACAGATGCTGCTTAAAAACAGTGTCTTTAGGTCAAGGTTTTTTTTGTTTTTTGTCTTGTTTTTTTTTTTTTTTTTTTTTTTTAAACCACAGTTGTCAGTCTAATGCTTTAACAGCTCTAATTTGATTCCAATTCTGATTCACAGGTATAGGGTTTAAGGCCCAGAGAGTAAGGATCTGTTGTTCAGGGCCTGTTCTTTCCTCACTCATAGCCAGGGTCAGAATCAGATCTTAAACAAGGTTCACATTCCAAGTCGTTTATTATACACGGGAAAAGCTTGCTAAGGTCTGTGGAGGCTGATTTGCATAATTCATTTTTAGAACATTAATTAGCCGGGATGTGTAATAGTTCTTGTGCCAATTTGTGTTTCAATTTCAAATGCAAATACAAATTAGCAAATGTTCTCCCCGTCGTACCTTAAGGAGGGAGCATTTGCTGCTCCAAGTGAGTATTAGTCTTTACATTTCTAAATGATCATTGATAGCAATAATATCCTCTCATTTGCACAACGCAGGGGGAGATGCTCTAGTTTGATGGGGGCTGGGTGAGTGAGAGATAATTCTCTTTCAGCAGAAGAAAATAGTATGCTAGGCATCTGTTTATCCATCCACCCATTCATTCATCCTTCCATTCTTCCATCCGTCTGGTAGATAGCACTAAACACCTGCTTTGTGTTTAGAGAGAGAGGGAAAGCATGCAAACACCCAGGAGCTCACACAGTTAAGAGAAAGCCATGCAAATAATAAATATACGACATCCTGCTGGGCTTTGGGTTAGACATACACCAAGTGTATAGGAAGATAGGAGGATGCTTGAAGGGACGGCTGGAGTTAAAGGTGGGATGTTCTTGGTGGGAATGATGCTGGCTGGGTGTACAATGAGCTCATATGGGGTAAGCAAGTCTTTCTGTATTGCTGGGAGTCACAGCTCTTAGCAAGTGTGCCATCAGGTGTAAGGTGGTGGAAGGGCTTGTGTACTGCTTGTAGTAAGTAGCTCAGCCTGCAGGCCTGCCTGCCAAACCGTTGTCTGGAGTTGTTTGGACTGGTATGTTAGAAAACCCACTCCAGATGCTGAGTGGAGAATGCTACTCTGGAGGAGACTTTAGAAGAATAGTTAAAGACTGATTGGAACAAGCCAGCCCTGAAAGTAGAGACAAACGAACACCACAAAGTAATACGTTGGGATCTGGGCTTGCTGGCACAGTGCCTGCAATGCCAGCAATTTGTGGGTTAAGGAGCCCAAGTTCAGAACCAGTCTGAGCTAAAAACGAAGCAAAGCCCTGTCTCAAAACACCAGTTTCCTGAAACCAATGCCAAACAAAAGTTCAACAGTATTATTATTGGGCAGATAGTAAGGGTTGGGATGAAGTCCTAAGGGAATGTGTACTTTGACATGAACGACACCATGTGAAGGATCCCAATGCCTCCGATCCACAGAAATGGCAAAGCCTTGGCCTGGTGGAGTTGGGATGATTGAGAAATGGTTGACTTATAGCTGAAAGCAGTATATGTATTAAGGTATCAACTGCAGTTTCCTCCCCTTGATCACTGCTCTGCTACTGGAACCTCCTGCTACTGAGATTGGCTAACTTGCCTCCCTCCTTCACACCCTGTATAACAAACATCTCAGTTTCCACCTGCTGCTAGTATATCTCCATCAGAGCACATGGCCCACCTGATCCCAACTCTTCTCTACGTACATCTTTCTTTATTATTTGCCTAGGTTTCTGAGCTGGACAGAGAAATGTGGCATTACTTCTTCTCTGATAAAAATGAACAGAGAGAAAGACAGAGAGAGGGGGGGGGAGAGGGAGGGATGAATGGGGAGGGAGGGAGGGAGAAAGGGGGGTACATGAAGAGTAAGAACTAGCTTCCAGGTGAGGGTCTATTTAGTTCCAGAAGAGAGACTCTCAAGGACTCATCCCTCTTGGGATTGTCAACCCCTGTGACATTCCCAGCAAGTCTAAGTTTATACTTTTTAGTATAGTTTGATGACACCTACTCATCTCATCTCAGATTCTAAGAGCTTCAGCTGCTGGCATGTCCTGGGATGTTCCAGAAATCCTGGATTCAGTCCAGGACAGATTAATTCTGGGAGCACATGAGTTGACAGTCTTGCATTAGGCCACACCTCCTTCAGAAGACAATGTGGAAGGCCACACAGCTAATTTATTTATTTTCAGGAATCAAACTTGGGTCAGGGTGTGGAGGGGAGTCGTGCCCTAAAGATCTTTAGATGCTGATGTAAGCAAAAGGAAAACAGCTACCCCCTCCAAGTAGCTTAGCTGCTTTTGGGAAACAGTAAAACAAGAGCTGCATTTGAAAACTAGAGGGGAGAGAGGGAATAGGGAATGAGACAAAGAGAGAGGGAGAAAAAAAAGGGAAGGAGGGAAATGTAGACACACACAGACACAGAGACAGAGATCGAGACCTACACACAGAGGGACAGAGAGCAAGAAACACAGACACACACAGAGAGCAAGTGAGAGAGAGAGAGAGAGAGAGAGAGAGAGAGAGAGAGAGAGAGAGAGAGAGAGAGAGAGAGAGAGATCCTTGTACTTTGGGAATAGGAGGAAATGGCAAAGGCTCAAGCATCGTTCAGATGTCACTGTTAACTTGATACCTTCCCTGCCTTTTAAATTGTCCTATTCTCTGTAAAAGAAAAGAATAAATGAAGTCAATTTCATTCTGTCAATCATATATCCACCATGCACTTATTTTATCAGTTGCCATGTGGCATACTGAAATCTAGAGATTAAAAAAGACTTAATCCCTATTCCCAAGAAGTGTACCAAGGAATGGAATGACTACTTTTGTTTGCTTGGTTTTTCAGTCATTTGTGGTGAATAAGAAGTCCCTGTAAAGTTGAGTGTCTTACAATACAAGGCATCCTGCTGTCATCTCATGAGTTACTTTGGGGTTCAGCGAGTGGTTCTTTTCTGCTTTGAATCTCTTGTGGGTTGCAGCTAGGTCATAGCCAGCTCTAGAATCTGGGAAGGAGTGGGATGGGGTGGACCTTTAATCTTCTCTCGCATGGTTTAGTGGCTCATCCACAGGGATGGACCGCCACCTTTGGGATTTTGTTTTATTTTATTATTAATGTTCTTTGTTTTAAAGATGCTTTTATTATCATATGTTAATTATTCACAATAATGGGTTTCATTATGGCACTTTTATACATGTACATAATTTCAATCAGATTAACCCCATTACCCTCTCTTGTTTCCCTTCCACTCTCAGTGGGGCATTTTATTCAGCAAAGTCACTGGACTTCTAAATGGTGCCTGACTTCCAAGAGTGGAGATGTAGAATCTTCAGCCAAGTATGAATAAAGCATGCCTACAATCCCAGTACTCAAGGGCAAGTTCAGCTCAACCCTTAGCTACATAGGTCTTTCTCTCTCTCTCTCTCTCTCTCTCTCTCTCTCTCTCTCTCTCTCTCTCTCTGTTTTTTTCTTTCTGTCATGCATGCACACAAAGTAGTCCCACAAGATCACTTTGGCACACCTTTCACGGTAAAAACAATTTGGAGACAATCCACATTAATGTTGGAAGGTCAACAAACCCAAGGGACAAGATGCCATGTTGGGGACCATTTTTGGATTCTAGCACATGTCCCCTGTACTGTGATTACACATATGTGCCACCATACTCAGTCTGTGCAATAATGGGTATTGACCCTAGGGCTTCATGCATGCTAGAGAAGCATTCTGTCAGCTGAGCTACATCCACAGCCTTGGTATGTAATTATTTTATGTGTTATATAACCATAGCCATTTTGCATTGCATGTTCTCTCAGTGATGGGGGCATCGGGAGAACAAAAAGAACATTAGAGCATGTCTGATGTCTCTAGCATCTAGATTTTCACATTTCGCTAACATTTTCAGAATTCTACTCTCTCATAGTCAAGGTCATAGCTAAACCTGGCAAGACTGTCTATTCAGTTTATAATGTAATTCTGCAACCTGTAGGATTAAGTGGTGTTTCCATTTATTCTTTACACACTCTGAGGATACAAAGAAGTATAACTAATTTTTTAGGACTTCCTGGCTTCCAGGTTGAGCCTTGCATGAAGTATTTACTCACTATGTAGCCCAGGCTGTCCTTAGTTCTCCTACTTTTACATCATAAATTCTGGGATTACAGGCATGTACCACCAGGACTGGCCTCATCTAAGTATTTAGAATTGAATGTGCCATTCTAAGGTAACCAGCAAAGAGAATCAGAAGCTGTCCCTCCCTACCCATCAAAGTGACTGGAATGATGTCAGCCATCGTCCACCAGCTCAATCTCTAGGCATATTGCTTTGCTTTTTTTTTTTTGATTTTGAGACAGGGTTTCTCTGTGTAGCCTTGGCTGTCCTGGAAGTCACTCTGTAAACCAGGCTGCTCTGGAACTCACAGAGATCTACCTGCCTCTGCCTCCTGAGTGCTGGGATTAAAGGCGTGAGCCACCACCACCACCTAGCACAGCCTTTAATGTCCACTCTGACATAGACAATTACCTGTTGCAATTTAATCATCTTGTCTTTTAAAGGCCACTGGTTGTTATCTATCGGAATGCCATTTTTGCCTGATATGTGGGTAACTAGCCGCAGGGTCACAGTTGTGATTTGGTTGTTTAGAGTCCTAGACTATGGATGCCATGAATTGTTGCAGTGGCGGCCACTACTGCTGCTTATCATTCTGTTGTTTTGTGAAGCCATGAACCTGCCTCCATTAACACCTCGGGTCCTGAAAGGACACAGTTGTTGCTTTTGCCCTGTTCATCCAGTCAGCTCCTCAAGAGTATTCAGTGCTGCATGCTACCACCAGGCCCCCTGCCAGCCAGAGCCATGAGTGCCACTGGCACACCTTGTCCTTTGTTGTCCTCACCCTGGGGGCTGTGCTGCCTAAGTAGCATCTCAGGAGCCCACACCTGTCTCCCACTCTGTTGCTGATGCTGAGAAGCAATGTAGGCAAAACAAGCTGCGCTCTCTCTCCTTCAGCCTTTCACTTTCCTGGCAATGGCTCAAAATCTAAAGCCAGCTGACAAGGGAATCTGGGGTGTGTGTAGTTGCCAGGCTTCTAGCCTCTTGCAATTTAGAGCAGAACAATTGTGAGGCACAGAGCTGAACTGAAAAAAGTAGAGCCTCCATGGCAAACACTGAGCTGAACTTTCTCCCTCCTTGATTTCATGTACCGTCCCTCGCTGTGGGATGGGGCCTGCTCCCATGCTGCTTGGATCTGAGATCCCCCTGTGACTTTGTTTGGTGGACAGAATAATGTCTAGCAGAACGTAGGTTGCCCCGGTTCTGAGCTAAGTCTCAGAGGTCCTGTGTGTTTTCATTTAACTGTCTTTGAACCATGCTTTCACCTAGGAGAACACACATGCCGACATGCTAAGGGGAAGAACAAACATGGAGCTCTCATACAGGTAGCCTCAGTGGAAGTTTTATTCTAGAGTTGTAGTGCTTACGCCAGTGGTTCTCAACTTGTGGGTGGTCACCCTTTGCGGGGAATCAAATGGCCCTTCCACTGGGTCTGCGGAAGATCATCTGCATATCACATATTTACATTATGATTCATAACAATAGCAAAATTGTAGTTATGAAGTAGCAAGCAACAAAAATGATGTTATGATTGTGGGTTAGCACAACATGAGGATCGCTATTATTTAAGGGTCCCGGCATTAGGAAGGTTGAGAACCACTTGCTTAGTTGATGTGGCAGCTAAACATAGAGAAGAAAACCCATTCTAGTCCTGAAGTGTATTTATAGACCTGTGGTTTTATGCCAACAACTTTTGGAGTAGCTTGTTATGCAGCAGTCACTAACTGATACATCTGATCCCAAGGGTCATAAGTTTGGCAATGAGACAAAAATCCACAGAACAGAGGCTATGGAGAAAATAGTGTGTATGTCTTCCTTAATAAGTTATACAGTATGCCATATTGGACTGGTTTCCAAGAGGGGAAAAGTTTCAGTGGTTTAGGTTTGCATTGAGTCTTCTAGCAAGTGTTGAACTTGAATTGAGCTTGGGAAAAAAAGAGAAAAATTTAGCCAGGCGTAGTGGAGCACACCTTTCATCCTAGCTCTTGGGAGGCAAAGGCAGGAGGATCTCTGTGAGTTCAAGGCCAGCCTGGTCTACAGAGATGAGTTCCAGACTGACAGAGCTACCTAGTGAGACTCTTGTGTCATTAAAAATAAATAAATAAATTACACACACACACACACACACACACACACACACACACATATATACATATATATGTGTATATATATATATATATCAGGTGACCAGATTAGAAAATAGATAGGGCCACTGACAAGTTAGTACAGAGGAAGTCTAGGGAGTGAGAGGAAATTCCAAGAAGTTGTTATTACCTTCTCTTTTACCTACCTAAGTAAACTCCTGTTGGACTATACCTATAAAGTGCTGCTTTTGAGAAGGAAAATACAGATGCTTATATAGGGTACTTAAACAACGCAAACTGCACACATTTGTAGATGGCGGTCATTACAGAAACTAAGACTCCTTTTTGTGTTTTATCTATAAATTCATTTGTAGCATCTGTTTCATAAACAGCTAGCTATTATTTAGTTATGTGTCTTTCTGCGTCTGCCTGTTCCTGTGGAGGACAAAAGTGGGTAGATTTTCTAGAGCTGGAACTACAGATGGCTGTGAGCTAGTCCTTGTGAGTGTTGGGAGCATGACTCTGGTCCTCCAGTAAACTACCCACAAGTAGCCATTGAACTCTTGTTCCTCTAGACCCTTACATATCTTCTGAATTACATTTTTATGTAGTTACTGCATATGTGCACACACATGAGCCCACAGCACACAAGAGGAAGCCAGAGGATAACCTGTAGGAGTCAGGTCTCTCTTTCTACCGAGTGGATCCCAGGGATCACATCCAGGTCATCAGCCTTGGTGGCAAGTGCCTTCATCCACCAAGTCATCTCACTGGCTCCCAGTGTGCATATTTTAATAAATACAAATTGATAATGAGTTGTCACTTTCATTCACGTCTCTTTTGAGTGTGAGATTGATTGAACATTTTCAATGTGCTTCTGGGCTTTTGTTTTCCGTGTTGGTGGACTACTAGCTGATTGCTATTGACATCAGAGTTGTTTGTGGACAGCGCAGCTACTGCTGTTCCCCCATGAGACATAGGCTGTGCAGTGGGGAAGCTGTCATCTCCTGTAAGAGCCTATCAAATAGGCTGCCTGTCCTGGCCGTTGTCGCAGCTGTCGAGAGGGTGGCACTGCCAGGGTTCTGCCACACAGTCCCTCTACACATGGGGACATGGACCCTGAGATTCATCGTTTTCTGCAGGTCCTGAACTTGGTGGCATTGTGCCCTGATGCTTATTCTATACAAATGGTACAAACATTCTGGTGGCTTTCCATTTCCAAGCATTCCAAGGACCTGATGTCACCAAGGAAAAGTGAGCTCCATCAGGCCATGTGCTTGTGGGGGTTTCAAGAATATTGGGAACTGTGTGTATGGGAGTCAGCCTTTTGTTATCCAGCTCCATGGTTTGAAATGCTGGAGAGATTTTGAGTGTCATTACCTACCTGGAGGGTCATGCAATGCCTCAGTATGTCACCTGTTAAACCACTTGTTATCAGAAGAACCCAGACGTGTGTGTATTTCCTGGCTGTACATCTGTACTGGGGCAGATAGAGAGACCTTGGAAATATGAGAGATACAGAACACTTGGAAGCCAGCTTGCTTCTCTTCTGTATTCCTTGATACCCAACATACCTGTTTTCTTTTCCCTTTTAAAAATGTACTTATTTAATTTATGTGTATGGGTGCTTCTTTCTTGTACATGACTGCTCACCATGTGAGTGTGTGTGCCTGGATGCCCACAGAGACCAGAAAAGGGCATTGGATCCCCTGGAACTGGAGTTACAGACTGTTGTTAGGTGCCACGTGGGTGCTGGGAATTGAACCTGCATTCTCTAGATAAGCAGCCAGTGCTCCTAACCGATGAGCCATCATCTCTCCAGACCTCTTTCTTCATAATCTATTTATTTTTGTTGTTGATGTTTAATTTGCTTACTTTGAGATAGGGTTTTAGAACCCAGCCACAGAGTCATTTGGGAAAATCCATGACGATGCCACTGTAGGCAAATGCTGCAATGGAATGTGTCCTTGGGCTGGGGGCGTGGCTCAGTTCAATGCTCAACTGGCATGGATGAAGAAGCCCTGGGTGATACCTGTTCTGTATAAACCTGGTGCAGTAAGTGCCCACCTGTCATCCCTGTACTCGGTGCAGGGAAATAGGAGGATCAGAAGTTCCCGGTCATCCTTGACTACATAGACTTTGAGAGTGGCTCGGGAAATGCAAGCAGACTGTCTCAATGAAAACAACTACATATGGAATGTACTGAAGCAGGAAAGTGTCCTCATTTGGATCCTGAACATGAGAGAGAGAGAGAGAGAGAGAGAGAGAGAGAGAGAGAGAGAGAGAGAGAGAGAGAGAGAGAGAGAGAGAGAAACAAAACTCTATGCCACCTTAGGAGAGCAAGTCACTTGGCAACTTTTCGAAACCTGCTAGTGACAGGAGATGGGCCCAGCCCCACGCTACTGTGGCCTCTGTCCAGCACCCTCTTGTGTGTCACTGGTATTCTTTTGCCTGAGGCTGCTGCAAAGAGGCCATCACAATCCCTGGCAGGAGGACCAAGGAAGCCTCTGCTAACTGATTCCTGCCCATTCCTTAAAGCCAAGATGTTTGGATAGAATATTAGAACTTGAATTTTGTCCTCCAGAAAGATATGTCTCAGTCCTAACTCCCAGGGCCTCGGAATGTGTCTTGTTTTGGAAGTAAAGTCACTGGAGATGTCGCAAGCTAAATTGAGGTCCACAGTGGAGGAAGCTGAGTCCCTGTTTAATAAGGATGACTGGTGTCTTTATTCCAAGAGGGAAATGTGGACACCAAGGGAGGTCATTTGACTATTGGGACAGGATGCTGTGACAAGCTGGAAGGAGCTGGGAATGCTCTTTGCCTCAGGGTTCTGTAGGGGACATGCAGACATCTGGCACCTTGACACTAGCTGCTTTAGAACTATGATAGAGTGTTTGGATCTCTGATGTTTGGCTGTGCTTTGTTCCCATAGCCTTGGCAGATGATACTCTGGGCTTGATATTGCCTACCCTCCCAAGGAGGTGGTATCTTCAAGATGCAAGCATGCATCTGTGCCTGTGAGTAGGCACACACACACACACACACACACACACACATACACACGGGGGGTGTGGAGAGAGACAGACACAGAGAGAGGCAGAGACAGCAGAGGCAGACAGACACATGCAGGGGTGTGGGGAAAGGGAGAGACAGAGAGAGAGAAAAAGAGGAACACACATAGAGAGACACACACTTGGGAGCAGGGAGAGAGAGACAGACAAACACACATGTGTATGCACATGCATGCACACACAGAGATGGTTTGGGGAGAGAGACAGGAGACACACATGCAGAGATGGTTTGGGGAGAGAGACAGGAGAAGCACACACACACACACACACACACACACACACACACACAGATGGAATTGGAGAGAGAGAGAGAGAGAGAGAGAGAGAGAGAGAGAGAGAGAGAGAGAGAGAGAGAGATCAACACTCAGTTCTTCAGCTGCACTGACCTCTTTCTGAGAAATGATCGATAAAACCTCAGGCCCTTGTGTGTCTCCCCTGGAGACACATTGCGTTTCCCTGCCATGGCACAGCCTGTTTTTGCATTCACAGCTTTGTTTTCACCTCCTAGCTCTCTCTCTTCCTCTGTGTGTATGGAAGAAATCTGGGATTATTCTTGCTGTGGGGGACCAGGCATGTGCAGATATGTTTTTACTGGGTTTGTGCAGGTCCCTGGTGGAGTATTCCTGGATTCTGTGCAGACACTGAGGATATGCTATATTGCTTCTTTGGTAGAACTCTTTCCCTTGTACTAAATGGGGTATTGTAAACACCGGAGTTGGGGACCAGTTGGGAGAGGCAGCCTCTCTAAAAGGTTATCAAGTCTGGATTGCTGTTACCCTCATTCTCTCTCTTCACCTCAGGTTCCCCATGGATACAATGACCACATCTTGGCCTGAGTAGGGACATGGGTACTTGGGACCTGACAGGAAGGGCTGAGAGGACAGCAAAGCCTTGCTCTCATCCAGGAACAACACGCAGTGGCTTTCCAGCATTTGTTTTAGGATAATAATAACAATAAAATTAAAACTGTGATTTCTTGTTCAAATACCTTCTGCTCACAGACACATTCAGAGCCAGTGGTCCTGGTTTTCTGATTTGGCTATCACCCAGCATCCCAGTGGGAGGCTCCACATCTTTGAACCTCATTCTCCTTCATCTGGACAGTACAGGTACAAATCCAGACTCTTTGGGGCTGTTGAGAATGTGGCATGTAAGCTTGCTTGGTGACCCGGAGGCTAGGACCTGAGAAGGATACAGCCCTGCAATGGCTGCTCAACTCAAGCCTTCAGTGTTTCCCTCTCTCTTTCCCCATCAGCAGGGCCTCTAATGGCTTTGGCATCTCTGCGGTCCATTTCCTGGAGAGTGTAAATTATTTATTAGATGGCCACATCTGCCTAAAGGCTGGGGCGCCGTCAGTGCCTGCTGTGGGAGGAGGTGGGGCTGGCAGACCTGGCCCCTGCCTGGCTCCCAGCTCCCTGGAGATCTCCTTCAGCCCTCAGGCTTCTAGGATGAGCATTTCATGCCACTTGCCTGTCACACCCTGGCCTGTTCCTGGGACATTCCCATCCAGCCGGAGCTGCCAGCTCTCAGCCAGGAGCTTCTCCTTTGGGGGGAAGCTTGGCCTCTTACTAGCCATGAATAATCTAAGAGCTCTTAGGGAAGATTCTGGGGAGACACATGCCCCCCATTAGTGACCCTGCTATCCCTCTGAGGTGCACCCTTTCCACATTGCCCTTCTACCAACACAGAGCTTCTGGGATGGGCATGGTGAGTCCTGGTTTCCCAGATGATGACAGGGCAGTGAGAGGGAGCTCCAGAGAGCAATTAGCTTCTCCCCAGGAGGATGTGTACAGACCCACTCTGCCTGCCCACCTGTGGTCAGCACAGGGAGGTAGAGGGGAGGACTGTGTAGATGCGTCTGCCTCTGATCTGGAAGTTTAGAGTGTCTGCAAGTATACAGAGGGGGCGGGTCATTTGAATGCTTCCCTAGATGAATGCACCTGCAAGCAATCAAAAGGGTGTGGCCAGCAGTCTTGAATGACTCCAGAGGGTACCCTGCCTTCTTGCTAGTGCTCCCTCACACTGGGCTGAGCCCAGTCTCTGAATTCAGACTTCTCTACCCTTCTACATCCTATCTGGTATCTGCCTGTGCATGCGTCTGTGGTACTCACCCACCAAGGGTGTCCCAAGTGCAGCTGACACCCTTCAGGCCTCAGCATTTACCTTGAGGAGCCTCCTAGGAGAGTTTAGGTTTGGACACTCTGTACCCTCTTTTCCTGACCTGCATGGTGCTTCATTGTTAGTTGTCTCTCTGAGGGCAGCAGTGATTGACTGTGTTGCTCACCCCTGCATCCCTGGGGCTTAGCTTGACTTCCTGGAGGGAGTTCTGAAGCTTTCTATTCACCGTGTGTGTGTGTGTGTGTGTGTGTGTGTGTGTGTGTGTGTGTGTGTGTGTGTGTGTGTGTGTGTGTGGTCAGGTTATCCCCTTTGGGGAAGGCTTCTATTTACTCTGCAATGACTTCTAGGTGGGTCTTTTCTTTCTTTTCTTTCCTGACTCCTAAAGTTGGGCTTTATGGACTTGACATGTATGATTGTACTCAAAGACGATATAGTGTTGCTTAACGAAGGAATCCTCTGTCACACATTGGTTGTTATGTGATTCTGTAGCTACAAAAACATCATAGACTGCATTACACAAACGTCAATGGGTACTGTGTTACTGGGGCACTATATATACAAGGTTACTGTCCTCAGGCAGTGTGTCATTGATTGTAATATCATTATGTAGATTGTGACTACTGCAGTTAGTAGAAAGGTTCCTACCTAGTCACCTCCCTGAACCGAGTGGTTCTGGAATTTTGATTTTGTTTTTGGAAGCAGAAGAACATAGGTACTCCACACAGCCTTTTCTGTTTGAGGCAGGATTAAAAAGCCTACGTAAAAGGACCAAGGAAACCTTTTAAGTCTATTTAATGGGTCACCAAAGATTTATGGAATAGGAAGGAAGGATTTAGGCCATTCCTGGTCAGGAGTAGAAAGACAGGAATGTGTCAAGCATGGTGTTTAACTCTTTATTTCTTAGATTATTTCTCATATGGTCCTGCCCACTAACTGCTTTTGGTTTCTAGCATGGCTATACAGCTTGCATCGGTTCACACAGTTGTTAGGTGGTGTGACCACCGGCAACTGATGTGATATGAATTTGGATCTTGTAAATGCTCTTAGCCACAGGCTGTCATGGTGAGCAGAGCAGGTATCACTGTGGGCACTGGAAAGGTGATGGGAAGTGACACTAGGAGGACACATAAAGGGAAACACTTAGGATGGCAGCATGTCTGAGAGGGTGGCACATTCACAGGATGCCTCTCTCTCTCTCTCTCTCTCTCTCTCTCTCTCTCTCCTCTCTCTCTCTCTCTCTCTCTCTCTCTCTCTCTCTCTCTCTCTCTCTCTCTCTGTGTATGTGTGTGTGTATGTGTTGGGGTTGGAGAATGGGGAGTACAATTGCTGGTAGAACAGAGCCTTGAGGAATATTCCAGGTTGTCATTTCATTCTGACAATTTGCCCCTCTTTAGACCTTCCAGGAAAGGCCAATGCTCTGACAGCCAATGTCTATCAAAATCATGTCTCCTGTTAGAACACACTTTCTCTTCAAGGCATTTTATACCTACCATCTCCTTCAATTCACTGAACAGTAGTTACTACTATCCACACTTCACTAACAAAGCTGCATAATCATATGCAAGCAGGGCTGGCCAGGAACACATCCAGCAGCCAGGGCATCTACAGACCCTGCTTCTGATCCTTGCATTCAAGGCCAACAACCCTGGTCCATCCAAGCCATGGATTTTGGTATCCTATCCCTTCATTTCTAGCTGGCAATAAACCCCTGGGTCCCCATTGGTGGGCTCCTTCACTTTGTAAGCTGTGGCTGATGGAGGAATGTGGGTTCCTAGCAGCCAGAGGCCTACTTAGTCCAACAAAGGAAACATCAATTTCTTTTTCATCACAAGGAGTCCGAGGGACCTTGATTTGCTGCCTGGTGTCTAGATAGTAGCTATCTGAAATGGTTCTTTAGCCTTCTGTTTCACAGAAGGGCAAAGCACCAGCCAGACACAGTGAAAAAAAAAAAAAATACATGCAAGTTACTTGTCCCTAATGCATCAGGTAAATTATCTGTTTAGACTGTTTAGACCCAAAGGAAGGGCATGTGGAACATGTTGGCGTTTTTTGTTTTGTTTTGTTTTTTTTTTTTAGCCTTCCTTCCTTCCTTTCTTCTTTCTTTTCTTCCTCCCTTCCTCCCTTCCTCCCTTCCCTCCCTTCCCTTTTTTCTTCCCTCCCTCCCTCCCTTGTTAGATCACCCTGGAGTTATTTATTTATATTTATTTATTTATTTATTTATTTATTTATTTATTTATTTATTTATTTATTTGTAGCTTTGGAGCCTGTTCTGGAACTTGCTCTGTAGATCAGGCTGGCCTCAAACTCACAGAGATCTGCCTGCCCCTGCCTCACTGGTGCTGGGGTTAAAGGTGGACAAATAAATGTGATTTATTAATACACACTTTTTTCTTTAGTTTCTTCGTTCTTTTCATGAGTTACTAAGGAGACACAAGGCCTATGATAAAACACACAGGCAGGAGGTTGACTGATGACGGTGGCCTCTGGGCAAAGACACTCCCTTCCCAGATTTTGATTTGTGGCAGTAAAGAAGGGTGCCAGCAGACACTAGCAGTATTCTGGCTGTGGTATGCAGTTTCATCTAGCCCTTAACAGTCAGCAGGAGCAGGAGGACAGGCTTCCTCATACTAGTGACAAACAGCTCAAAGTCCTCAGGGAAAGTGAGTGGATGAGGGAGTGTTTGTGCCTTTGTAACCCTGCTGCCGGGTTCTCTCTGTTCCACTCTTTCTGGTTACTGCTTTGCTTTATAGGCACCCGCAATGATAGTTTTGCCTCTGAAATGTCTTTCTGCCTCAGGTTAGAAATCCACCAGCTCTTTGCAGCCATTCTGTGTGTTTGAGTTTCTCATCCAGCCTCTAAGAAGGCCCCTCCTCTCAAGCCCCAGTGTGATCCTACCTGGCAGGTAGCTTGTTGCTGGCTCCTTATTGGCCAGGAGCATAATCCTTAGTAGTGGCATCCAAGACTTAAAATCCCATTTGCTTTTCTACCCTTGAAAATCACATATAACATTTGCAATTTCAATAGTCTTTATAAATAAGATTTCACATATGTTAACCCCAGCAACTTATCCCATTTGTTTTCTGGCTAAGTCCAGGAATCTTTTAGTATGTTTCCACCCTGTGGCATTTCTTCCTGAGCCTTTTTGTACCTGCAGTGAATTTTCTCTCATATTTACATTTGTAAAATTGCTTTTCCCTCATATCTCTTTAGAAGGACACCTCATCCAGAAAGCACCCCAGGATCTCTATGCTATGGAGAACTTACCCTTTGATTAGCACAGTGTCACAGAACACCTGGCTTTGAAGGTGAGCATGGGTGACCCCTGTTGACTACTTTTGAGCCATAACTGTCCCTCACAAGACTCTCAAGAGCTTTAGGAAACACCAAAGACAAACTTTAGATGACATAAATCAATAACCAGTAATTGATACTGTTGGCAGTTGGGTTGAATGTCCATCTTTAACCAAAGGCATGAAAGACAATGGAAGAAAGAGACCAGAGTCCTAGGACAGGTGTGCAGCTAGGCTGCTTCACCCTGGCTGATTCCTTGAAACATGTTGGGAAATGGTGGATTGGGGGGAAGGGAGAATGAGTACAAGACAGAAAGCTGGAGGGATGGCTCAGCAGTTAAGAGCACTGGCTGCTCTTCTAGAGGACCCTGCAGCATCCACATGGCAGCTCACAGCTGTCTGTAACTCCAATTCCAGGGGATCTGACAATTTCACACAGACACACATGCAGGCAAAAAAACCAATGGAAATAAAATGAATAAGTCATTAAAATAAGTAAGTAAGTAAGTAAGTAAGTAAGTAAGTAAGTAAGTAAGTAAATAAATAAATAAATAAATAAATACAGAAAGCCCTTGGTGGGATTCATGATTGGATTGTTTTTTTTTTTTTTTTTTTTTTTTTTTGTTGTTGTTTTTTGTTTTGTTTTTGCTGTTGTTGATCTTGCTGTGGTATTAGTGTTATTTGAGATGAGCCCTACCCAAAAGCCGCATGACTTTCAGAATTGTGTTGTCTGAGTGAAAATGGCCCCCATTAGGCTGGTATCTTTGAATGCTTGGTCCCCTGTTGGTGGGACTGTTGGGAAAGGGTTGGGTTAGGAGTATGGCCTTATTGGTAGAGGTGTGTCACAGAAGTGAGATTTGAGGTTTCAAAACCTCATGGTGTCCCCAGTTAGCTTCTGCCTTTTGCCTGTGGATGAGATGTAAGCCTTCAGCTACTGTTCCAGTGTGATGCCTGCCTGCTGCCATGCTCCCCACCATGATGGTCATGGACTCACTTACCCCCCCTTCCCTGGGATTGGAGATTGTTGAATGTTTTATAAGTTGCCTTGATCATGGTGTCTCTTTACAGCAATGATAAAAAATAATAATGAAGCCAAGAATAATGCCCCTTCTCAGTCTTCATATTCTCCACTGGCATTCTTCAATAGCTGTGAGAACACTGTAATGCCTTTGAGACAGATGGGTTACAAACTTTAGTGTCTGCTCCAACCCAGCCTCCAACATGGCATTAATGGGCCCAGAGAGTGGAGAAAATGTGGCCAGGCCCAGCAGCAGCCATGATGCCTCTGGCTGTGTGTGCATAGTTTATTATCAACCCCACCCAATCCTGGTAAGAACTGGAAGCTCTGCCTTCAGTGTTCACTCTACCCATTCTACCCATACCCTGCAGCAGTAATTTGAGGGAGGAAGGATTTTTTTTTTCTTCTGTTTCACCCATTTGAAAGGCAGGGAGGGCATGGCTAATATTTGGGCAGGTCCAGAAACAGAGAAATCAGGTTTTAGGAAGTAGATATGTTATAGCCTTCTGTCTCTAGTTCTGTGCTCAATGTCTGCCAGCTAAGTTCTATGTCCAAAGGTTCTGTAACTTCCCAAGACAGTGCCACCAGTTGGGGATCAGCTGTTACATACCTAACAGTTGGGGGCTTGCACATGGTCACTCAACTGGTGTCTTCAGTATTAGCAAGAGCAGTAGATATTAGGAAGAGGTTCCCCTCTGGAAAGGAATGGAAGGGTGCACATTTAACTAAGTGGACATTTTGGCAGGGGCAGAACAGGGATGAGCAAGTGAAGGGCCAACTGATGGAGGGTTCTATCTTGACAGTGACTCCATTTAAATTTTGTACTCTTGGGCCTCACCCCAGTCTCTAGATCTCAACACCCATTAGTGATGGGAGCTGTGGCAGCTAACCCTGGAGACCTGGGTAATCTTGGCCCAGTTGCTCTACAGGAGAGGGCAAGATGAATCACAAGAGACAAGACCTGTGCTTGGATGACCTGGGGAACAAACACAGTTGTATATTAATTAGATCCTGGTCTCAGTCAGTTGGGACTGACTAGTCATTCTTCTTGGTGTTATACTGATATCCATGTTTAGATTCAAAGTATGTCATGGGAAGGCTAACAAGGTATCAACAAACAAAGTGCCATGTGACCCCTAAGCCTGGTATCTCAACCTCTACCCTTTACTGCCATGGAAACTAGTGTCTAGGACAGTCACCTTTATGGGGGTAGCTGTGCTTAAGCCATCCCCCAAGCAGCAGCTTTTAGTGGATCTGTTAGTGCCACTTCATGAGGACAGAACACTGAAGAGGGAGGGAAGCAGAAGCTGGATCCTAGAGCCTTCGGTCTCATCAGATTTTACATTGGTATCCTATACATTTAATTTAGTTTTCCCATACTAAATGTCTGAAAACCGTTGTCCTAAGAGATATTTTAATAACCACCTTTGAGAATGCATGTCCCAATTTTATTTCTGACACTGTAATGAAGCATCCTGGCAGAAAGTGTCTTAGGGGAGAAAGTTGCTCGGCTTGGAATTGTAGGCTAGAGTCCATCATTGTAGGGACAAGTAGACAAGAATGTGAAGCATTGAATCACACCATGTTCACTGTCAAGAGCAGTCAGGAGTGAATGCATGCATACCTTCTTTTGTTTGTTGGTTTGTTGAGTGCCCTTTCTACACTTTAACAGTCAAGGATCCTCTGCCTACGGAGTGGTGTCACCCATAGTGGGCTGGATCACTCTACATCAATTAATACAATCAAAACAGTCCCACCACAGATATCTTCTGGCCAACCTGATCTATATGATTCCTGATTAAGTCACTCTTCTCAAATGGTTCTAGATTGTGTCAAGCCTCCAATTAAGTCTAGTTTCACCAATCCTTTGTATTTACTGTTTTCACATTGCCTATCTCCCCTTTCTTGTTCTAATCTATACAGGATGGATGGCTATTTCTTTTATACATTAAAAATGGAGAACAGACCTTACTCACACCTCTGAGATGACACGGGGGACATACACATGTACAGACTTGTATGGAGGGTACCTGGGACACACGACCCATTCAGTTACTACTGCTAAAACTTCTCACCCCTTGGTCTCATCACCTACCCAGGGTTCTCAGCTCAGAGTGGGATCTGAAAACATGGAGAAGCAATCTCCCCTGCTTTGTCCTCATAATTCTGTTGTCTATTATTCAAGGATGGATGACTTAGGATGTCTGTCTGCCCCTTTCAGAAAAGATCCCTTTTATCCAGTGGGATATAATCTTGGAGACCCGTACAGGACAAACCTTAGAATATAACCGAATAAATAGAATGCCCACTGCCCAGGCTCACACATCCCTGCAGGAGGGTCTCTCTCTTTAGTTAATGATCACAGGGTGACCATAAATTTCAGCTTGCCTGGGACAGTCCTATTTTATGCCTGTTGCCCTGGTGTAATTATTAATAGCTTCCCTTTCACCTCCAAAGTGTCCTATTTAGGGTGATAAATTATACGGTCCCCTTAATTGTCTTGATTATGATCAGAGTGCTTTCTCAGCTTCAATGACCACTGATGTTTACCTCCTGCCATGCTGCCTTGAGTTGATCTTCCAGACAACTGACCACCCATGTGCTTAGGCATCTCCTCTCCACTCCTCTATGTGTGTTACCAGTTTCAAACCCCCTCCCCTGTTCAATGAGAATTCCATGCCCACCTACAGGGCATCCCCAAGGCACTAGGAAGCAGAAGTAGTAAAGGAAGACAGACTATAAGTACATGGACACATAACAATTTTGCTTCCTAATGACTGAGGTGTGAAAAATGCACAGTGACCTCCTTTATCCATAGGGGATTCATTGGAGACCCCTCCCCTCAGGGGATTCCTGAAGCCATGGACAGTACTGATACCTGTACCTATGTATTGCTTCTCATATATACACACACCTATGACTGAAACAAGGGACTTGTACATGCCAGGCAAACATTCTACTGCTGATCTTTAGTCATAGGTCTTTTTGTCTTTTGAGATAAGGTCTCACCAAGTTGTCCAGGCAGGCCTTGATCTCAATATTACATATTGGGGCCTTGAACTTGTGATCTTCCTGACCCAGTCACCCAAATAGCTGGAACTCCAGTTTTGTTGTGACACCAGCACCAGCTATATTTAATATATTTTAATGAGGGACTAGGCATGGTAGTGCACACCTTTCCTCTTAGCACTTAAGAGGCAGATGAATCTCTATGAGTTCCAGGCCAGCTAAAGCTATGTAGTGAGACCTTTATTAAAATACATATAAATTAAGTTATATATTATCTAATTCCTGTTAAAAGTATATATTATATCAAATGGTATGTAAATGTTCCTTGATTGTAAAGATGAAGTCAGTAGGGCCATAGTGGGTAGGGCTGGGAGTGACAGCCCATGTGTGCTATTTCTACAGGGTAAGCAGGCCAGTTTCTCTACTAAGATGTTGTCTAAACCCAGTCTGATGCAGTGTATGAATGGCTTTGGTGGGGAAACAGCATTTCAGGTAAAGGAGCAGGTGCAGAAGTCCCAAGAAATGAAGAGCAAGGCCAGCTAGTGGTTCAGAGTACACATGGATTGAATGACCCAAGGCCTTGTTTTCCTCGAAGTTGCCTGGCATTAAAGCCAAGTCTCGATGGCCTTGAGGGACGGTGATTGGTTCATTTACCTATCAGTTCTCTTAGTCACAGAGAGAGTCAAAGCTAGAGCAATGTCTAGCTAGAGCAATGTGGTCAGGCTGCAGAACATGTTACAGACACATAGTGATTCCCACAGCATCTAAGCCCTAAGCCACGTCCCCCTGACATTATGTGATGGTGTCAAAGGCCTAAGGTACCTCTACAGATGAGCCTGCTCTGTAGACCTTGATTAAGGCTCATCCTAGGGGGTTGGCATCCTCACTTGATACTACTTCTGTATAATTTAGCAGGCAGAGTACCCAGCATGAGAAGAATGGCACCCCCTGTTTAATAGATGTTCCTTGGTGTTGCACTAGTCATTAAATGTGTTAATATTGTATTATTGGTTTTAAGTGTGTGTACTAATAGTTGTTCTCTGGGCAATACAGATTGTGCTATTGTTCGCATTTCTCTTTTTCCCTGGCAGCCAGGAAGCTCCTTCTGGGTCCTGTGAAACATCCACAGGAATGTGGGCAGGAAACTCCAGCATGAACGTCTTTAGATTAACCCACCCTGGGCTTTCATTTACAATGCCACTCTTACTTTTTGCCTGTATTACTTTTTTTTTTTTTTTAATCTTACTAACCCAATTTGAAACTTTTAAGCAGTCAGGGTCTTAAACGGATCCTTAGAGAAATTGAATTTCCAGACTCGGTCCTTTACAAGTAAATTTTAGGCACCTACTATGTGAAATGAAGAGTTAGGCCCAGCAGGAGGGACTAGAAAATATCCCTGCCCCCCAGCTTAAGTCCCTATTCTATGTCCTTCAGTTTCTCATGGGTCAGATCGCTATAGAATGAGGAAACTGACCCCCAAATTCCATCCCTGGAAGGGATTAGTTATTTGCATAATTTACTTTGTTAATAACGGTGCCTGGCCTAGTACCTGCAGGGAGGAAATAGAGTTTTAGAAAAGAAGATGGTGGGGTCGGCATTATTTCGGCCCGTCTGTGCCGATGTCTTTGTGTGGAAGGGAACTGAGAGCCTTGGTGTGAGGGTTCAAATGTCTCTCTGGGCGTCCCCTCCCCACACTTTCACCCAACCGGCCACAAAGGAAGGTTGAAACTAATTCAAACCAGAACTCGGCAGCCACATACAGTCCCATACATGATGGGGGAGGGGTTTGGGAGGGGAGCGAATACATTGAGATCTGCCCTTTGATCGTGTTCAATGCGACTTTGCATTTACCTGAAGGATTAAAAGTTCTCATTGACGGAGGCTCCGGGCTTCCTACTCAGTCTTTGACGGGACAAGCGTTAATTGGACAATATAATGGGGGCGATGTTAATTCCCCTCTTAGAGTTCCTTTTCTTGTTCAGTCAAATAGAAAGGCCCTTTTAAATGGCAGAGAGAGGAAGAAAGGGGCTGGTTTATAAGGGTAATAGATTGCACATCTTCCCCCTTGTCTTAAAACAAGCACTATAGTGAAGTCAGCACAAAGCGAGCCCCAGTCAGGGGAAAGAGAAACGACCTGGTGGTGGCTTGCCTGGAATGTCACCCTGGATCAGGGATCAGGAAGAGGGCACTCAACATTTTGATATGGGGACTGAGGTGGAGTGTCAAAGGGACAGGGAGAGCAAGAACCCGTAAGACTCAAGGGTAATGGAAGGACAGGTTCCTTCGGGGAGTAGAGTGACAGGAGGTAACAAAGTAAAGACTGTGGATAATCAGAAACCTGGGAAAGGCACTGAGCATCCTCACTGGTCTCAGGCCTCCAAAATGGTGTTAGTGGTCCAACTGTGTTGATGATGTGGCCAGTTCTAGAACTGGCACCCAGATTTTAGGAATGTCATAATCAGAATCCATGCCCTATCAGACCTCAAAACAGGCTTCTGTGGACTCCCTCCGAAAGCTGCTTCCCTACTTGATCTGCTAAGACACGGATGCCTCCCTTGCAGGCTGTATCGGGCAGCCACCTCATTTGTCTCTTGCCTGTGTCTGCCTCTTGTTGAATTTCACTGATACACTTCCTCAGCCCTGGTTCTTAATGGATGATGGATATAACCCATAATAGGCACTTTTATATCCTTGTGACCATAATACCATTCAGAAGCAACGTAAGGGAAATTTATTTCAATTAATGGTTTCAGTCCATCACAGTGAGGAACACATGGCAAAATAGCTCTCAGGTCATGGCAGCAGGAAAGAAAAAGCTGTCCACATCACAGTAGACTGAGACACAAAGAACAGAGGCAGGAAGTAGGGGCCAGACTTGAACCTCCAGAGGCCCACCCCTAATGACTTCTCATGCCAGCTACAGGTTCCACAGCTTCTCAAAAAGTGCAATCATCTGGGGGACATGTGTTCAAAGCACAAACCTATAGGGACATTCCAGATTCAAAACCATTCTGTTTTCTATTTGATGACCAAGTCAACAAGAACATTCTGGTAATTTCTTAAAGGGCAGGCACACCACTGTGTGCCCTTGAGCAAGGTCAACTTTGCTATGCCTTATACATTTAGAGATGGAGTAACTGTCTTGACTTTCCAGTCAATAGGGTTCTTTGGGGGGTTCAATGGAGATGATGGATATTTTATAAATGCCTTAGAAACTTCAAAATCTGTGAGATGAATAATTCTCTTTATACATCTTCTTCACTGGGGAGATGAAAGGAATGAAATGAGTAAGGAACAATGAACAGCAATGATAAATCTCTTTTGAAAGATGAACTTGCCAAGTATGGAGCATGGGGAAAACCATGCTGAGGGGCCTGTGGTGGTCCAGCCTGAGCCATCTTGAGCAAGTCCCAATGGACAGGCTGAGATGCCTTTCTGATCTCTGAGCACTGCTAAATTTAAGCTACCCAGGGTGCCACCTGGCCTGGTCTCTTTACAAGTTCTCCTCTGCAACTCTCATAACCAGAACAATTTGGGATAATTTGAGAACTAGAAACAAAACGGAAGCTCTCAAATCTCCACCAATCTATCAAATGTTCTTTTGGTTTCAGGGATCACTGAGACATACATGGCAGCTTTCTGCTCACATTTTAAGACCAGACTGCAGAAAATATTTTGAAATTATGAAGGTCTTATCTTAGGGCAGGAAGAACAGAGTGAAGGATGGAGGTCAGTTTAGCTTTTTAGACCTGAAGCTCACAGTTTGACAGGGGTTCAATTCATGATGCCTGCAACGCAGTGGCAGGAATGTGGGGAGGAGGGTGTTCACATCAAAGTAGACTAGGAACAGAGAGTGAGGCAGGAGCCATCTTCCTCAGTACAGGAACACTGTACACCCTCCACCCGCCTTTAAAATTATTCTCTTGGAGTTATGTTGTAGTTAAGGTCTTTTACTGCTGTGAAGAGACACTATGACCATGGCAATACTTACAAAGAAAACATTTAACTGAGGTGGTGGCTTACAGTTTCAAAGGTTTAGTCCATCATCATCATGACAAGAAGCATGGTGGCACACAGGCAGATGTGGTGCTGGCGACATCTTGACCAGAAGGTAGCAGGAAGCTGACTGACTGTCACACTGAGGGAAGCTTGAGAAAAAAAAAGCCCACCCTCACAGTGACGCACTGTATCCAATAAGGCCACACTTCCTAATAGTGATTCTCCCTTTGGAGGGCATTTTCTTTCAAAACACTTCAAGTTAGATTTCTACAATTTACATTTCTTAGGTCCTCTGGCCTGAGATGACCCGAGACAAGCAGGAATATGCTTGTCTCTGCCAATAGAAGTTTCCATTAGGAGATCTCTCAAAGAGGAAAGAAACAGGAGGATCCTGTTTTGCTCAGACAGAAGATAGCAAGGTCACCAGGTGCCTATAATTGCTATAGTAGCAGTAGGAGCAGAATAGCAGCTAAAAAAGAGCCATCCTTTTCAGTATCCTTCCTTCTGGTTGTGAAGATGCCCTTTATCTGGAGCTAACCGAGACATTATCCCAAAGGATTCAGTGGCAAGTGCAGGGTGCTGCATGGACCCTGAGGTGACTTGAGCAAGCCTGAAGCTGTTGGCTGGAACATCTTGCACCAGAGTAGTTGATGGTACTCTTCTTGATTTGCTAACACACATCTGCTGGGGAGGAACTAAGCCCGAGAACTTGCACGCTTGACCCTTGATTGTTTTCCACTGTGCTGTAAGTCAGTATATAAGCCTGTGACATAGCCCCTGGTTGAGGCAGTCTGGATGCAGACTATGTATGCAGTCTGGAGGCAGTCTGGAGGCTTTAACATCCCCGATTGGGACTGGGAGAGGCAGAAGCTGATGTACAAGGTGCCTGAATAAACTGCTTGAAGAAGAGTCATGGTCGTGTTTCCTTGCTGGCCGAGGTAGATGCAGCAGGCAAGAGCTACTACGTTCTGAGCTCCAGGCACCACCCTTTCTGTCCTTATAGTACACAGACACCCAGTCTAGTCCCATTCATTCTCTTTCTTTTCCAGTCCGTTAGCTCATGTATTACGGCCAATTGCTTGTATTAATTGCCCAACATTTCAGCCCCTGAAGTACATGATTTCTTGCTGATACAAGGACTAGGCAAATATTCTGCCCATAGTGTTCCTGACACTGAACAGAAAGTAGATCCTTAATAATGAGTCTTGTGTGTGTGTGTGTGTGTGTGTGTGTGTGTGTGTGTGTGTGTGTGCATGTGGAGGTCAGAGGTCAACTTCAGGTGCCCTCCTCAATTGCTTCTCTACCTCAGTTCTTGAGTCAAGAGTATCTCAGTAAAACTAAAGCTTAAATGACCAATCAGCAAGCTGCAGAGAACCTTCTAGTGCTGGGAGGCATGCGATCCTACATCTGGATTTCTTTTAAATGGAGGTATTGAGGATCCAAACTCAAGTCCTTACTAATGTGCAGGAGGTACTTTACCCACTGAGCTGGCTCTCTGGTCCCCCACATCTCAATGCCCACTTCTGCTTGACCCAATGTCTGTGCCTCAGTCTTCACATTTCTAAAATGCTAATAAGTTCATGTCTTCATTCCTTATTGCAAATTAGTGATTCCTTACCTGGAGATGCCCCAGGTGACTGTCCACAGATGCAGTGTTGAATAGCCAGAGCATCCGAGTGAGCTTCATCCTGGCCCACATCCTTCCTCACCAACCCATCCTCCGGCATCTGCTCCATCATCCACTATCTGGCTTTTGATGGGTTTGTTCTGTTCTGGGCTGAAAGCCACATGCTTCAGACTTACCAGTCCTTAAATATTTCATAGCAGACTGGCTGGGAATTAATATTTAATCACAGACTCCTTGGCACTTAAATATTTAATCACTGATGTGACTGATGAGTAATGAGTCAGTGCCCAGGAAAACATTTGGTAGCTGGTCCCAGTTTTAAAGGCTCTTTGGTTTGGGGTCTCAGAGGACAAGAAGACCAATAGCAAGTCTATTGACTTCCCTCCCTCCCTCTATCCCTTCCTTTCTCCCTCCCTCTCTCCCTCCCTTTGTCCCTCCCTCTCTTTCTCCCTTCCTCCCTCCCTTCTTTCCTCTCTCCCTCCCTTTGTTTCTTCCTTCTTTCCTTTCTGAAATCCTTTAGGATATATTTTTAGATTTCTTTTTAAACTTATGAGTCTGTGTGTGAACATGTGCAGGTGAGTGCAGGTGCCAACAGAGGCCAGAGGCATTGGGTCCCCTGTAGTTGGACTTACAGGAAGTTTGGAAGTTGTCTGATATGAGTACTGGAAATCAAATTTAGTTCCTCTACAAGAGCAGTATGCCCTCTTAACTGATAAACCACTTCTACAGCCCAGAAGTCAAATTTAACATGCTCCCTCAAGATTAATTGCTGGCTATGGTGGCACACCACTTTGTTCCCAGTAACTGGGAGGCAGAGGCAGGTGAATTTCTGTGAATTTGAGGCCAGTCTGGCCTACATGGTGTGTTCTAGGACAGCCAGGGTTACACGATAAGACCCTGTGTCAAAAATTAATAAATATTAAAATTTAAAATAAAAGAAAGAAAAGGAAAAAAGTCTTTGAAGTCAATAATCCCCTTTCCTGTGTAAAGTAGGATGAACTATTGTGTTATTGTAAGGAAAAGCAAATATAATACATCATGTCTTTAGTATATTCTATTAGTACATATACTGAGTACTAATATATATAGTGAGACTGTCTAAAAGAAAAACAGAAAAAGAAGACAGAAAAACATTGCTCCTTCACTGGGATGTGTGGTACATACCTTTAATCCCAGTACTCTAGAAGAACATAGGTAAACTGGAAATAATGACAGCTTGGGAAGAGCTAACTCTATTTTTATAGTTATTAACATTTCTATTCTAAGGTAAAAGAGGTGCCATCAAGTACAAGCAAGGGATCTGCTTGTAGTCATGGTTAAATGAACATTGATCCCCTTTTATTCTCATTAAATGCGAGTTGGACTCCCTCATAATTCCTGTGATGGCTTGGAATGTGGGATAAAAGAAAGGTTTCAGGGCTTTGTGGCACACGCTTTTAATCCCAGCACTGGGGAGTCAGGGGTAGGTGGATCTCTCAGGTGGAAGCCAGCCTGCTCTACAAAGTGAGTTCCAGGACAGGTTCCAAAGCTACACAGAGAAACCCTGTCTCCAGAGAGCATAATGTCTGCCTTTGGGTCACAGTGATTGTGGTGTTGATCACCTGTGAGTGAATTAAAAATGGATATGTTGAGAAAGGCAAGAAGATTTTTATTCAGAACTGTGTCCAGTGCCACACCATGGAAAAGGGAGGCAAGCATAAGACTGGACCAAATCTCCATGGTCTGTTTGGGATGAAGTCAGGTCAGGTTGCTAGATTCTCATACATAGTTGCTAGAAAGAACACAGGCATCACCTGGGAAGAGGATGCCCTGATGGAGTATTTGCAGAATCCCGAAGAGTATGTTCCCGAAACAAAAATGATCTTTGCTGGAACTAAGAAGAAGGGAGTGAGGGCAGACATAATAGCTTATCTTAAAAAGGCTACTAATGAGTAAGTCTACTGCCTTATTTATTACAAAACAAGTGTCTCATGACTTTTAATGTGTGCCATAATTAAATTCATACACCAAAATTCAGATCATGAATGGCTAATAATGTTTTTGTTGGACAGTTCTGATTTAAGAAAAACTGACTTGTAGTAAAGTGGATATGACCTTTTTAAAAAGTAATTCCAGTTGCATAATATCACTGCTCTCCATTTCTCAAGATAGGATTGGACTTAATTATTGAAGTTCTACTTCAATAGGGGCATCACCTCAAGCCTATTGAATGGCTTTATACTTAAATTTATATAACTGGGCATATGAGTATGATTAAACACTGGAAAATTCTGTCAGTGTCTCAGAAAGGAGAAGACTCCTCTGTGTTTCAGTTTGTGTTTACTGGTCTGTTACAGGCCATGGCTAAGCATCAGGAAGTGACTTTCTACTCTTGCCTCGACGTTGTCATTTTAATTAGAATTCCCTAAGTCAAAGGATGATGTATTTTACCACTGACAGACATTTACTGTGGTCTATGTATAATATCAAATAAAGAGAATTTAGCATTTCTTAAAAAAGAAAGAAAGAAACCCTGTCTCAAAAATCAAACAAACAAATGAAAAAAAAAAAAAAAGAAGAAGAAAAAGAAAAGAATGAGAAGAAAAGACTTCAGGAAGAGTAGTAATAGAGGAGAGGAGAGTACAAGGGCTGGAGAGAGAGTTTAGTTCATTGAGTACTTCCTTCACAAGCACTAAACCTACATTTCATCCCAGAACTCATATACAAAAGCCTGGGATGACGGCACATCCTTATAATCCCATTGCTGGGGAGGCAGAGATGGGTGGCTCCTGGGGCTCACAGACCAGTCAGCATAACCTGCCTGGTGAGTTCCGGGCCAGTGAGAGAGGCCCTGTCTCAAGAAAAGGCAGATAGTGTCTTTGGAACAGCTGAGGTGTGTCTCCACATGCATGGACACATGTGCTCACATTCATGCATCTACTCATGCACCAATATCCATGCACATACACACACATACACACACACACACACACACACACACACACACACACACACACACACACCCTGCTTGCTCTTGTACATGTTCATAGATGTATACGCATACACAGAACAGAAAATAGAAAATCCCTCTCTTCCCACGCTGAGAATGTGAAAATCCCATGGAGCTCTATATTTAAAAAAATAAGAGCAGTAGAAAACTTCTGGGCCAGAACTCAGAGAATTTGCTGCTGTTCTCACCTGTGACCAGACCTTCAGCCACAGAACGAAGGAAGTTTCTGGAATTCAATGTCAAAGGACTTTACTCACTGCAGCTGACACTTATCTTTGCTGCTCAACAGCCACGCTAGCCTCATTTTTCTTTAATGCTAGATTCCTAAATTTGTTGGGGTAGGGGTATTTGCCCTCTAATGGGCTTGAGGGAGTGGGGCATTCTATCTCTAAAACTATTAACACTTAATTTCCTTTCTCTGTTGCTGTTTTAGTCAGAAGAATACAAAGCAACACCAATCATCCTGTTACAAGGGCAACACCACTGTGGTCAGGAGCCCCTGGGTCAGGTTCTTCAGTGATAAGAAGAAACTTCACGGGAGACCCTGGCCCCCTGTCTCTGGTAGTATGCAGGGCTACAGAACAAGATCTTTCAGGAACTTGGATGTCTTGAAAAGACAAGTTGATGGCAAAAGCTGAAGGTGGCAGAGAATGGAGGATGAAATTACTTGGTCCAGTGTGGTGCCTCAACTTTGGCCAGTTCTGGAGCATACCCACCACTAAATTTCTCCTTCCAGGTTTCATCTGCTTTAAATGCTTTGTCCTATGTGGTGAGAAACACCCTAATTAATGTGCCATGAGATTAGGGGAGGTGACAAGATAAAGATTAAAGGCAAATAAAAGGACAATAGGAAACTTTTTCACAGCCATTGAGTTGACTAATAATTAAGCCTGACCCCTGTTGACCTCTGATGAGTGTGTGGAGTTCCAGGATCCTCTCCTACACAACATCCTGTCACTCACTGAATCAGTTCAGAGAACAAACGGGTAAAACAGAAAATAAGAATGACCTATGATACAACAATTCTCCCTTTTAAGTATATGACTAGAGAACCCCCAGTACATGTGTAATAATGGACATTGCAGCAGGCAAATTGTGCTGGCTAGTTTTTATATCAACCTGACACAGGCTAGAGTCATTAGAGAGGAGGGAATCTCCATTGAGGAAATGCCTCCATAAGATTGGGATGTAGGCAATTCTGCAGGACATTTTCTCAATTAGTGATTGATGTGGGAGTGTCCCATGACCCTCGGCTGGTGATCCTGAGTGCTGTAAGATAGCAGTCTGGGCAAGCTATGGGGAGCAAGATAATAGCAGCACCCCTCCATGGTCACTTCTCCAGGTTCTAGCCTTGAATTCCTGCCCTGATTTCCCTCAGTAACGGAAGGAGACCTGAGAGTTGTAAACTGAAACAATTTGTTTCTAAAGTGGCTCTTGGTCATAGTGTTTTGTCACAATAGGAACACTAAGACACAAGTCTTTGTAATTAACTAGAAAACAAGTAAGTCACATATCCAGACAGTTTTGGAGCTATTATAGAATGCATACAATGAATAATTTATAGCTACATATATTTGTATTGAAACATGGTTTTAAGTGAATTAAAGTCTCAAAGGGAAATGCAGGATCTGAAATTATTCAGTTGAAGTTTAAAACCATATACATGATATGTGTGCTGGTTAGTTTTTTTAAAATAATTAAATTATAATCACATTATTTCCACCTTTCTCTTTCCTCCCCCCAACCCCTCCTATCCCCCTACTCCATCTCAAGTGGATGACCTTTTTCACTTTGATTATTATTGTTACGCATCTATGTATAAATATATAGATGCAACATACTAAGTCCATTTGGTGCTGCTTGTGTGTAGATGATTTCAAGCTGAACAGTTTGTAGATGGGTGACTAGTTAGGGCCTCATCCCTGGGAGAGACTAATTCTCCATCTTTCAGAAATCATTATTTGCCTATTGTTCTTTGTCTAGGGATGGGACAAAGAACAAAGTGGGATTTCCCCTTCTCTGCCAGCATGCCTAGCTTTGTCCTTGTTCAGGTCTTGTTTGGGCAACCATATGGTTGGGGTATCATAGGTGAAGCTTTCATGTCATTCTTAGGAGATGATATCACAGCAGATTTGTCAGTCCTCAGCTCTTACCATTTTCCTACCCCTTGTCCATGTTATTCCCTGAGTCTCAGATGCAGATTTTGGGGTTGGGCTCCTTATATCTGAGAAGAGGGAATCTTAAGAGAAATCATTCCCATCAGATTGATCTGTGAGCATATCTATGGGGCATTTTCTTTCTTCCTTCCCCTTTTTTGAGATAGGGTTTCTCTGTGTAGCTCTCTGGCTGTTCTGGAATTTGCTTTGTAAATCAAGTTGGCCTCAAACTGGAGAGATCTGCCCACCTCTGCCTCTAGAGTGCTGGGATTAAAGGTGTGTGGCACCATGCCCAAGATGTGGAGCATTTTCCTGATTGTTAATTAAGTAGGAGGGCATTGTGGGTTATCTTCCTGTGGTAGGTGGACCTGTTCTATATACGAAAGGTAGCTGACAAAGATAGAGGAAGGACAAGTCAGAAAGCAGCATTCCTTCATGGTCTGTGATTCAGCTCCTGTTTCCAGATTCCTGTCTCCGGGTTCCTGTCTTGACTTCTTTGATGATGGACTGTAATCTGTAAGCTGAATAAATCCTTTCCTCCATAGGTTGTTTTTGGTTAATGTTTTACCAGTGCAACAGAGAGCAACTTAGAACAATATAATATTGGGGGTGGGGTGGGTAAAGAAATTCACTTCAATTTCAAGCATGTCTCAAACAGAGAAAGGCTACAGAGGCCATTTACACATCCCAGTGAGAGTTCAAGTATATTCCTTCTGAAGAGAGATTACAACGAGCAAGATAGGCAGTCATTATATCATCATCTATGTTGTTTAGCATGTCTGAAATATTTCATTAAAAATTGGTAGATACTGAAGTATGGGGCCAGAATAGATGGAGTGAAATTTTTCATCTACATTTTTGAGGACATGTCTGAAATATTCCACTAGGAAGATCTGTAGAGACCCAGATGGTAGGGTAGTCAATGGACAAAGTTTGACACAGCTGATAATCTGTGTGTCTATGAGAAAGTCACATAGACATGGAAATAAAACCCAGTGGAAAATCAGACTCATAGACTATAGATAGAGAATAATGTCCAAGAGAAGGAGCAAAAGATTGGTGGAATTTTAACACTTGGGGAGACATGGGAATTGCTTCATTTGCATTTGAGTCTGAGGTTAGGGTTTGCATTTCTCCTTGTTGTCTCACTTTTAGTGTGGTGTACTCATCTTAATGACTACCTACAGAATTGTATTTTAAGCACATTTAAAATGATTTTGCACATAGGTGTTCATTACTATGTCTTTATAAAGATACTTTATGTTCAACTATAAAAAAGTATTGTTCAAGTGAGCAAGACTTAGAGACATCCCTTCAAGAGATTGTTGTTCTTTTTGGTTATTATTATTATTTTTTTAGTCGTGTGGTATTACTTGGATTACTAGTAGTTTATATGAAAGGAGCCAATAGTTTTATTTGTTTATTATCATGTGGTTACTGTGAACTAACAGGGTGATGCAATTTCTAAGCAAGTTAGTGCAAACCTGTGTTGTTTTCACAGAATTATGATAACAACATCAGAGGCAGTGCAAACTCATTGTCTAGACCTCGTTAGAGGATGACATTTGCTGCCAATTTCTTACGCAATGAAGAACACACATAGAGTAGGAGAGGAGGAATGTGAATTATTTGATGAAAGCTCTTCAAACTATGTCATTGAAAGAGTGGTTGATGAAGAGATGATGTTTGGGCAAGACAACTGCTGCCATTGATGCATCCTTGATGGGCTGTCACAGAGCAGAAGTACAGGATGATGTATCAAGCCAGAGGATAGAGGTGGCTCTCAAATTGGAAAGTCAGGTACATGCTTTGAATGGAACCAGGGGTGAGCTCTTGGGAGACTACTGTTTAGACTAGAGGTCCTACTATGGGATCAGTGGTCTCCAAAGATAATAAACATCTTGTCATTTGGCTTGTCCAAGAATATTCTGGAGAGGGGCGTCTATCACCATACAAACAGTTGGACAGTCTGTGATCCCAGTCCTGTGGGATGAGCATGAGACAGTGCATGCAGTACATTGGGAGATACAACTAAAGGCAAGAGTCTTGTGTTTCCTTAGGAAACATTTTAGATCTGCTCACAGACTTGCCTCGTCCATGGGTTCTATGATCAGAAGCATCAGTGTGGCCTTGTCTTTCCTATTGGCTGAATTGTGGAGAAGAAATTTGGTGGGTTTTTTTTGTTTTTGTTTTGTTTTTGTTTTTGTTTTTTTCTGATTTACTGACAGGTTGTAGGGGAAATTAGCTTTTCTACTGACTCCATAGGGCTGTAGTACTCCTAAGTATGTCTTGTGATTTGAATGGGAAATACTCCCTTTGACTCCAGTATTTGAACACTTCATCTCCAGATGTTTGGGAAGGGTGTGGAACTTTTAAAAGGTGGAATCTATATAGAAGAAGTGGATCACTGCTGGTGGCCCTTGTCTTTCCAACTATGATGAGATGAACCTTCAGAAGGGAAGCCATGATAAACCTCTCTTCACTTAAACTACCACCCAGCAACAAGGAATGGACATAGAAGAGTCAGATAATATGATAGTCTGGTGTCTGAAGGTGCTGGTCCCTAGCTGTGGTCCATTAGAGGCCACGCTTAACTTTGTTCCCAACCATGATCAACAAGTGCATGGTGGACCTCAGGCAGCCATGGATACCAAACGAAGGTGGACAGAGTTAGGACTCTACTGTGTTCTTCTAAGCTCTAAGTTCCAGGGCTGAGATTTCTACAAGGTGTTCTAGGGTTCTGGACTGCAGCAGTGCAAGGTTAGAATGTGAAAATGAAGGCGTCTTTCTTTGTAAGTCAAATTTTCTCAATGAGTAGTACTCTGTATTCCATCAGTGTTTTCCCAAAAGCCGTTATAAGGTTTTTGGTCAGACTGTTCTAGACAGCTCTCACTGTGGTTATTAGTATTAGAAGCAGAGTGTGTAATGACAGAAAAACATTAGAACTCAACAAAAGAACCCCGTTGTCACCAATGGGACTCAAAAATACCTCCACTCAAGAAAAGAGCCCTAATCAGGAAGTGCCTCCTTCCAGTGTCACACATGAAGGTTGTCAGTGTCATTTTACTAAGGAAACAGATCAGTTCCCTTAGAGGCAAGAGTACAGGTACAAAGTGTGTTAGCTGCTGCTTTGTTTCTTACCTGTGCCTGAGCTGGAGATGGGGTCACTCCTTCCTACTAGCCAAGACCTCGGAAGCCATTGCAGGGATATGGCAGTTATCCAGTGGTCATGTAGAGCTTGTCTGTCACTGTGTGTGCTGGTTGATCATGATCAAGTAAGAGATGATAAGTAATGGAAAACCTCTATGAATGTCCCCCTCCCACTCCCAGACAAAGTTGCTTTGTTTAACAAAGCTGGCTGTCCTGGAACTTAACTGGCTTTGTAGACCAGACAGGCATGAAACTCACAGAGAGCCACTGCCTTTGCCTCTGAGTGCCAAGATTGAATATGTGTGCCACCACCACCTGACTGTGAATGATGTTCCACACAGGGACATGCCAACCTTTTGGTGGCGGCTCAGAAACAAGGAGGTTCAAGAGAAAAGCTTTTGCTTTTTGCCTACTTGGCTTCCTATCTCACCAGTGAGTTCATCTAGTCTGCTTGTGAGCTGATTCACTCTGCTGCCACTCTTTGCTGATGTAAGAATTCAGAATCTCCTGGCTTCCATTATGGATGAGGAACAGCCACTCTCCTGTCCTTTGGTGACATATCAGGATTTGAGGTTCCTAGCCTCATGGAGTAAACAGCTACTGGGTTCTGGGTTCAGTACTCTCAGTATGGGAACAGCCTTTTTTTTTTTTTTTTTTTTTTTTTTTTCTATCCAGACTATTCTGCGTTAGCTAATCTAATAAACCCCCTTCTAATATCCACTTTATTGCTTCTGTTCTTCTCATGAACCCTAGTACGATTGCCCAAACCCAGCAGTTTACAGTTATTGTTTATTTTTTGCCCACAGTTTTAAGTGCCAAGAATTGTCTGTGGCTTGGACTCAGGATCTGGCATGGGCCGAGGTCAGCAGGGTCCTCTGTCTCTGTTTGCTTAGATGGCTCTTAGGGTTCATTCTCTTCAAACTCTCTTACAGGTTGTTGGTGGAAGACTCCAGATCTTCAGTATGTGGCTATCTCCTTGGGCCCACTCGTAATATACAAGGCTTTCCTCAGAGTAAGTGCCCAAGAATAAGAGTAGAATAGTGCAGCAAGAATAAAAAGACATTTCAGCCTCTAACCACTACTTTAGTCACACTGTTGGCCACACAGATCAACCCTGGATCAAAGGGTAAGGTGTAAATAGCAAGAGAAGGCGATCACTGGGGACTCTAATTCTAATTGAAGACATGAAAGTTTAAATTAGCTCCAGAAAGATCCCTATCTGGCATAGGAATGTTAATATTTACTCATTCATTCAACGAACTCTTATTAAGCACTTCCTTTGTGTCAGTCACTATTCTGGGTACTAAAAATGTACTGGGAGCAAGGCATTCGAACTCCCACTGTCAGGGGTTTCATGGCTCAGCTGGGAATGGGGCTCAGTCAGTTGAGAGCTTGCTTCACAAGGCCCTAGGTTCAATTCCTCATACCACTGTGAATGTAATAATCTAGCTACTACTATTGCATAGCTACTATATAGCATAGCTTCAAGTAGCACAGTCAGTTCAAGGTCAACCTGGAACGTATAAGATCTTGTCTCAAAACAGAGCAAAACAGAGAGAAATTTTGGTGCTTTGTTATTAAAAATGGTTCCTCAGACCTAAAATTCTTTTACTTGCCCAGTCTTCACCCCATAGAATAGACTTATAAGGTAGGAGGACTGGAGAATACTGGCCAATTGTGTTCACAGACACCATAATGCAGGTAGAGTCTTGTTGCTATTTTCAGTGTTTTGAAAGAAAATGGCCCCAAAAGGGAGAGGCACTAGTTGAAGGTGTGGCCTTGTTGGAGTGGGTGTGGTTCTTGTTGGAGAAAGTATGTCACTGTAGGGGCAGGCTTTGAGGTCTCTTTTCTCAAGCTTCCCTCAGTGTGACAGTCAGGTGACTTCTTGTTGTCTCTGAGTCAAGATGTAGGACTCCCAGCTCTAACACCACATCTGCTAGCATGATGCCATGCTCCCCACCACGATGATAATGGGCTGAACCTCTGAAACTGTGAATGAACCCCCCTCAATTAAATGTTTTATTTATAAGAGCTTTTATGGTCATGGCGTCTCTTCATTGCAATAAAAGCCCAAACTAAGACACCATCCCTATAAGAACTGAGGGAATCCTGCTTCTGAGACATAGCTCTTTGTAACTGTCTCTAGGCCACGTTCTGAAACAAAATTCTATATGGTCTAGTCTAGACAACGTATTGTCTAGCCTGGAGCCTGCAAGTCACCTAGATGCCCCTCTCTTTGTTGCAGATCTTAATTCTTTTGTTCTGGGTGGAACCCAAGAGTGTCCATTTCTGACCAGCATCAGGCTGAGTCCCACACTGCTGCTCTATGGCATCTTTTGCCCCTTTTCAATATCAGAGCCCTGGTCATCATGCATGTGACATGCAGACCCAGCATGCCTGAGCCTGGCAAATGTCCCTCACAATACCTGTGGGATACTTCCTCCCTGAGAACCCTGCTGGGGGCTGGCTCTCCTCTGAGGGTACTCACCCCACAGTGTGGCACTAAAGTGACTTGGGATTTCAGGTACCCCTCTATGGCCAGCCCTGACTGGACTGGACTCAGAGCAGATCTGAAGTTTCACGTCATCACTGTTATATTTTTAAATTTTGATGTTTGTGTGTAAATGTTCTGCCTGTGTAAGTGTATGTGCATCATGTGTGCGCCTGTTTCTCGGGGAGCCCATGAGAGGATGTGGGATCCCCTGTATCTAAAGTTACAAATGGTTGTGAGCTGCTGTGTGGGTGCAGGTAACTGAATGGTGCCCTTCTGCAGGAGCAGCAATTGTTTTAGCCACTGGACCAACTCTCCAGCCCCACAATTAAAAACAAAGTGTGTGTGTGTGTGTGTGTGTGTGTGTGTGTGTGTATGTGATTTTTGGAGGTCAGAAGAAAGCCTGTAGGAGTCAGTTTTCTCCTTTCCACCATGTATTTTCCAGGGATCTAACTCAGGTCATCAGGCCTAGTGGCAATGTCCTTGCCTGCTGAGCCTTCTTGCCTGACTACTGTTTATTACTCTTCTTTATTGTTAACCAACTGCACACTTAGGCTGCTTTCCTTGTGTGACAGGGGACCATGGGTCACTGCACAGAACTGTGTTCCTCTCTCCATTTCTCCTCTGCTGGGATGGTTCACTGATAGATACATTCTTCAAGCAATGTTACAGTGGCAAGGGCACTTGTGGGCTGCTGGTCTGGTCTGAGATTCACCCGATAAGACAGCTTTAGACAGCTTTGCACCTTTGTCTAATCTTTATAACTGGCAAATTCTGAGTCCGCAACTGACCTTTAACTTTGGGGGGGGGGGGACACCCTCTTCTCAATAAACCTAGACATATGTTGAGGTTCTTGGCTGTACCAGGCTGTGGTGGGCCACAGGCACCAGCTTCTTGCAGGGAGGAACCAGTGGGTTCTCCTATCTAAATCTCATTATCTAGACCTTGTAGGCATGTTCCATAAATTCACAAATATCAGCTGGGCTGGGCCATCTGCCTATGTTATTAGGTTTTTTTTTTTTTTTTTTTTTTTTGGTAGAAATGCAGTGTGGGAGTGTGGGAGAATTTCCTAAATCATCCTTTTAAAAGTTTAATATTAAGAAACCCTCGAGGTAAGGACAGTCTGATTTCTTTTCCTGGACAGATGGACACACAGACGCTCTGGAGCTGATTAACCCACCCTGACATTTTTGCAGTCTTGGCTTTGTCTTACAGTGGGTTTTGGAACGCATCCAAAATCTACTTAGACATACTTCTCAGGGAGAAAGGCTTTTACACTTCAGAAACACACACACACACACACACACACACACACACACACACACACACTTAATTTGAGGTTGAATTTTTCTGCCCTAATTAGCTGTGTCTTTGAGCTTGAAGAGCCAGTTTTACTGTGGTTATTAACGAGGCCAATCTCTGATCGCTGGCCTTTTTCAAAAGCATTCCAGCCTGCTAAACAGTGGCCTTTCATGATTTACAAGTTTGGAATCTTTGAGTTTTCAACAGTTAAGGTGCTCGCTTTTCACACTCCAAACATCTTAATCACAAAACCTTGAGAGTGGGCCATGGCAAGTAGAGCCTGGCACTCCTAGAGAGTGCCTCTTGGATGTGGGGGCTCCCCGGAGCCGGTCTAGCCCAGTGCCACCCTGCTCTGAGAGGGTGTTGGCAGGAAGTCACAGGTGTTATGCTTCATCTCCAAGCCTGTACTAACAGTGCAAAAGCATGCCCCAGGGCGAGCGCTGTCAGATACCGGCTGTGAGGAAGGTAAACAATCCCTTTCTTCAGCTGAACATGACCCTGTTTTCAAAGTACTTTATAGACTTGAAAGTGCATGTGATCTTTCCAAGGCTGTGGGGTGCAGAGGCAAAATGCTGTGGGATTAGTGGGTAGGCAGAGTGAGGACCAGAGAGGTATAGTGACTTGTGTAAGGGCATACAGTCTGTGGTAGAAAAGGACATCTGAGTTTTCTGATTCCTGGAGTTTTGCCCAACACTACTTCTATGTCAGGACGGTACCCTTGTCTGGGAAAATAATTAAAGATGCTGGTTTAATACTTTATCTAGTGAGAGGGTCAACTGTATTCTGCTTTCACAAGACAGAGATTCCGTCGATACCCTATGCTTCCTTTTGATCTAATGGTGAATCTGGTTGCATGGCACTGAACAGAGAGTTAAGAACATCACTTAGTTGATGTCCAGAGAAAACAAATTGCTGGTAAGTGTTGGGAATGAATACACAAGTAGCAGGTTCCAGAACCATAGAAGTTTAAATGCAGGATTCTCATGAGTTGCTCAATGAATGTGTGAGCTGACCAAACATCCAGAATTCTGCCTCTGTGCCCCCCCCCCAAAGTTTAACTCTGCAGCCCAGGCTAGCCTGGAGCCCAGGCTGACTTTACAGCTATGGCAGTTGTCCTGTCTCAGCCTCCCAAAGGCTGGAATTGCCCTGTGTCTAACTCTTCTGCATAGTCTTGTTTTATGTAAAATATGCCATGTGAAGGTGACTTGCATCTTGTAGAGCTCAGTGTACATCTGAATTACCAGATTAGTTATTACATCCATCAATTTCATGATTCACTTAATGAAGTCTTGGCTGTTACTGTTATCATTATTACCATTACTACATTACATTACTATGAATTCTTTTTCTTTCTTTCTTTCTTTCTTTCTTTCTTTCTTTCTTTTTTTTTTTTTTTTTGAGATAGGGTTTCTCTGTAGCTTTGGAGTCTGTCTGGCCTTGAACTCACAGAGTTCCTCCTGCCTTTGCCTTCTGGGATTAAAGATGTGTACCACAATGGTCTGGCTCATTACTATGATTTTGAGACAAAGTCTTGCTGGCTGGCTTCAAACTCACGATCTTCCTGCTTCCACCTCCCAAACGGTAGGATCATATGTGTGTGCCACCATGCCTAGCTTTATGAAATCTTTCTTGTTGGTTAGATAATATTGCTCTGGGAAGTGTGAAAGGCCATGTCCCAGGCTCTAACTTGAACATGTACTTCTCCTTTATCTTCATCTCCATGGCATCTTTGCATATACCCTCTTCTCAGGACAGATGGTGCATCTGAAGCTCATGTGCAGGGCTTAGGTTTGAATGAGTATACCCATTCATCATCACAGGTTGTACCCTTCCTGCCAAGGGGATGCTCTTCAAAGCTGTCACATTCAGGCTGGTAATTAGACTGTGAAGATGAGCCCTCACACATGTCATTCATGCCTTTACCAGAGAGATCAGAGAATATTTTGCCTACCAACCCTGAGTGAGGATATGGTGAGAGGACATCGCTTATGACCCAGAAAATGGGTTCAGAGTAGACATAGAACCAACCAATGTGTTGTTGGTCTTAGACTCTCCTGCCTTCCAGAAATATGAGAAATAAATGTTTACAAGCTTCCCAGCCTATGGGATCTTGTTACAGGAGTGTTAGTAAATGAAAGCACCAGGCAACAGCGTAGACTTTTAGTATCCTCCTATTTCTCTGACCCCAGCTCTAGACAACCCATCCATAGTATAGCCCAGTGTGATCTTGTTTGACATTATGTCCTTGTTTAAAACCCATCACCGCTAAAAGAAAATTCAAGTTGACCATGGTGGCTATGAAGTCCTGTATGGTCATGACTCTGTTCATCTTTTTACCCTTTCCACCTCTTTCAACCAAGAATTTGCCATGCCATACCCCTTTAGTCCACTTGGGGCATGCCTACCTCATCCTGGCTCTAGGCTGCACTGGCCCTGTCCAGGGTAGGGTCTTAGTGATCCTTCAGAACCTTGTGAGCCTCTCATAGTGACTCCCTAACTAAAGAATCCCTGGTTCCATGTTGTTGTTTAAGAACTCTGATGGGATTGTCCTGTCCTTTCATTTTATCCAGTACATAACCCCACATCTTCAGAGTCTGTCTTCTTCCTAGAAAGTTGCAAATGCAGAGAAAGTTCTATTCACTTTAGTATCCACAGTATCTCAGTAGTCTAGTGTGCATTAAATGTTCAGTAAATATTGGTGGCTGAACCCAGGGAATAAAGGAAAGAAGACCAGGCCTATTTCTTAAGCTTTTAAGTAAGATTCTTTAAAATCTTTTTTTATCCTTCCAACAATTATAGGTTCTTTTAGTTCATGGAACACAGAGGAATAAATGAAGTCTTGGAAAGGCTTAGTAAGACATAAAGATTTGCCATTGTCAATCCACTCACAGAATGTGGGTTGAAAGACTCCAGAACTGTGGGCTATACTGTGTATAGTGTAAGTATTAGACCCTTCAGCTACTCCTTAACTACACATAGCAACAAGAACTCATCAGTAGAGAATTCACCCAAAGAAAATAAAAAGGCACTTTGTTCTCTGAGGGATCTGCTGTCAGCTCATACAGACAACGAACCAGTAAGAAGAAACACTTAAGGGAAGTAGAGATTGCTCAGTGGTTAAAAACAAGTATTCCTTTTGCAGAGGACTTTGGTGTGGTTTCCAGCACCCACGTGGGGCAGCTTGTAACAGTCTACAACTCCAGGTCCAGGAGATTTGATGCCCTCTTCTGGCCTCTACCAGCAGCTACACTTTTGGGAACATAATTACACACAGATACACATGCCTACATATAAGTGAAAGAAATAAAACAAAAATCTTTAAAAATAATTACATAAGAAACTTTTTGAGAGGAGCAGGAGAAACTGTCCTAGCTGTCTCAGAAAGTGAATACCAGTTGGGATGTTTTCAGGCTGGATGTGAAAGATTCTCCCACAGGCTCCAGTGTTTAAACATTTAAGTGGTCAACAGATGGTGCTGTGTTGAGGGTGTTGAACCCTGAGCAGATGGAGCTCTGCTGCCAGAAGTGGGTCATGGGCCCTTGAAGTTTATAGCCTTGTCTTGAGACCTGCCTGGCCTCTGCTGCATGTTGGACAAGATGTGAGGATGTGAGATTGTCCAGTGTACTTCCCTGCTCCTACGGCATCTCCTGTGAGTGTTCCTTCATCACCACAGTAAATGATCTCCCCTCCAATGGTGAATGAAAACCATCAACCCTTTCCTTAAGTTGCTTGGTAACATCCACAGGGAAAATAATGCATACATAGAACTGGGTTGTGCTCACATTTCTGACTGTGTAGAAGTAGAACAAATGTTCTTTCTAATAATAGTTCTACCTATTTAGCATACAACGTCTCTTTCTGTGTTTGTCTGGCTTCTCTTGGTAGGTATATTAGTTTATTTTTCATGACTCCAACAGAATATCTTAGGCAGCCTAGTTTATAAAGAAAGGTTTATTGATCGCAAAGTTTTGTTTTTTGCCCCCCCCCCTTATTCTTTCTTCTGGTTGGTGTGGAACTCCTTAACTATGATTTTGGGCCTTACACTCCAGTATGAGTTTAGTGGGACCAATCAAATTCAAATCAAAGCACTAGGTGAGAAGCCCTGAAAGCGAGGGATTCAGATGTATATCCAGGCTCATCTCTAGAACCCATCTATCCTTAGGATTAATATATGTAAGACCAGGCTGTCCTGAAAATTACAGAAATCCACCTGTCTTTGCCTCCCAAGTACTGGGATTGAAGGTGTATGTGCCATAGCACCAGCTGACCTCATAGCTTTGAAGGCAGGATGGTCTAGTAACATGATGTAGGCTCTACAGAAGGCCCTCCTAACTACATACAACATGCCATAGCAAGCAACTGTATGTCTCTGTGTATACCCCTCTCTTCCTTATAAAGTCATTAGGATTACTTTATAGGAGGAGCATGGGTGGGTTCCACCCTAGTGGCTTAATCTAATAATCTAATCACTTCCCCAAAGCGTCACCTCTAAATACAATAGGTGGATTAAGTTTCTACCTTCTTAATAGCATTAACTATGACTTTGGGGCTTAAACTCTAGCATGAGTTCAGCTGAACAAATCATACTCAAATCAAAGCACTACATATGGAGCTCTCAGGGCTTGTATTCTGACATGTATTCAGGCTCATGCCTAGATCCCATCTATTCCTAGGGTAGATGAAGGTAAGCATTAGGTAGGTGTTTGTGTAATAGCTTCATGACAGCTTGTCTTACCTCTAACATTTAGAAAATTAGGAAAGAGTTTGTGGTTTCTTTATTTGTTTTTCATTCTGTGTGAGAGAGGGGTTTGTGTCTTCCCATGTAGCCTAAACTGGTCTTGAACTTGTTATACAGCCTAGGCTGGCCTAGAACTCACAATCCTACCTGTACCTTAGAATACAGTTATATACCACTATAACCAGCAGACTTGTAGTTTTCTCTTCAAAAATGCTTTGGAATTGAACTTGGGAAAGAGGACCAATATGGCTAAGATGACTCTGTGAGGACAGTCCTCAAATATGCAACTTTATCAACATTATCTCTTCTGTTGGCAACACAGCCAAGAATCAAAATTATCTTCTCACAGTGGAACAATAAATGTATCAAGGGTGACTCTGGACTGAAGTATAGATGGGAAAACTGCTCCCTACTTTATAGTTCTATCACATATTTTCAAATTCTATGCTTGTCAGGCCATATTATAGTAGGGTAGTTCCTAATTTGATATGACTAGTGTCTTTATAAGAAGTGGGAAGATAGGGAGAGAGAAAATATTTCTAACCCATCCAACAATATCTGTAATATGGAGGACTGATAACAAGAAACAATTTTATTTCAAAAATGAGGAAATAACTTTTTGGGCAAGATGTAGTTGTAGCAATCATGAACTCAGCAACGATGGGTGTCAACACCATGCCTGTGCAAGAATAAGCCTGTCAAGTCAGGCATGGATGACAGAAAAGCTAAGCAGGCCCCATCTCTCACTGCTGAGCTACTTGTTGCTCATAGATTCAGGGAACAAGGGATTCATTGCCTTCAGTTCTGTACTTACTGGGGATACCATTAAATTCCAATGGATAGTTCTGGCCCCATGCTCATACAGATGGTCCTGGTTAAATGAAACGGGTTATAAAATAAAACCAAAGGACTGGTGGGGGTAGTGGTGTGTTTGAAGGCTGTTACAGCAATAAAAGAGGGTATGTTAGGGAGAGAATAACAGAGTGAACTATATAAATGCATGAGATTGTAAAAGAATAGAATCAACTAATATTTTGTAAAGAAATGGGCAAATGACCTCAATAGACAATTAAAAAATATTTATTTTAATCTTATGTATATGAGTATTTTGACTTCATGTATGTATATGTACCATGTGCATGCCTGGTAACCTTGGAAAACAAGAGAGGGTATCAGATCCACTGGAACTAGAGCTACAGAAGGTTGTAGGTTGCCATGTGGTTACTGGGAATCAAGATTCTTTGCAACAGCAGCCAGTGCTTTTTTAACCTATGAGCTATCTCTCCAGCCCATGCATAGATTGTACAAGTGGCAACAAGTACATAGAACAAAATGGTCATGAGCTATTATGGAAATGCTAAGCAAAGCCACAGTGATGTATCATCTAACTTCCTTTCAATGATTGCCTCAAAAATACAAATAGCAACAAACCGGGGGGAGGGGTACCCCAAATGCAGGTGAGAGTGCAGATGAGAATTCCAACTGTTAGTAGGGAATCTAACAAGTGCAGCCATTATGCAAGACAGTAAGGTGGTTTCTCAAAAAACCAGACATAGAAATGACCATATGATCTGGCCCTAGTACTGGATAGATAGCCAAAGGAAATGAGGTCAATATATTAAATAGATAGCTGAATCATATGTTTACAACCAAAACATCAGTTCAGTATACATGCCTAGCAATAGATGAACAAATAGAGTGCAGTTTCTACACATAGGAAGAATAGTTTAGCTGTTAGAAAATGAATGTAACTTTGTCACTGGAAGGAACACAGATGGAATAGAAGATGTTGGCATCAATGAGTCAGCAGCCACAGACAGACAGACAGACCCACAGGTTATGGTTTGTGTATGAATGTACCTCCCAAAAGGTTCATGTGCAGAAGACTGGTCACTAGCTGGTAGAGGTGACTGGATCAAGAGTACACTAACTTCAGTAATGGATTAATGCACTCATTGCATTTGTGGCTTAATGGGCTATAAAGAGATGGGACCTGGTAGGAGGATGTAAGTCACGATGGCATGGCTTTAAAGGCTATTCCTGATCCCCAGTACTCTTCCTTTGTTCTCTGCTTCCTGACCATCATGAGCTAAAACTCTTACCACACATTCCTAGTGCCATGATATTCTGCCTTCTCTTGATACAAAACATGGAGTTGGCTAACGTGGCCCTGAACCAAAATAAATCTTCTCACCTTTCTCATACCTTTTAAATTGTTTCTTTTAGGTATGTGTCACAAGGATGAGAAAACAGACTGTGATGGTGATTCTTGGTTGTCTATATCTAGACAATATCTAGAATGAACTAGACTATATCTAGACTATTCTAGACTATATCTAGAATGAACTTAAAAAAAATGGCTGGGTACACCTGTGAGGGGATTTCGCTTAATTACATCATTTGAAATGGGAAGATTGACTTCCAATCTCGATCTTTGAGGTGGGAATACTGGGCCACACCTTCTTCTGAAAGCATATATAAAGGACATGGAAGAAGGAAGCTTTTCTATCTTTGCTTGCTTGCTGTCATCCTTGCTAGCAAGTCCATTCCCTCTCTGGCATTAGAGCTTACTTCTTCAGGATTCCAGCGTCTATTAAGACCAGCAGAGACATCCAGCCTCATAGCTTGAATGACTGCTGGATCCTTGGCGCTCCATCTGTAGGTGACCATTGTTGGATTAGCTGGACCATAGCCTGTAAGTCAGTCTAATAAATCCCCTTCACACAGTTATGGAAGTTGAGGCATTGACCAGAGTGATAGTTGGCAGAATCTGATAAAGTAGTGATGGGGAGAGGGTAGTTATGGATCACAGGGCTGTTAGAGAGGAAAGAAGCTGTAAGTTCTTCAGCTTTCTTGTACCCACAAAGCTGGAGTGGCCAGGTGGCTGATTTGACCTGAAGGGTTATGATGGGAGAAGAAAGGTTAACCTTACTCCTAGGTCCAGAAGTACATCCCAGCTATGTTTAATTCCTTGTCTTAGGGCTTTTATTGCTGTGGTGAAATACCATGAGCAAGGCAACTCAGGGAGGAAAGGGTACATTTCAGCTTACACTTTCAGATGACACTCACAGCAGTATATCCCATGAGATGCTGATGCTGCACTCATAATGCTCAACATAAATGTCATATACTCATGGAATGCTCAGAACACAGAATGTTCTGAACCCTTCTCAATACTCAGTATATATTCAGTCCAGTCACTCTGTTATGCTCCAATGGAGCTTGCTGACTTCTGTCTTGGTGGTGCATCTACTGTAATCTCTGTGAGTAACTGATTCTGTCCCTCTCCTGTGCCACTGCCTAAAGAATGCAAGTTCCAGAAGGGCAGAGCCAGGTGCCAGGGCTACCTTTCTCGTGACAGTCCTACTATAGTGTATTGCACATCATAGGTGCCCATTAAAAATGTGCTGAGTAAACTAATGTAATAAGTATGTTGGCAAAGGATAGAACCATGACAGCTTGTATCCCTGTTTGAAGACCATCAGTGTCAATGGCAAGTTTTCTATGAATGGATATGTCCATGATTGTGTTAACAATTTTTAAGATTTATTTTATTTAATGTGTGTGAGTGTTTTGTCTGCATGCATGTGCATATACTACATGTGTACCTGATATCCTTGGAAGTCAAAAGAGGGCTTTGGATAGTTGGGGATTGGGATTTCAGATGTTTGTGGGCTGCCATGTGGGCACTGGGAACCAAATCCAGTTCTTCTGAAAGAGCAATAACTCCTCTTGATCAGTGAACCCCATCTTCAGCCCTAACACTTTTTATTTTTGATGGATCCCAGAGGCTTTCATGTGTCTTCTGAGAATTTTAAAGATTGACATCACAGCACTGATGTATTTGTGGAATTCTTTACCAACAAGCTTTGAGTTTAAGAAGCTGCCATGCAGACTGATGAAAGAAGAAAATCATTAGAGATCTATGGTCTGACTTACCTGTGAAGACTGGGAACTAGAATCCTGACTTGCCAGGCAAAATGTGCCACAGGAGCAATAGTGGCATCACTGTTTTGGCGATAACCAATTGCTCTCTGAATGAATTTGAGGCCCACTCCACAGGAAAGAATTCACACCTGGTCCTGTAGAACCCCTGCAAAAATCCATGTCTGGAGAAGTCACAGATCCTAGTGGGGAACCTATTGTGTGGGCATGTTATCAAACCACTTACCTTTAAATATTTATGTTGATACCAATAGATTAGTGTTATTCTTAGCCTTGGTCAGAGATGCCTATGTTTGCAGTGATAAGAGACTCTTAACTTTTCAGAGTGCTGAGAATAAGAGACTGTTGAGTGCTTTGTCTTAAATGGGACATCTATTCTCCTATTCCTGGGTTTAGGAAACATGTAGATAGGAGGATGTAAAAAAATTATAAGATCTGGAAGATGGGAAGGAGTGCAGTAAATGCTGTCTTCTACACATGACATATTTGTTGTACACATGAGCCCATAGTAACAATGACTATTTTTACATGACATTCACAGGTCTTGGCCCATTAGCATTCCATTGGTGTCCTGGGGAGGTGCTGGTATGGTCCCACTCCTGTGAGAAGAACTATAGGCAATTAACATTGGTTGGGGAAGAAGGTCAGAGTCCTCAGTATGTAGCCGCCAGTAAGTTGCTCTTGCTAAGGTGAATAGCTCATGATGTATGTTTAAGTGGGCAGCCATAATTAAATGCAGTGGGTCACTAAAAAGAAACAAAGCAAAACACAAAAGTTGGAAGGGGGTCTTGTTGGAAACAGAAGGTGTTCATGTGGGCTGGGGTGAAATAGAGAAGGTAATGGAGAAGATACAGCTAAAAATATCTGAAAGAACAGATAAATTAATTTTCTTAGAAGTTGGAATGTGGAGGCCAGAGGTGGGTGGTGGGCATCCTGCTCTATCGCCCTCAACCTTATTCCCTTGAGACAGGGTCTGTCACTGAACTTGGAGCTAGGCTGGTAGCCAGCAAGCTCCACTGACCCTCCTTTCTTCACTCCCTTGCAGTGCCGGGGTTGCAGCTTATGTATAGTCACTTGGATGCTGGAATTTGAACTCACATCTTCACTAAGCACTCTTACCTACTGAGCAGTCTTTTCAGCCAACATTCTTTCACATAGTTCAGCATATTCTTGAAAATTGATGAATTTTCCTATGTACAATACAGCATTGTCACACACTGTTATAAAGCATTGCCACACATTGGTTTAAGCTAGAGCATGGACCTCAAGATCATCTGCGAAGCAAGGTGAGAGCAGCCTTTATGAGGAGCACACACTCTTAACCTTTGTACGGAAGCAGTACAGGGATCCTGAAAATTTCCTTTGCATGCCATTAGCGTTAAATTCACTACTCTACTATTCAATCTTGTATGGCATTATTTATTTTCAAATTCACTGAGACTTGGAAGATATACTGAAATTCTTGAGCCAGAGAGATGGCTCAGTGGATAAAAGCAGTTGTCCAGAATGCCTGCACGCCTAAATTCAACCCTCAGGATTCATGTAAGAAGCCAGACACTATGGTACACATCTATAAGCCCAGCACCCCTAAGGCAAGATGGGAAACAGAGATAGGAGAATCATCTGGAAGCTTGAAAGCCAGCAGGGCTAGAATATATGATACAGTGGCAAGCAGCAAAGACCCTGACTCAGTGAGAAAGAGTAGAGACTCATGAGAAATTATCCTCTGATCTCCACATGTTCAAATACACACAACACATATACACACACAACACATATACACACATCACATACAGACATACCACGTACGCATACTGTATATACAAACAACATATACACACATACATTGCGTATACAAATACTACACACCACACACACACACACACACACACACACACACACATACATACCATACATATACTGAATATACAAATAGTACAAATACTACATATACAAACACTACACTTACTACATACACACATATACCATACACACACTATATACACAGGACACACATTACACAAACACACTACATACAAACTCTGCAGACATTACCCACACATACTACACATACATCCCACACACATACACTACAAATATAGCAATTCTTTATCACAGTGCCACAAGTTAAGTTTCTGTGGGTCAACTTAGAAAACCAAACAAACAACTTTTCCTTCATGTTTTCAAGTTCCAAGCCCCACACTCGCTCATTTCACCTTTCCTTTTATTTTATTATTATTATTTTTGTTGTTGTTGTTGTTGTTGTTTCATTTCATCCACCATGGTGAAAGAGAGACATCTATGTGGTACAGGCTGAACTGTGAGAAAGTTTGGGGTAGTTCCACGAAAGAAATAAAAGCCAATTTTTACTGAAAATCAGATTAGCATTTTGTGGGGCTCTGGGTAAAATTTTTTTTCCTTTTTTTCCCCCAACTTTATTTTCTCCTTCCATCTTCTACAAGTAAGCCCACCAACTCACAGAATGGTCCTTCCCTCCTCATTTGTTCCCACCTCTTCCAGCAGAGCTGTAGGATTTGTGGCCACTCATGCCCAATATGTATTTTTCTCTGCGATTTCCAGGAGCTCTCATATTGCACAAAAGCCATTCACCCATTCATCTCCAATGTGTGCTCACCATGTGTGTGTGAGCCGGGGTTGAAGCTGGCCACTGGAAATCCAGAGAGGAAAGAGCAAGGCTATCCTCAGGGGGCCTGCACTCTAGGGGGGAAACAGACAGAGCTTGTAATTAGGAGTCACCACAAAGGGGACAGGATGCCATTCCAGAGCTGTCCAGGCAGGGAAAGCGAACTAGGATCCCAGAGGAGGAGGAGGCTCCTGAGGGAGGTCCCAGAGCTGCGGGAGTCACAGAGACAATAGCTCGCTTATGTTCTCTGCAAGCTGGCCACACGCATCTCCTGGTTGCATTGTTTCTGGTTCAAACCCTACTGCTTTATTCAGAAGCCTTGGATTGGCCAAAGGAAATCTTAGGAAATAGCAGGGGACGCAACGAGAGCACAGATTGGCATCAGAAAGCCCTAAAATGGAAACTCTCCTTAACATTTTTTCTTGTTGAGTGATCCCTAACTTTCGAAGATGCAGTTTCTTTCTCTGCAAAAAATAAGACTAATAACACTGGGTTAAAAGCACAAGGCCCAAGTAGGGTGGGGCAGAGAGCCTGCAGCACCAAGTGCTCACTCCAGGGCAAAGTCGTGATGCCCTTCTGGATCGCTTGTCACATTTTACTCTATGCTGTTTTTCAAAGGATCCTGCTAGAACTGGTAGGGACAGCACCTAATTCCCGCCCTCTGTGAACTGGTGACCCCCCGGCCACGGAAGCAGACAGGTCATTTAAAAAATGTAATTTTCGAGATGACATTCTTCATGCTAAGTCCAGGGCAGGCATGTCCATTCTGCTCAGAGAAAGCTGGAGCAGTAACCCAGAAAAGAGAGGTAGCCCTCGCTTTGCCACTCTGCGGCCCTGGCCCGCTGACAAAAGAATTGTGCAAATGAACCTTTAAATCCGTAAATAGTGCCCCCACAATGCCGGGAAGAATGCAGCGGCGACAAAGGGCAATATTCACAGTTTATCTCAGGGTGACGGATCTGAATGGACGCATGAACACGGGTTTGTTAGAGAAAGAGCCGGCCACAGCCCCCCGCCGGGAACCCAGTGGCTGCAGTCTGCAGTGCAAACAGTCAGTCTAAATCCTGAACAATTAGGGGAAACCAAGCTGCCTTTATCTGAACTTCAACTTGTTCTCATGATTGATATGGGAAATGAAAAGTTGTACATTGCTCGGGAAGGGTCCGCTGGCCCTGGCTGCATGCGGGGCCTTGGAGGTGTGTGACATGTACATCATATACAGGGTGTGAGCGACCCACCACCTAGGTTAGTGCCAGAACGTGTGGGTCCTCAGTGGCAAGAGTGGCCTGGGGGCATTGACTTAGGTTAATATAGTGCCCAAACAGTGAAATACTACAGCAGTTATTTCAATTACACCCAAGTCTCCTCATTTGATTGTGGGTAAGGCCAGAGAATTGCTGTGTAGGTGGGAAAAGCATTAGATAACCCTGCATGGCTTAAGTCCATTTGGGTTTATCTGTCTGGGTCTCATGTTTGTCACTTGAAGAATGGGAATGGCATCTGCTTCCCATAAAAGCATGTGACATGGAATTGCTAAGCATGCAGAAGGTAGAAAGTGTTTTATTCTGCAGCTCAGCATCTTAGAGCTTGAATTTGTTCTCACAGCTGGGACAGCAGATGTGTGACTGTGAGCAGACTGCGGCAGGGAGCCAACCAGGGGCATCTAAAAACAAGAAGAGGAATATAGATGTGCAACAAATGGTGTCCAGTCCAAGGGTTGGGGTTGTGGCATATTCATCCTGGACACTTGGACCCTTGCTCGGCGAGAAATGAGGGAACTGTTGGTGAAACTGAGTCACAGAAGCAGAGGATGTAGTAAGAGAAGGAACTGGGGCTGGAAGGATGATGGTGTCCACTTGTGGGAGGGACAGGCCTTTTTTTTTATGCTGCAGATAAATCTCTAACAGTTGGGAAGCTGTGGGCATAGGACCCCTTGGCTGAAGTGCAGGGTTCGTGGAGGAGGTGGGTGCGAGCCTGGAGAAATATTCAGGTCATCCAGGGCCTTGAAAATGATTTGCCTTTTCCCGGGTAGGTAACAAGAAGTCACAGGGGATTCTGGAGGAGTGGGCTACCTTCTCATTGGTGCTTTGGAGAAGATCTTCTGAGGTTGTGGCCTGACTGGTGTGGAGCAGTAGCTCAGAGGGCTTGTCCAAAGCAGAACCAACAAGGCTCAGTGACACATTGGATGTGGGGAGAGGGGTCAAAGGTGACAAACGTGAGCCTTTGACTCCTGCACTTGTTCATTAATTAAATAAATTCCTTACTCCTTTCCAAAATTCCACAGGCTAGCCCACTTGTTGCCAGGAATTTAACATAATCAATCATGTAATCACACATAGACTTCCAGGGAGGGAGAAAGAGTGTGTGCACCTTCCAATACACATTCTGTTCTTCCAAACTCACGTGGGAACTGTTCACACTTGTACTTTACAAAGAAACATATGCCATCAGCCCCACATCTTCATCGAGGGGGAAACTGAGGCTCAGGACAATTAAGGGATTGATTTGCCCAGCCCCAAGCTGGGGTTTGAACTGGGTTCTGCCACCTACAAAGCCCTTCACTGTCCTTTATGCTAAACGCCTCTGGTGTGGCTGGCTGGGAGGCACACAGGCCACAGCACAAAAAAGATCTACGCTCAGGCCACTCTGCTGAAACAGACTTCCAAGAGCCCTCTTCAAAGCAGCCTGAGGCATTCAGCTCGGCTGGGCATTCACTGTGGAAGTATTTCCTTTGTTCCCACCATCAGAGGTAAGTGACATCTTGAACAGCTCAGGAAGATTAAATAGCCCGGCTCTGTCGGAAAGCTTAAGAAAAGAGTGAGAGAAAGAGAGAGGGAGAGAGAGAAGAAAGGGCCATGCCGGCCATTATGGAGCTGGCCCTTTTTTTTTTTTTTTTTTTTTTTTTTTGTCGTGAAAGAGCTTCCAAGAAACACCATTGGAAGAAACGGGTGCAGATAAGACGACAATGACAGAGAGCCCGAGAACTCCAGAGAACCCGGGGCTGGGCGCATGAATACGGATTACCGCAGCTTGGAGCTGCTGAAGAAAAGGGGAATCCCAGTCAGGATGGAAGTGAGGAATTCCTTTTTTCCCCCTTCCCCTCTGAGACTCCAGTTCACTGCCCAGCAACAATGCGAGGTGGGGGGCACTTGACATGCCCCTCTTCCAGGCCATGTTGGCGCCCCATGTGGGGCTCCCGGGGAACAAGGCCAGTGTAAACCCAAACAAAGCTGATTTTAACCCAATAAACTCACCCCACATTCTCAAATAGAAATGCCAAGAGCTTGGGCTTTCTGAGTACCCATCCACTGTCCAAACACACAGGACAAACAGGGTATTGGGCTGGGCGTGTTTGAACAGCAAAATTCACCTCCTAAAATGCTTTTCTTCCTTTTTTTTTGTTTTGCTTCAGTGAGAGGAAGACTTTGGTGGTGCTAGCAGTAGACAAGACTTCGGGAAAGGGCTTGTCTCTGGAGGTGATGGAAGTGTGCTACCAGGCAATTGTCATTATTGCTGTTGTTGATAATGTTGGTGCCAAGGATGGAACCTGGGACCTAATGAACCCTCAGCACCCTGCACCAATGTATTGCATCCCCAGGCTGTGAGTATTTTCTTAAACACACACTATCTTATTTCATCACACACCTTGGACATCCCACAATCATTTAGGAAATGTGTGCAAAACTCTTTAGACTGTAAGTTGCTGGCTCTGAGTTCAAGTCCAGCATAGCCTACTGATGGTCTGGAAACTACCTCTTTTGCTGTTCCAAATTGTGTTTGTCTCTTGCAAAGTTCTAAGCACTCTGCTGTTTGCAAGATGCAGCTAGCAGTTTACTTAAGGCCCATTCTACATCCCCATGGTTCACATTGCCTAGAAAGGAGTTCAGGAGAGTAAACCATACCAGCTCTGGCTTCTCAGGGAAACGTAGAGGAAGGCAATAATTACCACAGTGTTCAGACTGTAAATGCATTTTTTTTCAAAAGTGAAATATCATATTTATTATTTCCAGATTTTTTTTTGATAAAAATTGGTAACTCTGTAGAAAAGGGAACAGGACAGGAGGGAGAGGAAACTGGGATCAACATGTAAAAATTTTAAATTATATTATTAATAAAAAATGACAAAAAAAAAAAAAGAAAGAAAAGGGAACAGGACCTCACACATGGGCAGGGCTAAAAGAAACAAACTGTTTTCCAAAAGTTCCTTGGCAAAGGAGTGGGAAGCAAAGTAGGAGAAAGGGTTAAAATGAGATGAAATTGGCTGGGTATATTTCAGGTTCCCATAAAATTCTCCAGGAAACAGTAGTTGAGGAGCTCTCTCTCTCTCTCTCTCTCTCTCTCTCTCTCTCTCTCTCTCTCTCTCTCTCTCTCTCTCTCTCTCTGGGTCGCTCTTATCTCTCTCTTTCTTCCTCTCCTTTCCTCCCTCCCCATGTTGCTCCTACATGTTAGGACTGACTGCATATATTATCACTGAACAGAGAGCGTCTCACCGTCACACCTGACTTGCATGACTCTCTTCTGCTGTGTCTACTTTGAAGATCCAGGACAAATACAAGATGTTTCTGTTTCAATGACAAGCCAGTCACAGTCCCCAGAAGACTCAGCTAAGACAATCTGACAGCCGATGGCTGCCTTAGGGGCTTCCTTCCACACTGCAGGCAGTGTGGAAAACAGCTTGAGGGGCACCCACAGACACTTTGGAGGAAACCTCCCATCTGTAGAGAAGCATGAGTTGCTTCTGAGGAGTAGAGTTGGGGCTAAGAGAGGAAGAGTCATCGCTATTCAGTTTTTTCAGTGCTGGTTTAAAATGATTTTTTATTAAAATTATTTGTGTGTTCATTATCATTAAAATTATTTTTGTGTAGATGTATACATATGTGTGTAAGGGTGCCAACGGAGGCCTGAAGAGAGGGTTCAGGTCCCCTGGAAGTAGAGTACAAGAAATTATGAGACACCTGTGGTGTATACTGGGAACTGAACTCCAGTCTTCCATCAGAGCAGTGACCACTCTTATCTGCTAAGCCATCTCCCCAGCCCCTGGAATTCTGGTTTGAGATCGCCTTCACTTGGTACTTAGCATGCTACATTAACTGCTTTCTTTATATATGTGGAAGAGATGGACAGTTCCCAAATCCCAGCAGCTCATGCCAGTCGGAGGAACTTACTACTGTTTACTCACTTGGGCCATTGGCAACAGGTTTACAAAACTTCTGCCCTGCTCCATATGCTCTCTGGCCTTTTGTATTAGCCAGATTTCTAATGGGGGAAAATATTAGTCTCTTTAGCAGCAGGTATTGAGTTCTTGCTCTATAGCTATAAAGTTTGACTTTCAAATGCTTTCACTAATGAAACATCTGAAGTCAAAAGCACAGTTCCGCTAATGGTATGAGGGACACATTGAATGGCAAGAGACTGGTGTACTTTGTTTCTGAATTCTTTAAGCTAACAGCAACAAACATGTAGCATATAGTGTTTACCACCAAGTGATGTTAGCCAGTGAGACAAACCACCATTCTCCAGTGCAATGAACTAATAATAAAGCCTGTCTTGTTTTCCATTGAGCCATTGTGTAATCCCTTCACAGGAAAAACCAAAACAAGCTCTACAAAAGAGACCAAATTAAAAGGTATTTTTCTTGTAGTGAAACAGAAACATCTTGTATTTGTCCTGGATCTTCAAAGTAGACACAGCAGAAGAGAGGTGAGCCAGGCTCACAGCCAGGCTAGTTGTTTTTGTTTTTCTTTTTTGTTTTTCTTTTTAGTATGATGGCACTCCCTCTTTGCCCTCCATCTCTCAGATCCCGTGAAAGCAACTCATGCTTCTCTACAGATGGGAGGTTTCCTCCAAAGTGTCTGTGGGTGCCCCTCAAGCTGTTTTCCACATTGCCTGCAGTGTGGAAGGAAGCCCCTAAGGCAGCCATTGGCTGTCAGATTGTCTTAGCTGAGTCTTCTGGGGACTGTGACTGGCTTGTCATTGAGGGCACCTGCTCAAGATTATGTACACAAGGAGATCTCTCTATTTTTCACTAAGATGCTGTTGTAGGGCAGGAGACATAGATGGGCAAAATGCTTGCCATGCAAACATGAGGACCAAAGCATGTTCTCCAGCATCATCCCCCCCCATAATAAACTGGGCATGAGGGCTTATGCTCTTAACCACAGTACTGGGGAGGCAGTGTCAGGTGGATCTCAGGGGCTCACTGCTAGCCTAGAGGAATTGGAGACTTTCAGGTAAAAAAACATCTCAAAACAAACAAGTTAAGGTGGTTAGAGGTCCTGAGGAATGACAACCCAGAGTGATCCACCTGAATGAACATATACACATTCAGAGTCTATCTGAAGGTCAAGGAAAGAACTGAAGTTTTCCAGTTATCTGTCCCCGCCGTTACATTTGCTGTGTCTGATCCTTTGCCCTTGAGTCTGACTTCGAGGATAGTTCAATTCAGGTCCCCAAGTTCTCCTCTGTCACTGACCCTGTTACAAATCTGATGTCTTTCTCCTAGAAAGATACAGGCACTAAGGGCTAGTTCTTTGTCCTTGAAAAGTAACACAAAGTTTTATGTGAAAGACTCCCCACTGAATCTACAGATTCATCCTCTCCCACATGGTCCTTGGCATTTCTGCCTGGGCTGGGTTCCCTAGCCACACCATCACTGCCTGGCATGGGGTCCCCAGTGTCAGCATTGCTCAGAATGGCAGGGACATCAGGGACTCTCTGTTATCCCCAAGGCCACTGCTGTATCTCCTTAGCATACCAGGACCCTGATGACTGCAGCAGATGCCGGAGGCAGCCAGGTGGCAGAGACTGCCCAGGACTTTCTCAGTACTTGACAACTCACACCTACCTCTATGGAAATGGTAGATGGGCCATGAAAGCCAGTGTACCTCACCTTCCCACATCGTGACTCATGGGACATTGATCAGATCACCTGACCTTAGGTTGGTAGTCTAGGTTCTACAAGATAGGAAAATTTGATCCTTCCTGGCTTCTTCTCTAAGTAAGGACATCCAAGTCTCTCCACATGTATGACTGCTCTTGACCACTTGTTAGAATATCTGTGAGGTCCCCATAACTGGAGACTCCCTTTCTCCATCTCCCTTTTTAAAATTGAAGGGGAAATGTAATATTAATTGCAGTAAATAAAGCAAACACTTCTGTAAGTTTCATGCATTGCAGTGTTGTAGAGCAACGTGTTTGTCTCTGCAGAAGGAACCTCCACTCCTGCTAACACACCTGTTTCCTTTCTTTACCCTCTACCAATCTGAGACCCATCTCTTTGGATATCTCTGTCCTGAAGATCTAATATAAATGGGATCATAAATCATGGGTGAGTTTCGTGTCTGATTACCTTTTTACTCAACATTAGTTTTCAAGATGCATTTATGATGTAGTATCTACCAGTGCTCCATTCTTTTTCATAACAGAATAATACTCTTGTGCATATATACATAGCTTAATTATCCATTCCTCCACTACTGGACATAAGGACTATTCTACCTTTTATCTACAGTAAATGCTTTTGACCACATAAGTTCTACTGATTAAACTCAGGTTGTCAGGCTTGGTGGCAAGAGCCCTTACCCACTGAGATATCCTGCCAGCCCCATGTACTTGTTATAATGCTGGTTTTCACCTTCTGAGTATACAACTAGGAATACCTGGGTAGAGTCATGAAGTTACATGGTAGTTTTTTGTTACTTTTTTCTCTTTTTCTTCCCTCCCCTCCCTTTCCTCTCCCTTATCGTTTTCCCATCTCTCTTTTCCTCTTTCTGATCCTTCCCCCAACACCCCACCAAGGTCTCACCATGTAGCCTTGGCTGGTCTAGAACTCTTTATATAGTTCAGGCTGGCCTCGAACTCACAGAGATCTACCTGTTCCTGCCTCCCAAGTGCTGGGATTAAAGGCATGCACCATCATGCCAGGCTCCAACCTCTCCTCATCCTTCTTCTTTTAATTTTTCTTTCCGTGTTGTGCATTGAACCCAGGTTCTTGGGCCTCAGGCCTTAACTTTTTTGAAGAATTCCCATATCATTTTCCCCAAGAGCTTTCCACAGTATGCCACTGTTTTCAAATTTGAAAATGCTGGCTAACCTTATGATTATGAAGTGGTCTTGCATTTCTCTATCAACTAATGATATTGAGCAAATTTTCTTGGACTGGCTGGCCTACCTGTGGAGAAATGGCAGTTCAAGTCCAGTTTTTCATTAGCCTGTCTTTTCATTGTATATACTATGGCCACTATATTTTTCTTTCTTCATAATGTCCTCCTAGAACAAATGTTTACAAGATGTTCGTGGTCCAATTTACTTTTCTGTTGTTGTTTTTGTGCTTGATGTCATCTCTCAGAAGTTCAAGATCATGAGAATTTCCCCCTTTGTTTTTTTCTTTGAGTTTTGAGGTTTCAGTTGTATAATTTAAGACACTAGTTTATTGTGAGCTAATTTTTATATATGATGTGAAGTCACAGCATCTCCTTCACTCTGGGGTCAAGGTGACAGGAGCAGCCTCCTTCTGGGACCTGCCATTCTCACAGTAGAGCAACAAGAACAGGTGTTGGAGCCTAGAACAATTCTGAAGCATACAGCTCTGATGTTGGCCATGCAGTGTCACAGGCTCATTGTTGAAGGCCATTTTAGGAGACTCTAGAAACTATAAGAGGTGGACTCAGCTGAGGGAAATAATTCACTGGGGTATATCTTTTGGGGCTATATCTTTCTGTCCCATTCATTGTGAGCTGTTTAGCGCTCTACATTCTCCTCTTCAAGACAGACCAAAACCTCTGAAACCATAAGCCAAAATACATCTCTCATCCCTGAAGCTGCTTTGCTCAGACATTTTGTCATAGTGATTAAAAAAAAAACCTGACACACACTCCCCAAGCCTGCCCAAGGTTGGTATCAATGGAGCAGAGAAAATCCTCCAGGAAGCTACTCAAAAGTACGGGAGAGGATGGGGTATTTGTTCTTCTACAGGGAGACAAAAGCAAAGAATTGGGAGCAATGATGAAATGATGTGGGCTTCTTTCTATATAACCTAGCAATCATACATGGAGAGAGAAGAATGTTGAGAGAGAGAGAGAGAGAGAGAGAGACAGAGAGACAGAGACAGAGAGAGACAGAGAGAGAGAGAGAGAGAGAGAGAGAGAGAGAGAGAGAGAGAGAGAGAGAGAGAGAGAGAGAAAATATTCAGAATACAACACTTCACCTACAGGGACCTTTTGACACTATAGGCACATCACTGTAATCCTCTATGTAAAACCACTCTAGTCAGATGGCTTTGGAATTCAGAAGTGTTTGCGTTTTAGAAAAAGAAATATAGTTCACTCTCTGCACGTCGATTATGTAACACCCCAGCAAGATCCCAGGAGCATCTTGTAATTAATACCTTAATATTTTTGCAGCCAAACACACGATCCGGCAAACTGAAGCCTAACTTTTGCACAGATTAAATACTGCCAGTGTTTTAAAAGTAATTGTAGCTCAAATTGGCTCTCCTTGCTAAATGTGCTTCACTTCTCTGTTCTTGCCTCCAACTTTGAGGTTTTTAGATTCTGAAACTGCAGATAAGGAATCATTGACTTGTGTTCTTGGAGAGTAAGATGTATTTTTCTTCGTTAAATAATGAGTTAGTAGTTATAGTCATGAACTATATGGTTTCTATTCTGATATTTCTTTCTTTGTTTATAGTGTGTGTGTACAGGTGCACTTGTGTGTGCCTGTGCGTGTATGGGCCTGTGTGTGTGTTTGTGTGTGTTTGTGCCATATGTTTGTGTGTATTTGTGTGTGTGCCTGTGTGTGTTTGTGCCTCTGTGTGTGTGTGTGCCTGTGTGTATTGTGTTTGTATACCTGTCTGTGTGTGCCTGTATGTTTGTGTGTGTGTGTTTGTGTGCCTGTGTGTGTGGTATGTATGTGTGTGTGTGCCTGTGTGTGTTTGTGCCTCTGTGTGTGTGTGTGCCTGTGTGTGTTGTGTTTGTATACCTGTCTGTGTGTGCCTATATGTTTGTGTGTGTGTGTTTGTGTGCCTGTGTGTGTGGTATGTATGTGTGTGTATGCCTGTGTGCCTCTGTGTGTGTGTGTGTGTGTGTGTGTGTGTGTGTGTGTGCCTGTGTGTGTGTGTGTGTGTGTGTGTGTGTGTGTTGGCCAGAGGACAGAGGACAACTTCAATTGTTGTTCCTCACAACAACACTTTGTGTGCACTTTGATTTTTCCTGAGAAGATCTCTCACTGGCTTGGATCTTGGCCAGTAAATTAGGTTGGATGGTCAGTGAGTCCCAGAGGGCTATCTGTCTGTCTGTCTGTCTGTCTGTCTGTTTGTGGCTCCTCAGTTTTGGGATTCCAGACATATACCACCATGCTTGGCTTGTTTTGCTTGGTTTCTGGGGATTAAAGGCAAGCTCTTCACAGCTTCACTCACCTCCCTAGGTGTTTCCTGAGTCTTCTAGGCTGTAGTTATACAAGACCATTCCTAGAAATCCCAGTGACTTGTTGGAATCTATTTCCCAGCAACTGGAGATGTCTGTTGACAGTCTATGTGCACAAGATGGGGACAGGGCGCTTATGGCCTGGCTCCGGCTCCCATGGCACTTACAGCCTGGCTGGTGACAACAGATGGTAATGAGTAGGGTTGTTCTGTGGCATGTGGCTGTGTAGCTGAGGATGCCAGAAGAGCTCAGATGGGCTAACTGGGCGAGGATTAGTCTGGGGAGCTGGCTGGAGATTGGCAGGGAAATTTAGTCCAGGAAAGGTCTCTCGGAACATTACAAGTGAAGGGGTAAATTGCTCAGGCAGCAGGACCCTGGCTGGAGAGTGGGAACAACTCCAATACCACTGACCTGGCTCAGGGCTTATTTGTCTATTTTCATCATTTATGACCGGAATAGCTAATTCTTAACCAAAGAGACACTGACTGGACTGTTTCATGAAAATGTAATTCCTTGGGAGTTCTGTCTGGGGAGCCCTTGGCACATACAGATGGAGGATGGGTCTCATTCCTGACTCTGGGGAGGGCTGAGGGAAGATCCTGGGGAGGCTAGAAAGGAAGTGGGTGGTAGAGGGAGAAAAGCATATTTGCAGGCCCCTGCAGGAACCTGTCTGAGGCAGGCTTTCCTGGACGTGGGTGGGCAAGTGTTCCCATTGTCTGAGAGCTACTCCTTCCAGGCCTCCAAACTTCAGCACCTGTTTCTGCCATCTCTGGGGGAATCTTCCAGACAGATGATCCCTGTCTGCTTGATTGTAAATCAGCCTTTGAAATTTGAAAACTGCCTGAAGTCTAGAGGGACGTGAGACCGTTCCAGGATCCTAAGCATCCCCAGGGCCCTGCTGAGCATCTGTGTCTTTGAGACAGAGCTCACTTGCTAGAGACACAAATGACTCTAGAACACTTGCTTTGGTCTGAGATCTCCTGAGCCAGAGGGCCTAGAGTTACTGTGAAGCGATTGGCAGCATCCACAGCTCATTGGACAGGATTCTGAAGCAGCTGTGCTTGGCATTAGGTTGATCTGAGGGACCCTGGGTTCTCTAGGGTGTGTTTGTGTCATGGTCCTCACCAAGAGTCCAGTCCCCCAAGAAAGAGAAGACAGAGCCACAATTTCTCAGGCACAGGACCCTGACTGCAGAGTGAGAACACTCCCGTACCTCTGATCTGATTTCTGGGCTCATTGGCCTATTTCCATCATTTATGGCTAGAATGGCTAATGGGCATTTCTATGCTATCAACAAGTGCTTGGTGGGAGGTGATGCATTTCAAGGTGAGGGAATCATACAAACATGGAAGGATTCAGCAGCAAACAGAGGAGAGGCTGTTGGAAAGACATTAGGAGCTGAAGCTGCTGGATTGCAAGGTTAGGGAGGAGGAAGTGTGGAAAAGACTTAGTTTGGAGGGGTGCCAGGGATGGACTCCAAACGGTCCCCCACAATAACACAAGTTCAGACATCACAGACAAACCCTTGAGGCTCTTGGAGTCCCGTTATGACATTGAGTATACACTACAAATTGAAAAAGCAAAAACAAAATTAGAGCCTTGCTGTATCTGGTTTCTAGCCTCTTTTTCTATCACATCATTGTAGGCATTTTCACCTGTGGAAATCCTCCATGGATGTTTCTGCAACTACAGAATAAACAGGCCATCAAATAGACGTATCAAATGTGTTGACCATTTCCCCCAAGGTTTTGATATTTAACATGTCTTCATCTTTTAAAAATACTAACAATAATGTGGTAATAAACACCCGATGCATGTGTCTTTGTCTTTGTTCTGTGTCTTCAGTCATTTCCAAGAATTGATGTTTAGAGGGAAAGTTTCTGGCTGAAGAGTCATCAGCATTGTGTGTGAGTGTGTATGTGTGTGTGTGTGTGTGTGTGTGTGTGTGTGTGTGTGTGTGTTGAGGCCCGAGGAGCAGAGAGCACAGCCTCAGCTGTCATCCACCTTGTTTTGGAGGCAGTGTCTCCCATTGGCCTGGAGCCCACCAAATAGGCTACACTGACCAGCCAGCAAGCTACTTTTCTCTGCATCTCCAAGTATGGTTTATAAACTTGAGTTCTAGGGGAATCGAACTCAGGTCCTCATGCTTGCAAGGCCAACAGAGCTATCACCCAGCCCAGCATAGACAATTTTAAGGATTTTGATTTCTGTCATTAAACTGTTTTCCCAAAGTGTCAGTGCCTTTCTAGTCTCTACCTTCAGGGCCAGCATACCTGACACATGGATGAATCATCTCATGGACAATGCATATGGTCATTTGAAGGGGGGAGGGGAAGAAAGGTATTTTGAGAGGAAAATGTATTTGGTTCCATTCATTGAATTTTATTTTATAGAAGTCCAAATATTTTCAGGCATTTACTTACTTTATGTACTTCTTTTGCAAATCATTCTCCTTTGTTCAGTGGCACAGGATGACTTTCCTGACTTAGAAAAAGCCATCTCTTCAGAGTTGTTTGATTTTTTTTCAGCTCTGTATTTGTTTTGTAACTTAGGTACACAGATGGTTGCCTCTAGCAGACTTAATGATCTTGATGATGGAGGCAGGTCCAGGGCAGGAAGAACTAAAACTGTTGGGCTTGGACCAAAGGAGGCAAGGGGACCCTAGGGTGACCAAAAGCTTAGAACTAAAGCCTAATGTACTACACTGAATGCATGTGTGGTAAACTCATTAGCTCTATTGAGAGTCAGGGTAATGGCTGAACCTCTTCCTTTTTTCTTTGAAGAATCTTCTTTAAATTTATTTATTTAATGTTTGAGTGTCTTATATGCATGTATGATTTATGCCAGAAGAAGGTATCAGATTCCACTAGAAATGGTTGTGACCCACCATGTGGTTGGTGGGAATTGACCTCAAGACCTCTTATATGCAGTCAACAAAAGCTTTGTTTAAAGAGGGAATGGGGACTGGAGAGATGGCTCAGTAGTTAAGAGCACTTGCTACTCTTTCATAGACCTAGGTTCAATTCCCAGCACCCACATAGCAGCTCACAACTGTCTGTAACTCCAGTTCCAGGGGACCTGACATGCTTACACACACATTCATGCAGAGAAAATGCCAACACACATGAAATGAGAATGAACAAATTTTAAAAAGAAAGAAAAAGCGGAAGGACACCTTTAATCCCAGCATTCAGGAGGCAGAGGCAGATAGATCTCTGAGTTCAAAGCCAGCCTGGTTTACAGAGCAAGTTCCAAGATAGCCAGGACTACACAGAGAAACCGTGTCTCAAAGAAAACAAACAAACAAGCACCAAAAAAAAAAAAAAAAAACAGGGAATGAATATTTCCATTGAGACCCCAGCACTCAGATGAGCTGTGAGTCTGTGTCAAGGTCAAAGGAAAGCCCAGGCCCCCCTCCCACTCTTATCCAGGTGGATTGGAAGGAAGAGATTTTCAGTTTTTCACTCCACTTTTTTATTAATTCATGATCTGATCTTCATACTCCTTTCTGATCTGTGCTTTGCTTCTCTTACCCTGTGCATAGCTGAGCCATGTTTTAGGTACCTCAAGCCAAATTAATCTTGGAGACTGCCCGAGGAACTTATCAAACGTTTATCATAATGAATCTGTTGTCCATCTGCATTAATTAATTTAGCCATTTCTACAACAAGTGGCATTAATAGAGCATAATGAACTTCTCCATTACACTGGAATAATTGCTAGGAGCCAATATGGCAGGAACAGGACACTGAGCAATTGAAATCTTTGGTATGTTCCTGTTCAAAATGAGTAGGCATGCTCAAAATCTTTGTGTATGAGCGTCGAAGAACATTTTTTTTAACTTATGTCTTATGACTTGGCAAAATCTGACAAAACCATAGCATTTTCTTTTCCAGCATACCTACAAGTTGCCGTCACTCTGTAGTAGCCTGCAAATGTGCTTCTACTGGATTAGCCTTAAGAGAATGCTTTGGGACTGGAGTGGTTTTAAAGGTATTTTCAATGAAGGATTTGTGGTACTGTGTGCTGCTGGCTGTCAAGTGAATGTCAATCTCTTTGTCAGCCTGCTGTCGTGCTTTTTACCCAGCAGCTTTGGCCTCTTCTGCATAGATGGAAGGGAAACCTCACTCCATATTCCACCCAAGGACACAAGAAGGGATGTGTCCTAGTAAGAGTTCCCCCTGACCTGAGCAGACTTTTCCATCATGAGACCAGAACTGGGCATCTTTGATCTCCAGATCCTCCTCTGAAATTTTAGTCTGGAGTTGCTCTCACAGCTGTTGAATATCAGAGCAGCGAGGGACACAATGGAACTGAGTGGCAGGCCAAGTCCCTTAACAAATAGACAGTTCCTCAGAGAATCAAGGTTTTCTCCAGCTCAAAGATTATCCTTTGGGTGATGAGCAAACAGTTGATAAAATGCTTCCTGTGTAAACATGAATACCTGAGTTTGATCCGCAGAGCCACATAAAACACCTGGGTGATGTGGCATGCACTAGTTATCCCAGTGTGTGGGAGGCAGAGACAGCTAGATCCCTGGGGAATCATTGGCTGGTCAGCCTTGCCAAGTTCCAGGCAAAAGTGAAACATATCTGAAAGCAACAAAAACAAAAACAAGGTGGCCAGCAGCCTAATGACACCTGAGGCAGATGCACGCACGCATGCACGCACGCACGCACGCACGCACGCACGCACACTCACTATTCAAGGTTGGGAAAGTACATCCATAGTAGTCTCCAAAAATAAAATCGTACTCCTTTTTGGTAGAAATATCTTTATGATTTCATACTTGCAGGTGACTGTCATTATTATTATTTTTTTAAGTGAAGTGTTTGATTGGAGGAAGTCTGTGTGTCTGGTTGTTCGCTCTCATTTTCATAGCATTGTAAAGTGAGGGGCTACATTCCAGAGCTTGAAGGTACACACATGTGAAGACAGAAGCCATAAGAAAAGCTCATGCCCTTCTAGGTCTAGATACCAGGCCTAAATCGATTGTGTCAGGACTGTGGGGTGAGGCCCAGCCGTCTGGCTGCTTGGGGGACCACCAGTCCCTCTCAGGGCCTCATTGGCGTTGCCTGGAAACCATGCAACAATGCCTCCCAAGCAGCCTCGTGATGGTCTTTTCTGAAGTGGCAGCCCCTTCAATTATTTTATTTCCATTATATTATGTTAATTAAATCAGCGAAAAGAACAGAACCCATGCATGCCCAGAGTGGAGTGGCTGTGAAGGGTTAATCGGAATGGCCCTAGCTGTGTCTGCTAACAGAGAGGCAGCAGCAGAGGAGGGGATACCTTCTTCCAATGGCCCCGATGTAGACAAACTGTCAGGAAGCCCCATGGGCCTGATCTGCCTGCATCCGGGTGTCCTGCACACCCTGGGCCATCCACTGTACCAGTGGACACAAAGATAGCTGGATGAGACCCTCCTGACAGCATCCCTTACCCCCGTGACCAGTTAGTACTGTGGCCAATAGGCTTCAGATATCTTCAGGTTGGAACCTGCTGAAACAGGAGCCTCTGATTTCTCTCAGGTGGTGTTTTGGTTAGCATCAGTTTTTTTAAATTTCTAAAATAAAATCTTACATTGAGCTGACAGAATGGAAAGTGAGATGCCTTTGGTTGGCATCAGAACTGAGCTAGGGGGCTAATTCTACCTTGGATGCAGAATAGAGCCAGAGAAGTCCACTTCAGTGCACATTGTGGGGTCCAGAACTCAGGACTTTTCTGGGCTGCTACATTAGGCATCTTTAGTGAGAGAACCCTTAGCCATGAAATGGGTGCCAGGAGCCTTGTGGGATTTAGAAAATAGATGGTACTTTTTGTCCTCAACTTACTATTCTGTTCAATGGGCTTATATTTTAACATGCGAAATATGTTTTTGTGGTGGGCACTAGCATGGGCAATGCAGATAGATGTTCCTGGGAAAGTGGCCCCCTGAGCATTGTCCTGTAAACATGATGCACATTGCTTCTTTGTGGATATGTGTAATAAGGTTGTCACTGTGAGTTGTTATTCTACTCCATGCTCCCTGACACTCTGCAGGATCTGGAACTGGGGGTTTCTAACCCTCCTCTGGCCTCCAGCTTGCTGGAGTTGGGAGACAGGCCCATTTTGGCCCACCATTTCCTCCCAGTCTGCAGGCAGTGCCATCCGTGATCCCTGAGACACCCCGCAGCTGTGGCATCCTCTCATTTGAATACATCAGCAAAAATAGCAGTGCACCGCCTTATGTTTAAAAGACGACGGAGCAATTATTCTGAAGTTGATTTCCTGCTCCCTGCCTTTCCAACATTGCAAATCTCCTCAGTTTCAAAATTAAGTTGTAAATGAGATTTGAGCTCCACACCACCCTCTTTGTTCTCTCTCCAAGAGAGAGAGAGAGAGAGAGAGAGAGTCGAATCGCCAGTTCAAAGAAAACGTACACATAACTGGAATTCAAAGGCGGTTGGAGGGATTTTCTTTCTCTTAATCTTGGTGACTGGGCTCACCATCTGATTAACCTTCCACAGCCTTTACTGGGAAGAAGAGAGTCTTCGGCCAACACTCCCAGAGATTTCCCCTCGTTCACAGGACAAAGCCCCCAGCAGCTCCACCATATCCATAGAAACAATAGCCAGGCTTTTGTATGTATTAATTTTCAGAAGTTGCCTGAACTCTGTTTTGAGCTGTGCATTCTTCTTATACATACTTTGCTGACTTGAGAAATGGAAGAGTGAGGTGGAGTCATTTCTTTGTATCTTTGCACAGGTTACAGGTTAATTTGTTCATCTCAGACTGTTTACTGTTGTGTTCTTCTTTGCTCTTTAATCTTGTTCTCTGGTGGGTGTGGATTTTTTTTTAATTTGGTGTTGTTTCTGTATTGTTTTGCCCTGAGGTCTCCCTATGTAGCCCAAAGTGACCTGGAAATTGCTATGTTGCCCAGGCTGGCCTTAAGCCAGTGATGGTCTTGTTTCAGCCTTCTGGGCCCTGAATTTACAGACATGTACCATGAGGCCTGGTTTTTATTGCCCTTTATCTCTTTGGCTCTCCCTCTTCCTCTCTCTTCCTCTCTCTTTCTTACATGCTCACATTGCCTTGGAACTTATCACAAAGCTGAGGCTGCTCTTGCTCTCCTGATACTTCTGCCTCTGTCCCCCAAGTACTGGGATCACAGTCATATGTCATCAAGCTGGGATGCCTTCTGTTTTTGAACCTGATCAGTATGCAATATCCCTGAAAGATCTGGCAGTTTAACTCCCCATGTGGTACTCACATCCCTTGCAAGGTTTTGGTACCAGAGAATCCCTTTCCTTTGCTGTCCAGAGCCCACCTACTGTCTTATCTTGCCAAACTCTCTCTGTTCTGGCCCTCCCTCTCTCTGTTCCAGCCCTTCACCCTCCTGAGAGCCTGTCTTGGGAGAATGTTTGAAGTCTCCATGGGATCTCTGGGCCTCCTCTGTCCTGACCCAGTCTAGCTTGAAAGGTATGAGAGTTGAGAGCCATTTGTTCAGCTGCTACACTTGAACATACCCTATGTACAGGCCGCTTTCTCAGTGCTGAGCCCTGTAGATGAATATGTCCTTGCTCCTTGAATAGATAGATTTTGTTGATGCAGAATCCTATCTTGAGGCTAGATAGGTGACTTATTGTATAAAGCTTTTGGAGCACAAGGGTGCATTTGGATTTCCAGAACTCAGGTAAAATGCTGAATGGGTGTGGTAGGTAGTAGGCCACCTATAATTCCATCACTTGGGAGGGAGAGAGCTTCAAATCCCTGGATCAAGACCAGTAGCTGTGGTTTGAAAGGAAGGGAGGGAGGGAAGGAGGGAGAGAGAGAGAGAGAGAGAGACAGAGAGAGAGAGAGAGAGAGAGAGAGAGAGAGAGAGAGAGAGAGAGAGAGAGAGACCCTGTCTCAATATATAAGTGGAGTATTATATAAGTGGAACACAGTTGAAAATACTTATATCAACCTCTGGCCCCCACTTGTACACACACACACACACACACACACACACACACACACACACACACACACACACACACACACACCTCACACACAGGTGTACATGTATATACACAATCGATCGTCTTATGCACATTCACATACAAAAAGAAACAATTCATTATGTGCTAAACCAGACAAATGTCACTGCAATTAAACTGACCAGGTGATCCATCCAGGATACTGTGAGGGAAAGTGAATAGGAACCCATAATAACCATGCCAGGTGTCAAGTATGAATTAGGCAGTCCCCGCTGGTAAGGGTCCCAGCCTACATCACATCTCCTGGAGTTAGGCTGTCCTTTGGAAGTGCATATCAGTTTGATGGATACGCAGAGCCATTTTCTGTCTTCTCTTGTGGAGCTCTCCCTTCTCTGGTCTTTTCCAACTCTTCACTTGTATGAGTTCTTGATGGGATCTCTGGACTTCCTATGTCCTGACCTGGTCTAGCCTGAAAGGCATGAGAGTTGAGGTCTTAGTGTGGGGAGAAGGCTAAATGTCTTCTAGGGACACTGGATCCAGTTTAGTTAATACTCCACTAAATGTGGAGGATGGGAGATTCCCACGTTAAGGTGGCTCAGTGATGTGACAGAAAGGTAGTTTTTGGAAGTTATGAGGAAGATTAGGAAAGTATGTTTCAGAGGCAGAAGAGATGGCTCAATGGTTATGAGCACCGGTTACTCTTGTAGAGAACCTGGGTTCAGTCTCCAGCGCCCACTTGGTGACTCACAACTCCAGTTCTAGAGGTTACATTGCCCTCTTTGGGCATCTGCAGACACTGCATGAACATCAATCACAGATGTACACATAAGCAAACACATACACATAAAAGGAAAATAAATATATTTTTAATTTAATTTTTTAATGTTTTCTGTCTGTTTTTGGCTCAGAAAGCTTTGAAGTGATAGGATATGTTATTCTGTATATATGTTTCTCATACTGGTTAATAAAGCACTGTGGCCAATGAGATAGCAAGCTAGGCGGGGCTAGGAGACAAGGAGGAAAGAAGAAGTAGTAGGGAGGAGTCAAGATGGAGACCTGAGAGAAAGAAGATGCCGGTGGCGGCTCCCAGATAAGATGACCATGTGGAAATACTTAGATAAGTAGAAATGGGTTAATAATTAAGACAGAGCTAGCCCATAAACAATAATGGTAACTGACCAACAGGATTGTATCAAATACAGAGTCTCTGAGTGTTATTTGGGGCTGGTGCGGCTGTGGGCCCAGACTGGCGGCAGGTGGGATGGAGCTGGTGGGTAGGAAAAACCTGCGGTAACATTGAAGTACATGCATAGTTGAATTTTTTCTTCCTCTTGAGATTCTTCTTTAACCATAAAACACTATTTCTCAATTTCTCAACACGAGTTATTGACCAGCAGATATTTGCAGGCTACAGAGATGATATATTCTGTGCTCACAGGGACCTCTGTATGGAGGATGTCTATCTACCTACTCTTTCAGAGTTTTGTAGAGATATCATGGCAGACATTTTACCAGCAGAGGATGGCACACAGAAGCAACAGAAGGCACATGAACTGGTGATGTGTGTTCAGGTGGCATGGAAGCCCTTAGCTCTGCACTGGGAGAGACCTGTATAAGCATAAAACACTGCAGTAAGGAACACTGGTGGGTGGACTCCGATGCAATTAATGTAGGCGAGAGCCAGCAGGAAGCACACGCGAGGAAATGTGTTTAATTGAGAGACGTGCTTTTCAAACGCTGTTCAGCTGCCAGCTGACTGCGCGCTCTGGCAGGAACGAAGAGGGCTACTTAGCTTTCTTCAAGCTCCATTAATCTGCCCATTTCTTTTTGCTTCAAATCCTACTTCAAACACACAGCGGCTTCTCAAATTCATAATGAAATAAATGATTTATATTCCTGTCGGGAGCCAGAGAGACTCTGGTCAGGTGACTAGAGTAGGCTTGGCTAACCCAGCTGGACATGTCAGAGGAAAGTAGTGGCTCCCATCATCGCCATATCTATCTATATCTATTTGTATCTACATCTGTATCCTATAACTATCTATATGCACATTAACACTGGGACACACACAGGGACACATGTATACATCAGACTGCATGGCCATAACCCTGTCTTTAGTCCCTTTTGGTAACATGAGTCTTCCTGGGAAAACCTAGTGACTTGGTAAATTGACAATACCCAGTGTCCTTGGAGGACCATGCTCTGAGACTTTGTATGCTTTGTGCCAAGCAAAATGCTTCATTTATTCTTCTCATTTTTCTAGATAGGGAGGTAGGTAGCCCAAGCTGGCACCAATTTGATATGTAGCTGATGATAGCCTTGAACTCCTGTTCCTTCTACCTCTGTCTCCCAATGATGCCAACTGGAGCTAACATGCATGCTGGACAAACATTCTATCAACCAGGCTACATCCCTATTCCCAAGTCCAGTACCTTATATGTGTCCCATCTAAGCTCCTAATCTGCAAGAGTGTATTGTTCCATTTGGTGTTGAGGGGAAACTTGAGGCATGAAGAGGCCAAATGACAGGTACCAGTTTAAATTAGGCTAGTAAGTAGAATGGAATTTGAACCCATGACATCGAAACTCTTTCACCTAACAAAGCATCTCTCTAAACTTGAGGTTGGTATAAGGAAATACAGTATCCACTGTTGCCTATGAAAAGGTTTTAGAAATCATGATCAGGGGCAGTGTTCATTGTTTGCTGACTCCACTGGCTAGGATGTGGAGAAACCCTGGCCTCCAATCTCAGTGTGTCTGTAGGGAGTGGTTCAGTGAGGGTCTGTAGGAACAGCCAATGCTATGCCTATCCAGGGCAGGCCTTGGGTCCAAAGGGATCCCAGAAGAGATATGATGTAGCACTATCCATTATTGAACAAAACATGGAGGGATGTCCCCAGGCAGTAAGAGGAGCATCTGTGCAAGGCAGAGACCACAGAAAGAGCAGGAAGCCCTCATGGTTTGTGAGTCAAATGGGGACTTCTTCCACATTCCATTTTAAAACTTTACATTTCACATTACATTTCACACTATGTGAGAATTGAGAGAAAAGTACAATGAACCTTTGTGTAATTTTATGTTGCTGCATCAATTAACAACTTAGCTTGCTGGGTTTGCCTTCATCGGTGTGTGTGTGTGTGTGTGTGTGTGTGTGTGTGTGTGTGTGTGTGTGTGTGTGTATGTGTGTGTTGGGTTTAGTCTTTAAACAGGCAGGGGGAGGTTTATCTTCTTCCAAGTAGTGTAGGCTTTCAAATGTTCTGATTTCCTTGGAAGTCAAACTTTGTGCTCTTTAGAAGCCCCAGGATTCTGGAAGAGGTTTGAGATGAAGCCACCATTATTATAAATCTAAAAATCCAAAGGGTCTTGAGAAGCTACCCTTAAACAAATTTTATTTGTTTAAACAAATCTTATTTGTTTAAAGTAGAACAACAGAAGTCTATCTCCTTTATTACATGCTCAGCACTGAGAATGGCTCTGAGATTCCCCTAGGCCACACTGACCCTTCACGCTCCAACAGAGAGTTCTTGACACCCTGGGGCCTGGTCACAGCCATTGCCCAAATAGCTGCTGCTTCCCTGGCTATCCAGATGCCCTGTGGAGATGAGAAACTTCAGAGCCCGATTAAAATTCACTCCCTATCTTTTGGGTCAAGCCATTCACTGTCTGCAGCCTCTGGACTTTCCAGAGCTCATATGTCCAAAGAGCAGGTAAGAATACAGCTTAGTTTTAGTATATTACCTGCCTAGAATCCACAAGACCCTGGGTTTAATTTTCAAGGTTGGGGTGACAAACTTAGTCATTCCTCCCTTCCTGGACTTTCATCCCACTATATCCACCTCCTAGCAACTTCCATCACAGTGCTGTGTTTATGGGTCTCCCCATTTCTCCTCTGCCCTATGGCAGGACAGTAGTCAGATGGAGCTGACTAGTGACACTGGGCTTTCTGGGCAGCCTGGTCGCCTTCCTCTGATACCTTCAAGGAAGAGCCAGTGAAATTACTGGGTAGGGAATGCTTTATCATTTCTAGAACCCTGTGTAAAATTTAGTACCATTATTTGTTACATAATCCCATCATTTAGGCTTCTCCTTTTTAGAAGAAGTACTGAAATAGAACCAATTATTAATACAATTTCTAATTATGCATTATAAAGTATGGATGCAATTGCCACTGTGTACCATATTATTATGCTTCAGAATTGAAGTGAGCTTGTTGTTAGAGAACAGGCCATGAAAATCTTATGTTCTTAGAGAGCCCAGAACTTGTACCATGGACACCTGTGATCCTGAGTGACTTGAGGTTGATCTAAATGACTTCAGAGGACTCCTTCTGACCTGGCCAAATCCATCTTTTAGGATGAATAATTCAAAATGAGAAAAGTAAAAAAAAAAAAAAAAAAAAAGCAAACAAATTTTTCATGGAGAGTGTTAATTTTGTAGGGCAGCTTGCTTTTCGGTGATATTATTCACAGTCTTTCAGGAATAGTGGTCTTTCCCTTGAAGGCGTAGGAGGGACACACAGTGAGCCATGTGTGTTACTCTCCACAGCCAGCCTGTCCCCTCGCTGAGACTTGAATTACATTTGAGTGATGTTTGTTGTGTGCCAGGCTTCTGCTAGGCTCCAGGGAAGATATGGAAATAAATAATGACAGTTCCTGCCTTTGGGGAGTTGGCTGTCTAGTAAGGACACGGGATGTATCCGGAAATGGTTCTAACAGAATTAAAAAGCACTTGAGGGTCACTGGCTGGGGTAATGGGGGAGGCGTGGGCGGCTGATTATTTTTAATTAGAAGGTTTGGATAAGTCTTTCTGGAGGAAGATGCATTGAGGTGGGCCTAGGAGGAAGCTACAACTTCAGAAGGTGGTTTGGAGTGAGTTGTGAAGGGGATCCCCAGGAAAGGAAGGGGTTAGCAAGGTGTGGGCCAGAACAAGCCATGGTAGGTTTGGTGAATGGTAAGCAAGGTCTTTGGGGGACACAGAAGGGACACACTGCTTCCAACTAGGGAGTGTGTTGTGGGTATGAAGTTAGATCATTACTCATCCCTTCAGGCTGAATTCTGCCCTGTGTGCTGGGTATTCCAGAGAGAGGTGCTTTTCAATCCTGTCTTCAAAGTGCCTATGGTTTAGTTGTGGCAGACAGAGAGCTAAAGAGTGATGAGACCATAATTGGTTAAATCCTCTAATAGAATAATGAGACTGTAATGGGATAAATACTTATCTTTATGATAGAGATGAGGTCAGAGCAGGAAGTCACCATTCATTCAGGTTTGGGAGAGAGTGTCTCAGAAAGCTGAGTGCAAAAGCCACCTTTATAGGATGTCAGGGCAGAGATGGCCAGTCTCTTTATCTTTCTTTGATTTCTTTCTTTTTGCTTTTAAAACATAGTTTTTATTTTATTTAAGTATGTTGTGTCATTTCATTCTCTCCCTCCCTCTCCTCTTTCCTACCTGTTCCAGGATTCCCACCACCATCAAATTCATGGCTTCCTCTTCTTTAGCCGTTGTTGTTGCTTGTGCATATGAATGAATCAGCGTATAAACACGACCCGATGAGCACATTTGGTGTTGCCTACAAATATATGCTTCTAGGGCTGGTCACTTACTAATGGATAACCACTCAGGGGGCTCATCCCTGGAGAAAATGAATTCTCCGTCTCTCAGCAGTTGTTGGTTGTCAATCTCTTCATCTATGGGTAGGGTCCCTGTGAGATTTTCCCCATCTATGTTGGGGTGTCAGCTACTGTTAGAATTGTTCAGATCCAGTTTGGGGAGCCATGTTGTTTCCTGGATGTAGCAACCCTGTCAAGGCTAGAGGGCACCTTGGTTTTTCTTAACCCAGTCATTATTGATGAGGGTAGTTTTGCCTCTGGGGAAAGATTTTAGTTGTCTGACTTAGGGACTTGGGGTGGGGGCATTATTGAAGGTCAGTGAGTAGAAGCAATCATGGTTCTAGATACTCCTTGTTGCCCAGGATGGCTTCTAAAAGGAGACTGGCGCTGCCTAAAACCTTAGTGGAACCAAGATTGAGGAACTTTGTGCTGAGAAATACAGTGAGGTGTGATAAATTGGGAACCAGGAGTTGGATGGGGTACCAACAACTGCCTATGGCTTAGAGTGGAAGTCAGGTGTTTCTGGTGGATCCCTTGCTATTGGCTGAATGTGTGTGTCCTCCTCAAATTTGTCTGTTGAAGCTCAACTTCACAATGGGATGAAATTTGCAGGTAGAGATATGGGAAGGATTCAAGCCAGATTAGGCCATAAGGGCAGACCCCATCTCTGGGATTTGTGCCCTTCAAATAAAAAAGGCATGAGTTCCTTCCAGACCCTTCTCTTTCCTCTCCCCCTTTTTTCTCCCCCTTTTTCTCTCTCTTCCTTTTTCTCCTCTCTGTGTCCAGCTCTGACTTCTTTTTCCTTCCTCTTCCCTCTCTTCCCCTCTCCCCCACTTCTTTTCCTCCTTTCTTTTCCCCCACTCTTCAGTGTGAGGACATGGTAGAAAGTCATCCCTCTGGTATCAAGGAAGAGGAGTCCCACCCAGAACTCATTCCTTCAGCACCTCCATTTGGACTTGCCAACTCTCAGAACTGAGAGGATGAAGTGTCTGGTGTTGCAGGCATCCAGTCTAGAATGCTCTCTCCTAGCATTCTGAACACAAGGAAATGCCTCCATCCTCACACTCTGACCACCATTCTGTGAGCTGAATGCACTTTAGCACCTGTGTCTCCTCTCCAACATATTGGAAAGTTCGTTCAGCAAATGTTCGGCTTACCCATTTTCTGGCACAGCCTGGTTTTCATCCATCTGCAGAGTATTGCCTCATCTGTTGAGAGGGTTTCTGGTGACAGTCTCTCACAGTTAGGGTTTGTGTGTTGGGTACAGTGGATTGTATTTATATGGCAAGATTCCTGAAGGACCCCGGAAAAATGCATATTGTATAGGGTTCAAAATCCCTTTGGGATAGATTTCAGAGTAGTATACATGAAGCCATGGGTTTGATCTTTATTATAGACAGAGAGAGACCATCAGACAGATAGACAGGCAGGCAGGCACACATGCATGTGTACACACACAGAGAGACACACACATACGCACACACCCCTACTGATGTTCACTTGGCTAATTTCCTTCACACTGTTATTCTCCCACACATACTCTCTTATTGATTGAAGTTGATTATTGTGGCCCTTCCTCTTGACCATTGCCTGTTGGCCAAATCTCTATTCCCTTACCTGACTCTAGAAACCAGTCCTCTCCTCTATTCCCAGCAAACCTGTCTTTATCTGAGATGATTGCAGCTAGAGGATGGAGACTATAACTGTTTTAAAAGATTATGAGTGGCTAAATAACTGTGTGAAGGAAATTGGCTCTGTGTGTGTGTGTGTGTGTGTGTGTGTGTGTGTGTGTGTGTGTGTGTGTGTGTGTGTAATCAAGTCATACACAGCCAATAAAATGCTAGGAAAATGAACAGACATTTTAAACTCTTAGAACTCTTGGCAGACCACATCAGGGAGGCTGCAGGCAGGCAGTCAGGCAAGAGCAACTGTGGCCAAAAGTAGGGTGTTATGGCAGGTTTCAGTTGTTTGTTTAACACAGTCTAGACAAGATGAGGAAAGGAGTCTCATCCAAGGATGGTCTGGGTCAGGTTGTCTTGTGGACTTATACACTAACTGATATGGAAAGACCAAGTGTAAAAGTGGGTGGTATCATTCCCTAGGTTCAGATACCGGATTGTATAAAAAAGGAGAATGTGAACTGGGTGGAAGCATGGATGGATTCACTCTGCCCTCTTGACTGCAGATGTGACCAGATGTGTCAAGTTGTTGTCACTTTGACATCTCTGTCCAGAGGGACCATAACATAGAACTTTAAACTAAGTTGTTTTGGTTGTATTTTTTCACAGCAATTCAAAATGAAACTATACTTAGGGGAGCTATTTGCTAGAAGAAGCAAAGGAGAATCTCTCTGTCTTGTAAAACTCAGGGGGGCAGAATTTTCAAGAACACTGTACAGAATGAGGCTTGACTTCTGGGAGGAGTCTATCCTGAAATTCTGGCAGTTGAATGTGGGTAGAGGTTGTGGGTAGGGGTAGGGATGAAGGGGGGTCCTCTCTGATTCTTTCAGATCTCCACTCTGGATATAAGCTATTTATCATAGCTTCAACCATATATCTACACAGCCATGCCAAATAGCGAAGGGGGTGAGTCAGTGTCTTAGTTAGGGTTTCTATTGCTGTGAAAAGACACCATGACCATGGTAACTCTTATAAAGGAAAAATTTTAGTTGAGGTGAACTCAACTCTTAACATTTCAGAGGTTCAGCCTATTATCATCATGGGTGGGACATGGCAGTGTGTGGGCAGACATGGTACTGGAGAAGTAGCTGAGAGTCCTACATCTTGCAAGCAGCAGGAAGTTGACTGAGACACAGGGCAGTATCCTGAGCATAGGAAACCTCAAAGCCCACCCCTACAGTAACATATTTTTTCCAACAAGGCCATATCCACTCCAATAAAGCCACACCTCCTAATAGTGCCACTCCCTATGAGCTTATGGGGGTCAGTTACATTCAGACTACCACATTAAGCTATTTTGGGGTAACACATGTGACAAACCACCCTATTCTTTGTGATTTTGTTTCTTATCGTCTCTGCGTCTGGGTAAACTAGGAGCCTGCTCCTTTGCTTGAGACTTTGGGGCAGGTTCAGATTTACTCTTCCAGTCTCCTTTTTTTTCTTGTTCCTGTCAGCTACCCAAAACATTCATTTCATGGCATTTCAATAGTACAAGAGAAAATCCCAGCCTCTGAGACCAAATGAAGCTAGTTTCTGTGTCTTTTCTGTTCATATCCTCTTATAAACCAAAGCAAGGTGTCTACCTAATTCTTAGCATAGTGGGTCTGGGATATGCACCTCATCCCCACACCCCAAGTAGGGAAGAGTTAGTTACATCCACTACAGAGATCTGTTCTTCCCATTTTTAAATTAAGGAAGAAACACTTCTCACAAGTCCCCCAGGTAAATTCCTTGTGACATATTGGCCAGAGCCACAACTCATATCCAGCTCATGCCAGCAAAGGTTAATAAACATTCTAGGATCCATGACAGTCACAGTTGTAGGTCCTGTTCCCTGAATTGTGAATGGAGCAGAGTCTCACCTGCAAGGTGTTGAGCGGGATTATGGTTGATGAGGCGACTAGCCATCCCTGTCCCATTACTTTCTCTCTCTGAGCCAGAGACACACAAGAAAGTCCTCACTGGATGACACTGTGTTGGACATAGGTCAGCATGGGTCTTTCCAGGTCTGGCATATTTTGAGTATTGTCACCTGCCCTACCTGATACAATGGCTACAAGTGGCAGTTCTTGTCTCCTGGGCAAGTGTGTCTTATTGACAGGCTGACCCTCACTGGCTACCATATGGATTTCTCACACCCGAGGAGCATCGTTCCCATTGCACTTGCTGTTTTTGCCCCTTGACTTCCAATTGAATGAGGGAACCCCACAGTTACCTGAGCTGATAGGAAATGACAAACTCAAGGAGTTTTGGATTGTGTTATTTTGGATGTTCCTCTGACTCTAGATGAAACTAACATTGGAATCTACGGACTTTTGTGTAACATGGGCTGTAGCATATTTGTGTAGGTGGATCACATCCAGTGTGTAGAAGGCTTTGATATAGAAATGATTGACCACCGATGCAGAGGGAATTGTCCTAGCAGACAGCATTCAGGACAGGGAATGTCTACGAGGCTGTTCCTACAGAGGTGTAAGCCTGAATGTGTGTGGCGCCATCACATGGAAAGGAGTCCCTAAGTGACTAAAAAAGGAGAAAGTGAGTTGATCATCATTGCTTATGCCTAAGTCCTGACTGCAGGAACAATGGGACCAGTCAACCACAGCTAGCAGGACTCTGTTCACCACACATCTTCCCTGCCAGGGTGGGCTGTGCCCTCACACTGTGAGCCAACAGTAGCCCTTCTCTCCTCATGTTGCTTTGCCAGGTATTTTGTCACAGTAGTGACAAACTTATTGGAAAATTAATGTACCAAGCCTCTTCAATACCTTCAAATAAACCCATTTCCTTCCTCTCTCATCCCCACCTTCAGTCCGTCTCTCCACCTCCCAGTGGTCCTGTTCTTCTGGGAAATGCATGTAGGTGAAGGTCTCTGATGCTTTAGAGCTGTTGGCTGTGCGTGAAGTCCTCCCTGGGAGTCTGGTTTTCCAGCACTGGCCCTCTTCCCATCTGCAGGTGATGAGTGTTGGACCATGTGAGCCCTGAGTGTGGGAGTGAGGCCTTCATGCACAGATGTGCATATCATGGTAACTGGTGCTCCCTCCTGTAAGTTCCCCTGAGCATCTTGCTCAGAGAGCATGGTGTTATCATGTCCACACCATGAACCACATGGTGAACAAGGTAATGAAGCAACAGGCTGTGCCCACACAAGGACCTTGCAGCCAGGATGAAGGACCCAAGGACCCACTCTACACCCCCCTCCCACATCCCTAAGTCATCCATACATTCTGTCTTCATCTGAGTTCATGACAGCTGTTTCCTTCTTAGAGTCATTGCCTGGAGTTTGTAACGGCACAAAAACATGTGGTGAGCAGGTGACATTTTTGGTTTGCTTTTTGAGGTGAGGTCTTATGAACCCTCAGTTGGCCTCAAACTCACTATGTAGATGAGAATGGTGTGAAGTGATCCCTGTTGCCTCCCTCCATGAAGCGTACTGTGATTTTGGTTCACCTAACTGGCTAGAGAACTCCCAGGAGCCACCTATCTTAGCCATCCAACATTGGAGTTATGGTGTGTATGGCTATGCCAAGCTTTCACTTGAGTGCTGGGGACTCGAACTCAGGTCCTTTTGTTTTCATGGCAAACAAACACTCCTACCCACTGAGCCATCTCTCCAACCTGAGCCTATTGCTTTCTGCGTGGTAGGCAGGCCCTCTACAGACAGAGCTACATCTTCAGCACCAATTTATTGACTTTTAGCTGTAGGACAACACCCTTGTCAAGGCCTGACTCTTGTCTTACTGTCAAAGAAGAGAACGTACCCTTTCAAGAGGCATTTGGAATGAAGCCTGGGTGCTGGATGCAGGGGGTTTGACCTGACTAAGTGATGTTAGTTATAACCCAGCTAACTACTGGGTCTTCGCTGGAGTGTCTAAGGTCCTTCCAGTGGTGGTGACACAGGGCACACTTTGTGTGACTAGCTCTGCCATCGCCCCTACACATGCGGTTTGTGACTTGATCCTTCTGCAAAGGCAGTGAGGAAGGGGAGACTTTCCTCAGTGAATTCAGAACTATTTTCTACCTGGAGTGAAAGACGGTAGATAACAGGGTAGCACAATGAGGACTGGTTTGAGTCTTTTGGTATGTGGGCGCTGTATAGGTGCAAGGAGTGGGAGCGGGTATTCACAAACACGTATGCGTATCTCCAGGAATGGGGCCTGGAGGAAGTGACCCTGGCTTGCTTTGGACACATTAGGCAAGGTCTCCTCTGGCGGTCCTCTCCAAGCAGCGGGCTTCTGCATGCGTGCAGAAGAGGGTCACCAGGCCTGCAGCATCAGAGGAAGAATTCGCCTGTCTGGCTGGAGAGGAGACAGTGCATGAAAAATGGTGGCAAAAGGTCAGGAGGCGAAGGCAAGTGAGAAACACTTTCATCTATTATCCGGGGTCAACGGGCTCCCTCCCATCAGGGAACCTTGAGGCCCAATGAATGGCCCATTGCGGGAGGTGCGGCATTGTGTGCACCCGGAGCCCCACATCACAATCCCCAGCCTGGGACAATAGCGCCTAAGAAAGTGGTGGGTGGCTCGCCTCGCCTCCCAGGGGCCTGCCTCTTCTTATCAAAGGCTTTTCACCGCAATGCCCCAGCCTGCTTGGGAAGAGGCAGTGTTTGTCCAATAACACGAAGGCGCTTCAGACCCCTTCCAAATTCCCGGTCATGGCGATTAGGTCGGCCCGCATTGAATTTCATCCAGAGCCAGTGTGGGGTTCTCAGCTGTTGCCGCTCCCCAAAAGCTGCACATATTCTTTCCGTTGTTTGAAGAACAACACATTCCTGTTTAAAATAAAGTCCAAACCCTAGGGTGAGAAGGAGGCATGCATTCCTTCAGAGGATGCCTGCAGGGCCACACTTCTATCGAGCTGCTGCAGCCTTGTCTCAGAGTTCCAGGGAGCAGAGTCAGGCTTGGGCAAAACTCTGCTTTCTTCCTGGACCCTTCTTATCTGTGACCCCTGACTGTAGCGGCTGTTCTCAACCTGTGGATCGTGACTACCAAAAACCACATATTTCTGATGGTTTTAGGAAGCCCCCAACCATAAATTCGATTTTGTTGCAACTTCATAACTGTAAACATGCTACTGAGGGTGTCTCGTTTCCTAAGACCGCCGGAAATATGTGTTTTTTGATAGTCACCACCCACAGGTTGAGAACCTCTGCTTTACAGTATCTGGCAAGTGAGTTGTGAGTCTGAGATGGTGACTCCCTTAATTGATCTCTGGCTGATTTCCTTTGGCTGTTTATAGAAATAATGAGGGGCTATAGACGCTTCTCAGTGAATGAAGTGCTTACTGCACAAGTATGAGGACCTGAGTTCAAATCCCCAGAACCCACATAAAGTATGTGTACTACCAGGTATAGTAACACATATCTCACTGACAAGAGACAACCCATGATTCCTGCCAGGCCCATTGCTCACCCTACTTTTGGGACCAATCCTGAAAAAGATGTGGGGAGTTGGCCACATAGGTGATCTGGGGCTAACTGTTAGAGCTGGTGCAGAGCCTGGGGTCTACCGTCTCCAAATGAATCCTGCATGTCAACTCTCAAGTTCAATTCAGATACATGAGTAGAGTCCCTTGGCTGTGGGGACTACTGGCAGGAGGAGAGGGGAGGCAATTGTCCACAAGTGACACCGGGGTGGTATATGGTGGAACACAGGGACATATGGCTCTTCTAAATCATTCTCCGGAACTATCAGTCAGTAATTTACTTAGCAGGCCTATTGAGTGTCAGGAATACAAGAAATAATCAAACATACAAAATAGGACTTGGCTTCTTCCCATGATTAGGACAAACTAATATATAGATGAATACAAGCCTATATTGTGAGCACTATGAAGGAGCATTCCACGGATGAACACATTTGCATATTGAACAAAGGATTGTAATTGAATTTACTTCCAGAGTTCAGGATCAAGTCTACTATACCAGGCTGGATGGTGCTACTCAAATTCATGTCCACCCAGAACCAGAATGTGGCCTCTAGAAATAGCATTTCATTTTGCAGATGTAATTGGTTATAATGAAGCTATTTTGGCATTATTTTATGAAGGTCATGTCAAAGCAGAGATCAGACTGGAGTGAAGCTGCAGCAAGTCAAGGATTTCAGGCCACCACCAAAGCCTAAGGGAACCATGTGAAGTACGCTCTCCCTTAGCATCTCCAGGAAGTAACAATCTTTATACCTTGTTTGGTTTCTATTGTTTTAAGTCACCATTTTTGTTGCAACACACAACAGTACACACAGTGTGTTGACAGTGGTACTGAATTGAAAGGCTAGAGTGTGAGTCATGGATGGGGAGGGGTCAGGGTTATGAAAAAGTGACACCACGTACCACAGAGGATGGGGCAATGGGGTAAGAGAGGTGGGTGGGTGGTTTCTGACAAATGAACAAAACCACGGGAGAATGGGAAGGGGAGGCAACGGGAGCAAAGAAGGACAAGCTAGAAGGGTCTGGGTGCCATATTAAGGAATTCAGATTTGATCCCTTTCTCATCTCTTTGGTGTCAAGTAGTAGTCTCTATTGCAAAGCCATAGTGGGGATGGAAGAGCTGAAGCTAACCTTTTCCAAGATATACACAGGAAAACAAGAAACGGGCATGTGGAATTCCAGCAGAGTGATGTGGACAAGCACAAGGAAAAATAGATTCTGAAGAGAAAATAAAATAGCAAATCTCAGGACTTTTTGTTTACCTTCTTCATAAAATACAGAGTAAAAAGTAAGCCCACTTTTCTAATCCTGCAGAAATCTCTTTTATTTTCAGGAAATTTCATTCTGTAGTGGAGTTGCTTCTTCCTTGGATCTTTCCAGGACTAGTCAAGTTACAAGGACACCAAAGGGATTAAACTCAGAGGTTCCTTTTTACTGGAACTGAGTAAACTGGTGAGTTCATCTCTCTGAACTCCCTGATGGTTTAGGAAGACAAAGGCTAGCCATGAAGAGAAGTGGGATTGGGTGCCACTATCAGTTATCTGCCCATTTATCCTCCCATTTATCTACATGTCCATCCATCTACTACTCACCATGCCATCCAGAGTAAGCCTAGATTCCTGTTTGAATCCAGATGCTAGGTCCTCTAGGGAATGCTACATGAAGACACTTCTTTTGCCCTTGAGTAACTCCCATCTATCCATCCATCCATCCATCCATCCATCCATCCATCCATCCATCCATCCAAATGTCCACTGCTCAAACATCCATTTACTAGAGTAACTTAGATTTATGTTCCATGCTAGAGACTGTTGGAGTCCTCTAGTACACGCAGTGCCAAGCGATCTCCTTTGACCCTACAGAGAAAGTCACACACAAGGGCTTGTGACTAACAGAAGGGAAAAGTAAGACAATTGAATGATTTCTCTGTAGTAGACACTTCTTTTACTCATTTGCACTGTGAGTGAAGTGGAAAGACTCAAATACATGGATCTCAAACAGCAGAGACCCTGTAATTTTTCCAGGCTCTTCATGACACCCACACAGTCTAGTGAGTACTCTGTCCTTTTTAGTGACATTCATAGGATGAGTCATCTTAATGTTACCAAGCACTTAGATACATAAGCCTGCTGTCTCAGTTTCCCTATATTTCCAGAACAATAGAGAATGAAATTGGTACAGGAAAATAGGTTTTTTTACAGTTTGATCAAAGAATAGTAAAGACTTTTCCACACTGGTTACCTTTTTAATATGAAGATCTGCCAGCCATCCATTTCCTGTGTTGAAAAGAACCTAGGCCTCAGGTTGCCTTCACTATCTGCAATATGGACAAATTTTTATTCAAGTCCTAGAGGACTTGAATATGAGTAAAGATACTCTATTTTTTTCAGAGAGACATCTCTGGAGTCTAAGGGTATAAAGTCCTCTCCCTTTCTGTCCTAGCACAGTCTTTTTGTCCCTGGGTCCATTCCTTTGATAGGTAGAAAATAGAAGCCTTTCGAATCTTTTCTTTGGAGACCCACTTCAGCTCCAACTCTTGTATGCTCTCATCTACACCAATTCTGTAAGTTAAAAAGATCTAATTAGCTAAGGGAGGGGCACAGGTGCCTCTTTAGAATATCTTATCCCCCATCAGGGCTCATCTGGTCATGGTAACATTAATACTCAGGAATTGGAACCTCTGGGGCCTCAATGGCACATGTATGTATGTATGTATGTATGTATGTATGTATGTATGTATGTATGTATATGTGTGTGTATATATACATATATATACACACATACACATATACATGCAAAATACCTTTGCAATATGAGCACTAATCCTACTGAAGGGGTCATTTTTCTTGCCATCTCTCATTCCCAGACAGCTAGATGAGGCTTAGAAAATTTGATCACACTGGTTTGAAATGCCAAAGGCTCAAATGTCTCCAGGCTAAGTGGTCCACCAAAAGATGGGAAGTGGCCTTCAGTAGGACCCATGAATAAACAGGATTTTCTTTATACCTTACTTTTTAGCCTTAGGGCATCCACCCCTGTGCTGCACTGGACCAAATACATCCTACAAGAGGTAGGGAGTTGGTGCTTTTGAGAAAAACTCAGAATCAGTCGACCCTGCCTATTTACACTTGTTCTAATTCACCCTGGAGGGTTTTTTGCTTCTGTCTTCCTTGATGTCAGATTTACTTTTTGTTTGCTCCATACCTTCCTCCAGGTAATAGAAAGCAGGAGGCCATCATAGCCCAGTTATGTTTCATTGCCTTCTAAAGATCTTCCCTCATTCACATGACCACTGAGGTTATCATTCTACAGAAGGCTGTCATCACAGAGCCTCTGGGCTGTCTCTTTTGTGGATGGATGAGCTGAAGAAAGGTTCATTCCACTTCCCGCTTCTCTTCGTATCCACAGTGAGTGGGACCTGACTCTCCTGAACTTCCTTCCCTACCTTCTGAGGACCTGGCAGGCAGCCTGCTAGAATGAATGCATCATTTCCCATAGCATGGCTCATGTTTGCATGAATAACGAACGCATTTCCCTTCTAGCTGTTTTGAATATGATAGGGGTTGAATTTGGAACAATCACAATTGTTGCTTTTTTTTTTTAAAGTCCTGTTTCCTTTATATGTATCTAAGTGTATGTATGGGCAGGAGGCCACAGAGGTTGGAAGAGGTGTCAAACCCCTTGGAACTGAAGTTACAGTTGTTGTGATTATTGTGTGGGTGCTGGAAATAGAATCCAGTTCTTCTGCAAGAGCAGTTAAATGTTCTTAACCATTCCTTCAACCTGATAGGTACTTTTGGACTTAGGGCATGATTCTGAGGAAGGCTACCTTTGACCTGGTCTATAGAGCTCTTTGGTGCTGTCTGTATGTCTACAGCCTTACTGTTTCTTATCATACTCCCCACCTCCCTCTCCTGCAGCCTGGGAGTCCTCACAGTTTCTTATCCATGGAGAGTGTACCTGGAAGGTGCTAGGGGTTGTTGAAAGCTTCTTGTCAAGTTTTTAATCACAGCAGTAAGAAAATTAACTGACATGCCCAACAAATGAGCACAGGAAATGACAAGCCTCTTCCTTAGCCACTGGCAACATGTTAAAACAGCAGTGAGGCAATCCACATAAACTATTACAATGGTTAAAATGCAAAATCCTGACCATACTAAGAGCTGACAGAGATACAGAGCAAGTGGCTTCTCATATACCGCCAAGAGGAGTGCAAAATGGTGTCAGTGCTCTAGAAATCAGCTTGATAGTTTTTTTTTTAACCACAAAATTTAATACATAATTGCCTATCCTATTCCTAGGTGTTTATCCTGCCAAAATATAATTATTTATCCCTATGAAATTGAAAATGAGTTCATCTCATTTCTTTCTATGAAAGCTTTAATAAGTCTGTTGGTAAATGTTAGACACTAGGGACAGCTCAAATGTCTTTTAACATTTTAACAGCAAGTCTACTGAGCTACAATGAGAAATGAGCTATTGGTTCACACTGCAACTGGTCCAGAGGCTTCGAGCACTGCGTCAAGTGAAAGAAATCAGCCTCGAAGAGTTATTTGCTAAATGGCTCTGTTTGTATAACATTCTCCAAAAGACAAAATCATAGTACTGAGCAAATGGTAGCCAGATAGCTCAGTAGTTCTCAATCTGTGGGTCTCGACTCCTTTGGGAATTGACTGGCTTTTTCACAGGGATCACCTAAGACCATGGAGAAACACAGCTATTTACATTATGATTCATAACAGTAGCAAAATTATAGTTATGAAGTAGCAATGAAAGTAATATTGTAGTTGGGGGTCAGCACAACATGAAGAACTATATTAAAGGGTAGCAGTGTTAGGAAGGTTGAGAACCACTGTTCTAGACAGTGTTTAAAGACTTGTGTTGATGTGAGGTGGCCTTGAAATGGTAGACAGGCCTTGCAAAAGTGAGCAGTGTTGAGGCTTTCTAATCTTCATCCCAATGTACTAGTCATTCACAGTTCATTGCTCTGTTAGCAGGCATCTGCATCAGAGCTCTACAAAATTTCACCATCGTGGACTAGGAGAAATGTCCCAGACTTGGTCATTGTTTTCACAGCAGCCTTTTGATGTTGTTTATCAAGCACCTACCATGAGCTGAGCTCTCATTTACAAATAAGATAAAAGACTCTGAGAAAACAATGTTCTAGAGTAGACAGATAGACAGTAAATCCCATGGATAAATAAACATGGCCAGTGACTGAAAGTGAGTTATAATAACAGCATTGGATGATAGGAACTTTGATAGGAGTCTTTGGTCTTGGGGGGTTAAGACCTTTTCCTTTTGTAGCACTGTCACCCACACCAAGTCCTATACCAGAGTTCATTTCCCAGATGTCAAAGAGGGAAGTCTCTCAGAGCCCCAAGGTATTTATTTGTTTGTTTTGTTCTTTTTGTTTTCAAGACAGGGTTTCTCTGTGTAGCTTTATCTGTCCTGGAACTCCATCTATAGATCAGTCTGGCCCTTGAACTCACAGAGATCTGCCTGCTTCGGCCTCCTGAGTGCTGGGATTAAAGGCATGTGTCTCCATGGTCTGGTGACATTCTTTCTATTTGAACAAGGCCTCTTCCATTTTCATTTTTCATCAGGTCTGACTTTGTGGGTAGCCAGTGTCACCTACACCTCTTTGCCTAGAGAGGAAAGTAATAAGCATCGATTTCCATAGGAGTTGGCAGTCTTCACACCACTGGTCATCATGGGAGACACACTGGGTCTCTTATTTTGAGTCCATAGACGCAGATTCTTTAGACATATCCCTGCTTTGAAAGTACACTAGACCCAGTTTCCCCTTGACAGTTGCTTGGCATCCAAAATTCTTTAACATCTCTCTCTCTATGGCTACAGGTTTCTTCTGCTTGGTCAGATCTTATCTATGAGAACTGTGCACCCCCCCACACACACACACAAATTATAAATGCCTCTTTTCAGTGAGGCTAAAGTCTACAGCAGGTAAACATTAAAAGAATGCTAGCTCAGGCAACAAGCTCCTTTTAGGTACTTGTCTGTACTTTGATCTCGGAGCAGCTCATTTGAGATGGAGGAACTGTATCTCTAAGAGGGCAAATACTTTCTGTACCATGATACAGTACTGAGAAAGATCCCCGGCAGCCTTGAATATGATGAGGTGGGTAGGACACAGTGATGTTGTCTAGATCTGATTTTCTTTGTTGAACAGGTGAGGGCATTTCCAGTTACCTTTTAGGTGTCACAGACTTCCAATTTCTACAAAAGCCACTATCCCTTTTTGAAGTGATTTCTAAAATCTCCTCTGATGAATTGCTGAGAGTATCTGCTGCCTCAGACTTCCAACTGCAATACCGAAAGCAACACTGTAGTCCCTTCTTCTATGGATTGATAGTCATACGAAACATGCTATTCATGGACTGGAAGTCTCATTCTGCTTGGTGGAGGAAGTTTCAGACATTCTTTGGTTCTGACTCCTCACTACTCTGATTGAGGGCTGAATCTGTCAGACCCAGTGGAAGGTCAGGCATGCCTGGAACGGGAAGCAGGCTGGTGGCCCATGTATTGGTTGCCCTGCCCAACCCCACATCCATATTCCTCCCTTTCCCTGGGCTCTTTTGGAAATGGGTTTCCGGAGCTTGACACATGTTTCTTTGTCTAGCCCCAGCTGTTGGAATCTGTCTTCATTCATGAGACAGGAAGGGGGCTCTCAGAAGTGCTGCTGCAGGCTTATGTCATGGGGCAGCCACTCAAATTAGTCCCGCGGACTGTGCAAAGCACCCACGGAGCTGATGTTTCCTTTCTGATGTAATCTTTACTCTGTACCACAACCCGCGTGACAGATACACTATCCTCAGTTGACAGAACAGGGAACTGAAGCTCAGGAGAGGTTATGGGGCATCTTAGCTCTATGAGAAGCAGAGCCTGAGCCCAGGTGTGAGCCAAAGTCACTTGTCCCTTGACTGTGGGCACTGACAGGCTCCTAAAGCCACCTATCCCTTCTTACCAAGAAAAGACCTTGGCTGTGGGAAATCCTGTGTTGTATTGGGGAGCATACAGGAGCCTGAACCAGGCCTGGTTTATCTCCCTGCCAGGTGGTGTCCCCAGGGGCTGTGAGGGATTGAAAGCGATAACTACATGCCTCATTCATCAGCAGGAGTCTTGCTGCAGGTTGCTCAGCTCTCTGACTGTCATGGCAGGAAAAGCTTGAACTGAGCCCAGTTTAATTAATGCTGATCTCACAGGCGGAGCTGCTGGCTTACAGAGGGCTGAACATAGACACGAGGCAAGAAAAATAGCGGGGGCCTGAGAGCAGGGTGTGTTCAAATGATCCCTGCTTTCTGCTGAGACAGAGAATTGGTTTTCTAGTAAACTCTCAGGGGACGTTTCCTTTCACTGTCACTTGCTGTCTTCTCTCAGGGAAAATGTACCTCAGAACCTGGAGGGCAACAAAGCCTCTGATGTTATTCACGCCACAGAAAGGAGGGGCCTCCTTGCTCATAGTCTCCTACCAGTGCCTTCACTTTGTGTAGGCTTTTATGGGAAACCTTGAACATCATCACCAAACCCTTACACAAGTCAGGTCAGCCAGTCATCTGTAAGGACAAGGGGATGAATGCGGATTTGAATCTGTGGAAGAAATATGACGGGAGAGCTGAGCCTGTTTCTCCTTCCTCTGCCTGTGAGCCAAGAAGACTCTGCACTCCCTGATTTCTCTGTTTATCTCCAGGGGGAAGTAAGGCTAAATTATGGGATGGTGACCCAAGCTTCAGAGGACAGACACCACCTTGCATCATCAGCAGGCTCTGCTGTCATAGGAAAAGAGACCTCATTGTATATCACAGCTACCCTGGCATGGAGAGGGTAGGGTGCCTACTCAGTGCCACACAGCCAGAATGGGAAAGCGAAAGGATGGAGCATTAACATTAAAGAAAGTGCCTCTTCTCTCAAATCTGAGAGGAAAGGAGAAGGCCAGTGGGATGAACCCTAGTTTAGCTGGCTGTGTCTTCAGGGAGTGGGAAGTATATGTACTATTATTGGAGTCAAAGAAGAGAAGGGCAGAGGGAGAAGCAGAATGCAGCTTTCTGCCAATCCTTGCTCTTGTTCACCCACTGAGTGTCCAGCTAGAGACAGAGCGCAAGGACGCCAAGGTTTTCAGTCTTCCACAAAAACAGAAACATGCAAACCGGGCCATTGGAAATGGGGTCTGTGTGCCCTGATAAACCCTTTTACAGGGAGTTGTGGGAACAGACACAAGACAGAGCCTAATTCTACTTGACCCAGAAAGGCTGTTTTCTGAACAGTGTGCCCTGGAATGCTAGCAGTAACCTGTGCATTTGGCCTTTTCCGTGAGCATATATAGAAGTCACACTCTTGAGTGTCAGACAGGGCAGGCTCAAGTCTAGCGTTGTCGCCAAGCTACCTACTAAACCTATCAAATGTTGTTTGGCTTCTTTGAGTCTGTCAAAGAGAGATCGTAGCCCCACCTGTTTGGGGTGAGGACCTCCTGTGTATAGCTCTGAGCAAATACATGCCCTAGTCAGTAAGTGCTAGAGATTGTAGCCCCCTTCCTTTCATTCTTTCCTGTTCTTCCTCATTACTCTTATATGCAAGATCAAAGAGAGCAGGTATCCCATGCTGTCCCCCTCCCCCGCCAGTTTACATTTAAACAGGCTTCTCCAAGACCGTGCTCAGGGCCTGGATGCCTCATTCGTTTATCTATATAGAAGCCTAAGAAGGAAAACCTGAGGCACACTGGGTTGGAGTTGAAATCTGTTCTAGCTGTGTGATCATGGACATGTTACCTACCCTGACTGACCCTAAGATGCCCTAGTGGTAAGGTAAGGCTGATGACACCTCCTTCCCAGGTTTGTCATGAAGAATAAACAAAATCACCTGGGTTTGGGGCTGGGCACATAATGGACACCCTCTTGTGTGCTCTGCATAAAAGCTCGGCTCTTGCTCCGTAGAACATATTTTGGATCATAAATAAATATCCTATCAGATATCACTTTTATAGAGAGGCCTTCCTGCTCCAGCAAGGCTTTTTCCAAGGTCATGGTCTAGCTGCTGTCTCTCAGCTCTTTATTCCTCACTACTCCTGCCTAGGAGGGTTGACATTCAAGACCTTGGCTTCTCAAGAATAAGGTGGCTGCTGAGAGAGCTAGGTTTCTCTGTGTGTTGAAGTCACTTAGTATTCCTTAGAAAAAAGAGAAAGAATCCAAAAGCTGGTCTACGAGCATACCATCTTCCAAGACCCACTCTTGGAAGCTAAGCAAAGTGGGTTTTGGTTAGTGCTTGGGTGTGAGAACAAACGGCTGTGGATAAGGTAAAAAAAAAATTTAGTCTATGATCTTCAGGTATGCGTGGTGTCTTTGATCATTTATTTTCCTAGATGTGGTCTCTAATCTCCAGAAATTGAAGGACCATGAGATCAGCTCCCCAAAACCAGTGGAAACTGATGATCAAGCACTAATAGGTGCTCCTAGGCCCTCTGTGAGATCCACATCTTCCTCACAATTCTTGCCATCCTCACTGATCCATACCTTCCTTGTGGTCCACTCCTGCCTCCATGATCTCCATCCTAGGACTCTTGCCTCCTCATTGATCCATGTTTTCCTGTGGTCCACTCTCCCCTGCCCCCATGGTCTCCATCATCTCCAAGTCTGTGCTTTTGCTATGTATGTGCTCATTATTGCTTGATCTTTGTTCTTCATCTTATCCTTATCATGCCCATGGACCACATCCTTACCTATGATCATCTTCCTCTGGTCCTCATCTAGTCTGCCAGCCACATCCTCTTTGTGCTGTCTTCTTGTGGTTCTCCATCCCCACATCCTCATCCTCCTCATGACCCAAATCCACTTTCTCATCCACATCCTCCCCAGGCTTTGGCCATAGACCACATTTTACCTCCCACAAAAGCCTGCTGTAGTAATTGCTCCTTTCCCCAGGCACAGGTTATTTCAGTGTTTGAGTTGGCACTGGACTGGCTTTGAGATCCAAGACAGTGTCACCGCTCTTGCCCATGCCTTGCCTGTGCTACTTCCCTGCCTGACATTCTCATCCCTACCTCTGACCCCTGGCTAAGACCTACTTTCCTAGACCACTCACAAGATACCTGACTCTTTCACTCTCTGGCAAGATGCCCTTCTCTGTGTTCATATAGATCTAGTTTTCCACTGTGGTGGTCCATATGTGTCCTGATGCTGTCTCCTCCCTTAGACTGTGAACACCTTGAGGGCAGCGGATGGCTTCTGGTATCTATGCCCAAGCCATTTCAGAGCTTGGACAACCACTAGGGCTGATCAGATAAGTGACCCTGTTCCAGTAATGAATAAGGCCAGAAATCTCAGGCGCTCAAGACTTTAAGGTTAATTTCACACATTCAAGTTCACGACTGGCCTTGCAATTTTCCTTAACTATGTCTCTTTGAGATTGCCATTGATCATATGGCCTTCATTTCCAATGTCATTTCTATCCACCCCTATTGTCCAGAAGAAGCTATGTGACCTGGCCTGATCACAAGTGAACCCTGGGAAACACTCAGGAGTCCTGAGCCTTCAGTGAGCTCTAGGCTCCTCTGAGAAACACTCACAGAAGTGGACTTCAACTCCAGTAGGGGAGTACATCCGTACAAGCAGAGAGGCAGGCTGAGTGGAATGAAGTTACATCCCTGTCACCTCAGTCAGGGACCTGAGTTCAGATGAAACTGCTGCCTGAAAACAAGGGGCAGGGCCCTGGAAACGCCCGATTTAGCCCTGTCAGTCTTCAAGAAGCGCAGTGTTCCCAGCTCTCAGCGTTCTTTGTCCTCTGTAAGCCCCCTTGCCGGCAGAGGTGACTTCTTTATTCTCCAAGCTGCTATTTATAACTTCCAAAGCACCCCTACTCCTTTGGTTCTGTATCGAGGTTCAGAAAAAGAGCCCGCCCCGCTTCCCAGCAGCACCTCCCCCCCCCCCAGCAGCACCCGCTCCTCCATTGCCAGGCCTCTCTACCCCCAGAGCAATCCCGTAAATAAAGGATGAAAGGCCCCGTAATTATTACCATTCGACAACACAGAGACTGTCAAAACCAGGAGTCCAACAAAGGCCTGTACATAAATCACAGCTGATACAATGGCTCTTAGCTGAAGGGGAGAGGGCTTAGAGTCTCAGCAAGGCTGAAAGGTTTGTGTCTGGAGGAGGAGTCACGGGAGTCATGCAGCCCTGAGGAAGAGATAGGCTGAATGTCTGAACAGAGCGCCAGCCTCAATGTGCTGGCCCACAGTTCAGGGCTACTGAACAGAGCTCCAGTGAAAATCCCGGGAAAGAGTCCAGACGTGGTATCTCCACAGTGCTGGTGAGGTCACACTGCATCAGCAGGTTATATACAGTCCAGCCTGGTCGGGTATTGTTCCATACAAAGATATGCTGGCTTGCAGCCCTGCCAGGCAAGGGCTGCCCAGAGGCAGGGCATCCGTAGATTATGGGTCGTGGAGCCAGTAAGGGCTCTCTGGGTTTGAACAGAAGGGAGATCAAATGGGCTGGGAAGCCTGCTAGCTTCCAGTGTGTGTGTGTGTGTGTGTGTGTGTGTGTGTGTGTGTGTGTGTGTGTGTGTGTGTAAGATTGCAGGTATTTTCTGATAGGCAGAAAGGAGGCTGACTCGTGCTATTGCAAATCCAGGTAGCATCTCTTCAGTCTGTGGAATGGAAATCTCTTGATAGAATTGAGGGGTCTTGTTTTTTGAGGACACTGAGACGTCTTCTGGGGAAAGAGTTTCTCTACCTTTGGGTGTGATTGTTGCCTTTGGATAAGCCATTTGGTGCTCCATTAAGAATTCAGCAGTGGGGCTTGGGAAATATCTCATCAGTAAGTGCTTGCATTGTGAGCACCAGGGCATGAGCTCCATCCTTAGAGCACACATTAAAAAAAAGCTGGGCGTGGTTGTATACACTTGTAATCCCAGTGTTCCAGAGGAGGCAGGCAGGTCTCTAGGGCTCACTAGCCAGTCTCTCCAGCCTCCTCAGCAAACTGTGGGACTCCAAAAGACTTGTCAAAAAATGTAGAGGACACCTGAAGACTGACACATGAACTTGCTGTTTGACCACCAAATCCATTTGCATATAAATGCACTCACAGTTATGCACATAAGTGTGACTGAATACACATGAACATGCTTATACACAAATAACCCAGTGGCCTTTTCAGATTGCATGACTGTTCTTATGCCTCATATAGTGCTTGGTATTTATGCATTCTTCATCTGAAGGTAGACTGTGTCTTTAACATATTTAGAGAGAGGGAAAGAGTTAGATGCAGGGACAGGAGCCATATCTTGGGTGACCAATGCAGACACATTGGAGATGTGCCAAGAAGCACTTACTTTGAAGATCACTCATCTGATACTCTTGGCTTGGTGATATTGGGGGTCACTGAATTTCTCTGTGCTTCAGCAGTATCAGATTATTAATAGGACTGTAAGGATGAAAAGGGCCAGTAAGATGGCTCAGCAGGTAAAGGTGCTTGCCACACAAGCTTGATGACCCAAGTTCCACCCCTGGAACCCATGTAAAGATGGGAAGAGACACAGAGACATATATACAATGTACACACACACACACACACACACACACACACACACACACACCCCCTACAGAGGAATCACAACAACAATAGTAAGTAACATTTAGAAAGGGAATCCTAATTATACCTGTAATGTTGTTCTACTCTATGGCATTGGTGATATTTTAAATTATTAGGATAGCAAACAAAGTTTGGGAGGTAGGTTAGCAAGCATCACTGTGTCTGTGTCTGATCTCCTTCTACCATGAGAAAAAAGTAATAGAACTTCTTCAAATAATGGGGATGGGTGAGATAAGGCTGAAAGGAGGAAACAGAGGGACACCAGCGTCTACAGACGAAGTCTAAGCTCCTTCCATCTGCAGACACTCTGTCTCTGTTGAGCTAGGGCCCTGGTAGGCATTTGACAGGACTCCACAATTCCCAGGGGATTCTGGGAACAAGCAGCCCTGAGACCTTGCTGGAGTGGAGTCTAAGAGCACATTAGACCTGACCCTTTCCCCAAAAGGAAGCTGGGGGCTTTTCACAGAGCTCTGTTCTCCAGTAGGCCTCCCCATTTAATCCCATGCAGCAACACAGCCATTAGAACCCATTTTCCTTCTCTAGACTTCAGCCATTTTCCAGAGTGTGGGGAGCAGCAAGGCAGAATAGAGTAGACCTATACTTCCGGGGGTGTGGTCTCCACCAGTCTCCATTGGCCAGTTTGGACTCATCCTCCATGGCCAAGCTTTCTGCTTCATATTCTGTCTCTATGGCTTCCCCTAGGTAATATGCCAGGTGAGCTTACATGGGAGTCCCAAGTAGACTTGTAGTTCCTAGTGTCATTTCCAGCAAAACACAGTTCGGAGTCAGAATTAAATCAGGATCAAGTCGTAGTAGTGCCTTAACACGACGTCCTTAGATACTAGTGAGCACTTCTGTCGTATACTGTGACCATATAATCTGTTTGTACATGCCTGTGTGTGCATGTATGTACACACATGTACATGTCATGTGTTCATATACATATTTGTGGCTCTGTGTGTGTGTGTGTGTGTGTGTGTGTGTGTGTGTGTGTGTGTGTGTGTGTGTGTGGTGTATATACCTGTATGGGTAGCATGCAGAGCAGTAAGTGCAGTTCTAATAATGGAAGAAGAATTGGAGAAAACTGGGGGCTCCAGGTGGGTTCAAGAAGCTAAGGGGCTGAGAAGCTTATGGGAAATAAGATAGAATTGGACAACTCTTATACTACAGATCTTGCCCCCAGCCTACTGCTTGTAGAACAGGCAGGCTCAGTCCTGGGCACTGCTGTCTTGGGTGGTTGCCGTCCTGGCTTCTGCAGCTGAACCAATCTTCAGGGACTCTCATGAGGGAGATGGTCCTTCTAGAGACTGCATCTTATGTGGGGGGCACCGTTTTTCAGGCTCTGGGTTTTAATTGCACAGATACTGATGTCATGTCTGCATGTGAAATAGATGTAGATTTAAAAATGTGGAGAGCCTGGGGAGATGGCTCAGCAAGAAATAGTCCTTGCTACACGAGCCTGACGACCAGGATTCAAGTCCCAGAGCCCATGAATAAAAGCCTGGCATCATGCATTTGCAATCCTAGCACTGCTGTGGTGAGATGAAAGACAGAGACATAAGAATTGCCCAGGAACATTTGGGTCAGCTGACTTGAGTACTCAGTGCAGCAGCAGACACTGCAGGAGAAATCCTGCCCCAACACAGTGAAGGGCAAGGGCCACTCCCAAAAGTTGTCCTCTGACCTCCATGGCACACATACGCCTGTATACACACAGAGAGAACAGTTTTGGTGTTAGAGCATATGAACACAGTAAGGGGCATATTATTCAAGTCAAAGTAGCAAGCTGGGCTGTAATGCATATTTTTGCCACAAGACCAGAAACACTTGTGAAGTGCCATTCCGTTTCAGCTCCTGTGGCACATTGTTCTCTCTTGCACCTCAGCGTCCCTACCCTTCAGACGAGACCAACAGAACACCAAAGCTTCTAACAGAGCCTGTTAGTTGCTCACAGGAGACAGAACACACAGGGTGCGGTTTGCACAGCACATGCAAGCATCATGGAAGGACTCACTGGCTGCTTCCTCTACCCAAGTTGTGGATTTATAGTGAGGCAGAATGGCTCCAGTGAGGTAGGTTACCATTGTTCCCTACCATAGCCTCCTTTAGTGCCAGGCTGACCACTGGATCAGAGAGCGGTCTCTATGGTTTACACCTCTGTGAAGCCAAAGTTAACCTCTCATTTCCAGATATCAACTGTGAACATGATAGACTGGGTACTGTTGATCATTCATCCCTCTAAACCTGTGCTGAGTCTTGGCATGGGTAGGGGACCCATACAGTAGGACAGCATCTGTCCATCGCCTGTCTGTGGAGCTGCATGGGTGATGGACCACCCTCTGCTCATCGGTTCTCTCCCCTTCACACCACCTGACAGACTTACACAGAAAGCCAGGCTAGCCAGACCTGCCCCCTCAGTTGGTGGCACGGGGGAAGATGAGGGAATTAACTTCTGGCCCGCTGACAGTGGCACAGCCTGCCAAAGCCGCCCGGGTAATTTGGTTCCTTTCCTTTGTTGACTTGGTGCCAGCACACAAGAGTGGATTAAGCAGGGAAATTCTGCATGGAGAACTCTCCCCCTTGGCGCTGCAATCCCATTGTCTCCGGAGAGTGACAGCCGCTGGTGGAGCCAGCACACACCGCTCTGTTGGCAAGTCCCCAGCATAGAGCAGCTTCTCTGTTCCTGAAAAGAGGGATTTGTTAAAAAAAATTTGTAAGTTGAAAGGACGGACGGGAGGTGGAGGCAAAGCTATGGCTGGTTTGTTAATTAAAGGAGAATGGTCCTCTAGTGCTAAGACTGATTGCCATAGATGCTTTGGTGCATCCCAAGTTCAAGCCCTCTGAGGGATGCTACCATGTTCATCCTAGGCACTAGATGCAGATATGTAACATAGAAATGAGCAATCCTTCTTGCTGTAGGGGCTATATCATGTCCCCATGGCTAAGAACACAGACACTTAGGAAAACCTCAGGTAGTGAGTCTTGCTGGACACTTCTAATGTGCTGGAAGTTATTCTGAGCGCACAACACTAATCACCCTATGAAATCTGCTTACCTGTCCTTATATCTCTGCTCTTGGGGGGGACACAGACACTGTTGTTAGGCATATCAATGATTTAGACAAAAACAAAATTAGCTATCAATCCTGAAAAACACGGCAGTCTACACTCCCACCATGCCCAATGTCAAGATCCCAAAGGGGCATCACTAGCCATGGTGTTGGGAAGGGACCTGTCTGACAGCCCAGAGTAGGCTCCACTAGCTGTGAGGGAACTGTGTCTCAGCTCATGTGATAAGCAGGAGAGTCAGCACACTGAGCACCCAGGTCACCTGGTCCCTGAGTCTGTTCTGTCCAACCCCATTTTACCTGGCCCAGAGAAGGGACCAAGAGAAGGAACTGAAACCAGCTGATGCTGTCCTGAGGGGTGACAGGCAGCAGGCAGCTCAGAGTGTGGCCTTCCTAGCTATCCCCAGGGGCTCCCATTCTTTCTGTTCTTCCAGGACAAGAGACTGGAGTCTCCTGCTTTTGTGTTAATCATTTTCTGATGCAGGACAGCAAATATGAAGTGATCTTCAATTTCTCGAGTAAAAAATGTTTCCAACTAGTGATGATGTCTTTAACCCTTTCTTCACCCATCAATTTCATCACTGTGCTCTGCTTGTTTGAAATGCAACTGGAATTCTCCAGCATTATAATAAAAATATAGATGCTCACTGTCAGTTTCTTCTTCTGTGTACCTCATGCTTCTGGTTTATTTCTCCATCTGTGTTTTCCAAGCTGAGTCCTGATGGAAGTTCACAGGGGCCTCTGTCATTAGAGGTCAAGTCTGAGTTTTTTAATCTGAATTTAAGATCTGATAAACGTTCATCACATGCTTCTATCTTATTATAAGCCTGATAGGTATTAACCAAGAGAAGTAGGTCATCCCAAGTTTTTTTTCCCACCATTCATTCATTCATTCATTCATTCATTCATTCATTCATACAACCCATCATTAGTGAGATGGACACCAGTAAATCTCATACAGATAGCCTCTCAAAAAGCAAAGTCTCAAACTTTTTATCCAAAGTAAATTTGCTTGCTTGTTCATGACAACATATTCTGTTGTTTTCATGCATGGTATTTCTCTGGCCTCAAGGATGTTTTCTATGTTTCTGTGCATCCATTTTTATTAATTATTTAGTGTAACAATGTATCTTCCTTCATGGATCCCCACCAGTTCAGAACTTCTCACCATTTCTCTGGACTCTCCCAGCCCTCTTGCCTTTTCCTGAGATTCCCATTCTGTCTGATTAGTTTCCTGCCATGTTCACTCTGTCTCTGGAACATGGTCTCCTAGAGTTGTGGGACTCACACACACTTCCTTTTCAGAAGTAGATGAGCAGGAAGTAGTGCCTAATGGCCAGAACATACAGAAAAAGAATCAGTGGGGGTGTGAAAAAGCTGTCTTTCACTTGTGGCCCACATCATCACATTTGATGCAAGAGTGTAAATAAGTCCATTTGAAATAGAAAACAGCCTCTGAGCTATCTCCTTGCAAAACATGCAGTGTGTCTTCTAACTCCTCTTTAATTTTTCACAGTTAGCTTTATTAAAATGACAGCCACTCTTGGAAGCAAATTAATAAGTTCAAACACCAAGAATTGGAGCTTGAAGGGGTTGGAATGACCCTGTAATTTTAGCCTCTAATTTTAGATCTGAGAAAATCAGGTCTATGGAGGCAAATGGCTTACTCAGATTACCTTGTGAGTGTTGGCAGGTTATTTTACGACCCACCAGCATAATTGTTTATAAATACTCTGGGTGTTCATTGGCTTGCTCTGCCAGCTGAAGGCATGTCAGGCAAAGGGCACTTACTAATAGGTTAGAGAAAGGAAAAAATAAATTGATAACAGTCTAATTGTTGGGGAATATTATCATGAAGGGGAGCAGAAGGAAAGCAAATAGCTTCTCATATCAGGTAAACTCCAGTTATCTGAACAAGTCGCTGACTGCAGAATATCCATTTCATACTTTGGAGCAGCTGTGAAACATGGCTGTATAAATGGAGTTAATTTCTGTCTTGTAGGGACTGGTCCAGCGTTTCTCTTATTACCCTAGTACACTTGTAGTAGGGTTTGGGGGGTTGTTGCTGTTATTTGTTTGTTTTTACATTGTAGCTTTACTATCACAAAACAGGTTGCAATTGGTAGTACATTCCGTGCAATGTGTCACTGCTCTGTAGACATGGCAGTGCTGGGCCTCTCAAGTCTACCTGAGAGAGAGCCCACAGAGATGGCCAATGATGCATCTCTTCTCTGAGTGAGAGGCTTCCTCTTCGTGAGTCCTGCGATACTTCCCACGACCCTCAGGAAAATGAAAGGAAGATGTAGAAATGCTTTGATCGATTTTGCCAAAAATAGACGCTGCTGACAATCTTGGGGTTGGAGTGGTATTAGACGACGGTGATGATGTGTCACAGGCCAAATGCCTGTTCCTCCAGGCACTTCTGCACAAAACTCACTTCCAGTCTTCCTACATGAACTTGTCATTAGGCAAATTGTCCCAAAGCATTAAATGAACCATAAAATTGTTCATTTGGGAGTTGTAAAACTTTCCCCCAGATGTGCTTTGCCCATTTTGGAGATTCAAATAGTCTGAATTCTCGTCTGCTGTTCAAACTCCATTCTCTGAGTGTTGGTGGGATAAAGAATGGCTAGAACGGAGGGTGTATGGGGCCAACTCACTCACAGACCCTCAGAATGCTCCTCAGTGGCCTTCAGTAACTTCATAGCACTTTGCTTTACATATCTTTGTGTATGACTAGAAATAGCTACAGTTGACCAGGTATTCTGCGTTGCTTCTCAGACCCATCTTCCATGCCTGTCCATGGTCTCCTGCCTAATGTATTTCCTCGTAATTTACCATTTCCACTTCAGCCTAAGTGATATTTCTGGACAGAATGGAGCAGGCAGGTCACAATCTGCCCTTCAATACAGCAGCCCACTATGACATTTACTCTATGCTGTACTTTCTAATTATAATAAAAACAGGGATGTAACTAAAACACATGCATCTGCCCTGGCCACAATTGACAGTATTAGAAAGCACTTTTAAAATGTCACTTAAGACTTCAGAACAGCGTGGGCAGTGGTGGTGCATACCTTTAATCCTAGCACTAGGGAGGCAGAGGCAAGCGAACTCTGAGTTTGAGGCCAGCCTGGTCTACAAACCAAGTTCCAAGACAGCCAGGGTTATATAGAGAAACCCTGTCTTGAAAAACAAAACAAAACAAAAAGACTTCAGAATAAATGGCTTTAAGAACATACTTTAATTTTCTCTAATCAGAGAGTTTCTCTAATCTTTTAGTTTTCCCATCCATCCCAATCCATCCACCCACCCACCCACCCATTTATCCATCCATCCATCCATCTATCCATCCATCCATCCATCCATCCATTCATCCATCCTTCTATCTATCCATCCATCCTTTCAATAATCATTGCTTGCTTGTTTTACAGAAACACTTGAGCTCAGTGGTGGTAATACATAGAGGAACAATCTAATTTCTGGCCTCACAGAGCTTAGGCTTTAGTGAGACAGTGATTATTGCTCCCAACACACTTGCTCATTGCCCAAGGCCATGCACTGTTCTTTACTCAGAGTGCTGTGATTCATAGTCTCTATCTAGTGAATACCTTACCAATCTTCAGGTTTTCCTTAACTTATTTTTCTAAGATCATCATTGTCTGAAAGATGTGAAGTCAGGCAGGTGCAAGGTGCACAGAACAACAAGATGTTCAAAATAAAAATCAAATAAACAAAGCCAAAACAACAACAAACCTCAAAGACTCAGGCAAGTCCCACCCCACCCATCCTGTTTACCCCACCCCTCTCCACCATGAATGTGACTCTGAAAAACAATCCATTAACTTCTCAGAGTCTCAGTTATCTGAACCACATTATGGGAAGCAGAGGAAAAACAGTTGTGAGCTTCAAGTTAATGTTTAGATACCTTAAGTAATTGGATATTTGCTACGAATTTGCTTATTGGAGCAGGCTCTGTGCTAGTATTGGGTTCACATTCTAGTTAGACTCTTCCTAAGGGGAGCACATGGCTGAGAGTGGTTGGTAGTCATGGACCAATCACCATACAGTGTGAGAAGGGCAATAAGAGGAGTTAAGGTAGGGAGCATCAGAACCTAGGGATGACAGATTTAACATGACTATGGCAAATCCACAATCACTCTGCACTGTTCTCAGAACATTGGTCTGCACTGACCCACTTAGGCTCTGCTCCGCTACTTGGAAGAAGATATATTTACTTGCTTACCCTACTTGGAAGTAGATATATTTACTTGCTCCTCTCGACTGTGGATGGGCATTTCAGCCCACATGGCTGGCAAGTGGTGATGGTAGGGTGATAGCTTTTATAACCCTGGTACTCTGGGGGAGAAGAGTGGGCATCCTACACACCTGGGACAGTGAGTGAGGTGGCTGGCACAGTCAGACAGAAGGGTATATGGACTGCCTTAGATGTCTTCAGACCCTGGGCTTTCTTAGAGGCAGGAACAACATGAGATAACGTAGGGGTTCCTAGCAGCTTGTTATAACCACTTTCTCATCCCCCTTCTCCTTTCCTTTGCATCCTTGGAGTACAGCTACACTCCTGAACACCAACTCTGAATGGGGCTGGCTTTCAAAAGGTGGTCAGACCCTACAATGTGGCCTTTGGTTTCATGTAATGACTCTGGTCCAGCTGAAGAGTGTGTAGAACAGTGGTTCTCAACCTGTAGGTCACAACCCCTTCAAAGGGGTCACTTATTAGATATCCTGCCTATCAAATATTTACATTACAATTCATAATGGTAGCCAAATTGCAGTTATGAAGTAGTGACAAAATAACTTTATGGCGAGGGACCACCGCAACATGAGGACCTGTATTAAAGGGTTGCAACGTTAGGAAGGTTGAGAAGCACCGGTAGAGGAGAAACAGTGTTCCCCATAGGTGCTCTGTCTAGTGGATCAAGAGGGCCAGTGGTATCTTTTTATTTTTGCCTGTGTGACCCTAAAAGCTGGGTATTTGACATCATTCAGCAGATAATTGATGCCATTTGCCCTGTGCTGATCTTTGCTAAAGTTCTTCACTAGGTTAAATCAATGGTCTCTTTTCTTGTCTCTCAAATTTGTATTGCTTTAGGGAATTTTTCTTTGAAAAGCTTTTTATTGACTTTTCCTAAAAGAAGAAGCAACTTGTTGGATTCTAAATAGAATACCCTTTCAGAGGAGCCTGGAGGTCTCTACACAAAGTCCACAGCAAGTATGATTTAAATGTGCTCCTAGGGGTCACACAGCATAGCCATCCCCCAGTCTGAATCCTCCCCAGACTCAAATAGAACTGTGGAGGCAGGAAGAGCTACCAAAATAGGCAGGGAGGAAAGAGCAAGTGAGTATCTCTGGGAGAGAGCTCAAGGTTCTGTGGCACATCTGGGGGCTCTCTGCAAGTATGGGTCTGCCCAAATCTACAGTTTCAGCTCAGCACACAGCCAGGGACACCTGTTAGGATCAAAATACAGACAGTGTCCCATAAGGGACACTTACTTTATCTGACCCAGTTTGGGGGGATGGTGTTTTTAGATCTGCATCCATGCAAGGAGACACCTTTTTCTAGCGTCCACTAAGGTTTATTTTTATAGGTGAATAGGGCACAGTGAAAAAAACCCATATTGTCTGTGTGCTAAGGGATGTTTCTAATGAATGGTCCCATGGGGCTGTTCTTGACATAGCTCTCTTAATCATGGATAATGTGTGCTTACAATTGTTGGTTCCTCTTCCCCCTTCTTCTTGTGCTATGCACATCTCTGCTCTAGACTCTGCAGCCCTCAAAGCCGCCCTTTCCTCTTTCCCAGGGGTGACCTTAAGTATTTGGAAATAGTCACTCTGTTCCCACCAGTCTCAGGTTTCTTGTTTAGCATAACCTTAATTTTTTAACCATTTTCTGAATAAGTTCCTTGAGTTTCATTTCCCCATTTGCAAAACTCTGCCATAACCTGTATCATCCCAGAGGTGGGTGCTTTGTCAACAGATGTAGCCACATAGCTGTTGTGCATACTGCTTAGCTGTCTTTGTGAACTTGACCACATTAAAAAAATCTTAAATGATGAGGAACTGTCTCTTACTGACAGGTTAGAAAGAACATCAAATGCTCACTAGTTATGGTGGACTAGCTCTCCATGGCTCAGGAACCCTGCCGGGGGTGGATGGAGTCTGGACCACATAGGCCTCAGTTGCGTGACAGCTGAAGAAGTCCATGAAGGAGCTTTCTTTGGGTGCCACACCTCAGGTCTCATGATCTGACGTGCTAAAACCTTGAGGAATACTATGCTTCTGGCTGTGGGATGGTGAGTAGAAGGAGAACCAGCTGTTTTGGCTTGTCCTTCCCTAGCTCAAAATCCTGTGTTCTCTACACACCCTGCAGTTCTCCTTGAGGACTGAGTATGAAGGCAAGAGAAATGGGGTTGGTTGAAGGCCACCCAGGAAACTGTCTTGCACATATCATATACCAAGCATTCGACAGCTATTCGTGAAATCGGTATCCATGCCTACTGCATTCCAGTCTCTTCCCTGGGTGTCGAGGATATGTGACAAGCAAAATGGAACATTCCTCATTTCATGGATCTTGAGAACAGATAACATACAAGTCAACCAAATGCAAAAGAGATCATTTTGTGTGGGGGCTCAAACACCTTGCAAGATGTTCCAGGGTAGGGGGATGAGAATATACAGTCCAGGGGAGACACTCATTCAAAACCATAGTTCTGGTCTGGCATCACTAAGACCAAGGCCAGGACTTATTGGAGGACTGTGGAACGAAGCAGGGGTCTTTTCTCTGGGATCTGGCTCTGTTTGCATGGGGAGAGAGCCTATTACCTATCTCAATTTGTTTTCTTCATTGTCTGACTTAACTCTGGCTATTGTGTGGTCTGTAGGCTCATGTTGGGTAGACTTGATTTTGAGTCTGTGTCTTTTATTATTTATTTATTTTGTGTGTTTGTATATGTTTGGGGGGGATAGAGGGAAGATTCCAAGGATGGAGGAAAAGACAAACAAACAAAAAACCTACTGTGTTGCAATTCCCACTTCAGTCTGGTGGGCCCTGGAACCAAAATAGTTTGTGCACTGAGTCTTAAGCTGTTTAGATATAGGGGATATTTAGCTCCTTCAATCTAGTAGGCTTGGCAGGGCAAGTTCTCAGTAACAATGACTTCCTATATACCATCCACAGTATAAAAACTATGGCCTATGTTTTGTCTTGCTCTGTGCCCTCTGGGGCCAATTCCAGCACCGAATTCCCTTTGAAGTTTCTGAGCCTGGATCAGCTTCGCAGGCTCTGAAGCCAGATGAGAAATGGGCCCATTATTAATGGGGGTAAAGTGTTTTCACCATCTTCACTCAGTGTGGGTGGCATTGGGCTTCTGTATGATACCCTAGGGCATAGCATGAGACTGCTCAGAGCTTGAATGCCAGGCTTGGCACTGGTTTCTTTTGGGACCTGTTGGCACCAAGTGTCAGGGGACCAGTTAATGACTTCCCTGGGTTTAGCTGCTGAACGATGAGAGGTGACTATGCATGGGTGATGGGCTTCAGGCATCCTGTGTTCCCAGCATGGATTCACTCATTGTTTGATTAAGCCTCTCATTCAGATGTTTACTAAACACCCACTGTGTGCCAGGTTCGGTGTCTTTCTACTTCTCAGAGAACAAACATCCATAAGATTCTGGGGAAGAAGATGGGCACGTAAGCCAATTGGGATAAAGGACAATTACAGCACCCTGCATAAGATCTGGGGAATTGGAGGTAAGGCATCATGCCAGAAGTCATCCATTTTCCCTAGATCAGAGCTTACAAAAGGCTTCATGGAGGAGGTGGTGTCTGAATTGCAGTTACCATTGGAAACAGACCCACTGACGTAGGAATCCAGATGTGCTACGTAATGGCTCTAAACTTTGTTTTCTGCTCACAGAGCCTGAGCCAAGACTTTTGCACAGTTCCGCTCTGAACACAGGATGGTGTTAATTATATCCGTCAATTCTTTAAGTTGTCAAGCTGATGAGAGACACTCTGATCTAGTGATGAAAAAGCCCAGGTTTAGGTGATTCCTCACTTCCCCTGTCTGGGTTTGGTTCATTTTCATAGTTTCACCCAGGAAATGAGAAATATGGACTGCTTTGGCAGCATCGCAGCATGAGAGCAGCTGAAATGATTGATGTAGAATGGATATGGCCCTTTCTCCTATTAGTCCGACTCTCTTCCTTGAAGAAGAGCTCAAAAGAAAGTGAGGCTCATCATGCCTGTGTTAGAGTGATTTCCAAGAGTCCTCTTGATCTCACCCTTGGACTGTGAACACAGCTGAAGTCCAAACTCCTGACTCATGGCTGTGAGGCCCAGAGCAGAAGATTGCCTGGCTTCTTATTTCATCCCTTCATGGGGAATGACTGGACAAGATGAAGGTTTCGTTCACTTTTTTTAACTTTATGGACCTAGAATCCTGTGTAGGGGAGTCTGGTGCTTAGAGATGGAAAAGTATCATGTTAATATCTATGAGCTGCCTCCTAGTGAGTAGGCAAAGAGCTGGGTTTTATATGCACTACTCCATTCAACCAGCATACAAATGTATCAGTGAGAGTATCACTGTTGTTGTCTTAGATGAAATAAGAATAAAAATGTTAATGGCTGGAAACAAATTTCCAGAGCAGGCAGATAACCAGGGCCTCTGCCTCTTACTGCAGGCCTGATGTAGCCATTACAAATGGCTGTCTCCTCTGGTCCAGGAAACGGGCTGCTGTTCTGGGTTGAGCCCAGGTTCTGGACTATGGAGTCACCATGTAGTACAATCACACTGTGGTATCAGGTGGCCCAGAATGACCCTGGCAGCAAAGTTAGTTCCTGTACCCAGGAAAGGGCAGTGGCCCTATGTGCCTCATGGGTGTTCCCTGATTAGAGGGGATGGAGAGTTGTGAGGTCTTAAATGGGAATATTCTGGGCTCAGAATCAGGGAAGCCTATACTTTGTCACCTGTTGGGGGGGGGGGCTGGTGGTGGGTAATGTGGAACAAACAGGCCACACGGTTACTTGGTAACTCTTCTGTGCTTATTTTTGCCATAGCATAAGCAAGAAGATGCCAGAGTGACTGGCACAGCCTTTGGTGTGTGTGTGTGTGTGTCCTAGTGTGACTTTACGTGTGCTTCTAGAATGCATTCATGTGGTTGGTGTATACAGAGGTGCTTATACTATGGGTTGCTTCAAGTGAATAGCATGCACAGGAAGTCTGATGGTGAAGAGACATGCATCTGTGCACATAAGAAGACAATGCATGTTGTCTCGGGCATGGGTCAGTATGGCATGTGTATGTAATGAGAAAATATGACTTCACAACCAGCTCCTAAGAAGGTGCCGTGGTTTGGAAACAGCCCTCCAGTTCATACTCCCTCACAGCCCTCCAGTTCATACTCCCTCACAGCCCTCCAGTTCATACTCCCTCACAGATCTCCAGTTCACACTCCCTCACAGATCTCCAGTTCACACTCCCTCACAGATCTCCAGTTCACATTCCCTCACAGCCCTCCAGTTCACACTCCCTCACAGCCCTCCAGTTCACGCTCCCTCACAAACCTCCAGTTCACACTCCCTCACAGATCTCCAGTTCACACTCCCTCACAGATCTCCAGTTCACACTCTCTCACAGACCTCCAGTTCACATTCCCTCACAGATCTCCAGTTCACACTCTCTCAAGACCTCCAGTTCACATTCCCTCACAGACCTCCAGTTCACACTCCCTCACAGATCTCCAGTTCACACTCCCTCACAGATCTCCAGTTCACACTCTCTCACAGACCTCCAGTTCACACTCCCTCACAGACCTCCAGTTCACACTCTCTCACAGACCTCCAGTTCACATTCCCTCACAGACCTCCAGTTCACACTCTTTCATAGATCTCCAGTTCACTCTTCCTCACAGATCTCCAGTTCACACTCCCTCACAGATCTCCAGTTCACACTCTCTCACAGACCTGCAGTTCACACTCTCTCACAGACCTCCAGTTCACACTCTTTTATAGATCTCCAGTTCACTCTTCCTCACAGATCTCCAGTTCACACTCCCTCACAGATCTCCAGTTCACACTCCCTCACAGATCTCCAGTTCACACTCTCTCACAGACCTGCAGTTCACACTCTCTCACAGACCTCCAGTTCACACTCTTTTATAGATCTCCAGTTCACTCTTCCTCACAGATCTCCAGTTCACACTCCCTCACAGCACCTTTTTAGCTCTGTGCTGTTTTTCTCGCTTTCTTCATTGATCTGACAGACCACTCATCAGCAAAAATTTAAGTGAGAAAACATTTCTTTGGGTTCACAGATGAAGGGATACATCCCATCATGATGGCATAGCAGCTAGGACTCCATTCATGGCTTGCTTATCCATGGAGGCTTGTTCATATTTGGGTGTTCCACTGGGAAGAAGAGAGCCAGCTTATAACCCTCAAGTGTGGTCCCCATGGAATGACTTCTGCCAGCCTGGTCCCATTTTTTAAAGGTTTCTCAACACCCAAAATAATACTATGAAATGAGGCCCCAATGTCCAAATACATGAACCTTTGGGAGGACATTCAAATTGTAACACTCTGTTCTGTCTCCTTATACTCAAGGCTATTTAATAATGCAAAACTGAATTTAGTCTAACTTCAAAAGTCCCCCAGATCTTAATAGTTTAACAAACCAAAACCTCTTAGCTGGAAGGGATATGTCACGCTCAGACCATAAAAAGCTCCCAGGTAATAAATATTGTGTATTTATTAGGCCTTGCCCATAGAACAATCTGACCTGTCTAGAACAGGCAGTTCATTTAGACTACGAGAAAGGTCCTTACTTTGGACAGAGCAAGGACAGACTTGAACAAGAAGATTTCACCCTGTAAAGGGCCAGAACAGAGCAAACTGTTGGGTTTGTGTCATCAGAACTGGGCACAGCACAGTCTAGATCTCTGAATGAGTCTGGACACATATGGTTCCACAGGAATAGTGGCGATGAAGATCGGGAGAGATGGGACTGGGGGAGGAATCCCAGGGGCTTCTCTTCCTGGTGTTCTGGACTTGCCCTTATTGATGACTCACCATGAACTTGACTTGTTGAAACTGGTCTTCCCACAGAGTAAAGAGTAATGAGACCAGGTCTCGCTCAGCTTTGAGATCCTTTGGGAAAGTTGCTGTAAACCCACAGGGTGTTATTATCATTGAGGGTGCCGAGAGGCCACTGGGACAAGGAGGCAAGAACTTTAGTCTCCCAGGCCTTCGGGTAACTGCCTCCTTCCTTGTTCTGCTTTTAACTGCATCTCTGAAATCTTGAAAGAGTCCAAAGGCCTGTGTCTCATCCTCTCTGGCAGTTCTGGGATGCCCGCTATACTTGCCTTTTGCCTTCAGAAGTAGACACGAGTCCTCAGATGTGCTGAGCTTTGTTGGTTTTGTCCTGTATGATGGTGGGCAGTGCTTTCCATCCCTTGGAAACTTCCCAGCAAGTCAGCTCTGGGGAGGCTCTGCAGACTCGTTCCTCTAAGTTTGAGCCTTTTAAAGTAGAAACCATATATTCACATCATATATGATGTGAATATATTTGATTAATTATATCTAAGCTATATCTGGGCTTACAGTCCTATAAGTACTCAGTGATCCTGCCTAAGCTTTGTCCAGATGAGGCAGAATGGAGGCCCTCCACACTCTAGAACACTCTAGAATAGAATACAAGGTGGCCTGATGTGGGAAGAGCTACCTGTAGACCATAGTTCATGAGGTAAATGGCATTTTGAGACCCAGGTTCTCTGAGATTGGTGTAGATGAATGCTGGTGCAGCCTCACCACTTGGCAGAATTCTCCCCATGTGTCCATACCCCCACTCCATCTCATAAAGTCCTTTTCCACTTGTCCACAATTCCTGATCCATCCTCTTCCACCTGCTCATCCCCCAAGTCTTTCTTCTAGCAGCTGACTTACCATTACTGCCAGATCTGGCTTTTGTCTCCCATCACCCATTGAGCCTGAGGGACCTCCTAAACAATGGGGTTCACTATCTCAATTTGGCAGTGTCCCCAAACACTAGAAACACACCGTATCCCTTCCTAATGGTCTTCATAGCTTATGGTGCCCAGTTCTGAGATGTCCCTGTGCCCTCACTGAGGGACATATGTCCATTTTTTTGCTTTTGCTTTTTCAAATTTCTGTGGGTTTTGTTGTCTGCGTGAGAGAGACATTGAGTGTCCCCTCACTATGTGTAGGCAGGAGTAGAAGAGCTTGGTCACAAGAATCCAAGTCTGGAGAAGGAGGAGAGTGACTGACTGGTCATACTTAGCTTTACCCAGATTATCAGCACACCATCATAGTGCCACCTGCCTCTCTGGACATCTAGATGTCATCACACACCTTGTAAGGACATTGCAGTCATTATTCTACCTTCCTGCACGGGGCAGCCTGTTCGCTGCCTTCTGAGACAATTGTGTGAGGCCAAGTCCTGGCACACTGTACAGGGATAGAAATTAGCCTGGGCAGAGGGATCAGCAAGAAGTTCAAAGACTGCTTGGAAATGGACCCAAAACTTTGGAAGCATGGGATGGCATCTACCTGGTAGAACACAGACAGCAAAACACTACTCAGGTAAAGCTGGGCACATGGGGACACACAGCCTAGACATCAGCAAGAACACAAAGACAAGCCAACAGAGAGGTTTATACTTGACTGTTTAGGAATAATATGTTGGATAAGTGCAATTAGTTTATGTTACATGCCACTGAAACCCTGGAATCAGCCAACACTGAGCCATGGTTCCTAGAGAAAGTATACAACCTCTGGCTACAGTGGTTTTACCAACTGATTAGCACAGAATATTGTTGTTTGTGCTTCTATTTGAAGATACTTCAGTGTATACTGTGGGTTCTCACACACTAGACTCCTGGCAGACACACTGGACTGATGGCCTGCAGCCCCAAATCACAGTCTGATACAGAAACAGAATTTGTTTATACTCTGTAAGTATCTCAGGAGTGGACCTGCCACCATGCTACCATTGTTTAAGTAAATGGTGGAATCTATGTGTATGTATTCTCTGATGGCCACTGAACTGGCTGTTTATTTCCTTGCAGGTTCACTTCTTGTTTAGTAAAAAGTTTTTTCTTTCTTCTTGGGCAATCTTATTCATGTACAGAGTATAACTTGACCATATCCGCTCTTTCCCTGAATCCCCCTCCTTGCTTCGACATGTCTCTCTGTCTTTTTCCTTTTCTTTTCTTGACTCCTTGAGACCGGTTAGTATTTCCTGTGTGTGCATAGGTGTAGGGCCACCCACTGGAGCATGGTCAACCTAGCAAGAACACCAGGAGAAAATCAGTTTTCCCATCCTCAGCAAGCATGGACTGCCAATAGCTTCTCACCTAACCATAGGGCTGTTGAGTACCTCTGAACCCATGTCAGAATACCAACCGGCTGGATCTTGTGCAGATGTTATTCACATAGCAACAGCTCCTTTGAGTTCATGATAGAAACAACTACATCTAGAGTAATTTCTTAGTGTTCTTTAGCCTTAGGAAATACCCCAAAGCCTCCCTGACCTGGATCCTGGTACCTGGTCCTATAAATCTAAGCCACACCATTTGCTTGGGAGTTGACATCATTTCTCAGAGGGGTAGGGACAGTGGGATACCTGGATAACTTGGGAATTGCCTCTCTAGCCCTTCTGAATATGAAGACCGTGGAATTCTAGATACACTGTTGATTTTCACTATAGAAATTGGTCCAAAGACTTGGGTGAATGTCTGGCCATCTCTCTGAAGGCTTTTCTTCTTCAAGTTGGGACCAGAAACAGCCTCTGTTTTCTTTCCAGTCTTGTTGTGGGGCTCCCAATATTGAATAATGTGTGTGACTGCAGCCCAAAATGCATAAACTGCCACACTATTTTTCTTGTTTGTTAAACAGAAGTCTAGTCCTAACATCTAGCAAAGTCAAGGTTACCAATTTTGGGAAATGATGAAAAGAAGAGCATGTTGGCTTCACAAAAGCACGATTTAATCTTTAATTAACAAGTAAAACCTGAGCACTGAACTATGGCCTTGGGTATCAGTGTCGGTATCTGGAATTTGTTTTGTAATTCTGAGATGTACAGCTATGTAGTGAGTGTGACTTTATGCATAAGTAGACACATAAATCATTGTGTGTTTATCAGCTTATGGATGCATGTTCCTTTTTGGAAAGTGAGAATGTAGAATAAATATATGATATATATATATATATGTATGTATGTATGTATGTATGTATGTTTTTGTAGATAGCATTTCTGTGTCCTTTGAAATCCTTGAGCATATAAGGCAGCCTATGTGCACACACATGGGTTTTTCATGCAGATATTCTTATATATGTACATATATACATGTATATGCATATATATACATATATATATTACTCATATATTATACATATGGGGGAGCTTTGAGTGGGCCAAAGAAGAGGACTATTGTCTCAATTTGGGGTGAACAGGAACCAAAAGCAGAAAGGTCTTGCCCCAGCTTTCCAGGGATTTGAACTCTGACCTTCTGGAAGGTACTTAATTTCTCTGCCTCAAATTCTTCCTCTCCAGACTTGTCCCTTCATAGAGGTGGTCATTCATTTAGACCTTTTGCCCTGTCCCTGGAGAGTTGCCAAGCAATCACACCAAGATTTCATCTTCTCATCCTAAGCACTACCCAAAATACTGCTAGGGTAAAACATGTCCTCTTTGACTGGATTTCTGCAGACCTTCAGGGCAGAGAAGTCAAGAGAGCGAGGGATGGACAGTGACAGGAACATACTTCTGCCTGTTTTCAATAACCAGGGAAGAAGGAGGCTTGGTGGCCAACTGGAGGCATTTCCTCTGACAGCCTCTGTTCCAGAATGGTCTCTTTTACAAACGTGGCTAAGAAAACATGGGTGAGGACTCTGAGAGCTCCCTGCCCTCCTGGCCCTGCCATTTATCCAATTTACACTGATCAGACCCACATTGGCGAATGAAAGCCGCTCTTTCCTTCTGTTTGTATGAGTTACTCACGGGGGCAATTTGAACGGATTGGATTTCCCCTTGGAAATGCTGGTATTTCCATGATTTGAAAAGTCTGGCTCAATTAGAATAATCTCTGGGCACTTCCTCTCCTTTTATGCAGGTAAATCATGGATAATTTAAAAGCAAAAGAACCTTTAGGACCATTGGGCCTGTCTCTTTCATCTCCTTGCCCTCATAATTGCCCTCCATTGCAAGACCTCCTCCGTGGTGGATTGGGGAGACTGATTAGGAGGTGCGGGGCTGGGCCATGCAGAAGGGAGGGTCGAGGGCCACCGCACATGGCCTCCCCTTCAAAGACAGTTCCTCTGTAGCAGGTATGTTAAATACCAAACCTGAGTCGGGTTACGCTCTCAATTGATGCCATATGATCCTGAGTGCCCAGACAAAGACAGGCCATGATTAGAAAGTTCAAGACTATGAATGCTTCTGGGGGCAGGGGGTAATCAAGTGCCTAGAGATGGGGAGGGAGACAGTAAGGCGAGCTGACAGTGGTATGCAGCACTGCCCCAACATATTTGGAACCAGAGAAATAGTTCTTTTGCCTCGGTGGGTGCCCATGCTCTGATCAGGCATGTGACGAAAACTCACAGGCCGCTTTCTGTAGACTGTTAGTGGGGATCCTGGAATCACATAGGGAAAAGCTGTTTTGACTTCCAGGCTTAATTAGACATGTTTGCATATTCTCTGTGCCATCCACCTTGGAGAGGGGAATGTGTTGTGACTGCTACCAGGGAGGGTGACCATGAGGGAGGTAGGGCTCCAGATGTTCACAGCTGGGAGAGTATTCCAAAAAAGAGCAACCTGGTTACCTTGTTAAATTCACAGATGGGGGATGGAGAAACTGAGGCTCCAGTCCTATGGTCGAGTCCTCAGTATCTTTAGCCTCTGCTGCCGAACCCCAAATCATAGGAGGCAGGGGCAGAGGCAGGGCAAGGACATGGGCAGGGACGGAGGCTGGGGCATGGCATAGATAGGGGCAGAGGCTGAGGCTGGGATACACACAGGCATGGGTGTCTGTCTGCTTTCAAGCCTCTGTCCTTATCAGTTGTATGTAGTTTCATTTCATCCTTCTCTCTACTTTTTGTGTGTCTATAGTCTGCATCCAAACTGGAGACAGAGCTGAGATTCATACCAGAGTTGGGAGTGCTCTGGAGCTTCCCAGGGAAGATTTGGAAAAGGATGGGTGAGATGGGGCATGGTAGACAAATCACATGTTTCAGATGCATCTGGGAACAACTTCCTGACAGGGAGTCGTTGGGGACTACACCACAGTACTGTATCACCTCAATCCCCACCTGTCACTTAGGAGACATTCTTTCCCACCAAGTCTCCATTTTCCACTATGTAACTTTATGGGGTAGAGCTGGAGATCTGGGAGGATCCCACAAGTCTTGAAATTAGTCATCATTTAGGAGGTGCAACTGACCTGAAGCCTTTTTTTAAAAAAAATTCCTATGCTCGTTTAATTGTGCTCATCCAATATTTAAAAAAAGTTGTTTGTGTGTGTGTGTGTGTGTGTGTGTGTGTGTGTGTGTGTGTGTGTGTGTGTGTAGGGGCGTGTGGTATTTAGCCTGCATGCCTGTCTGTGCATCATATATGTGTAGTGCCTAGGGAAGCCAGAAGAGGGCGACAGATTTGTTGTAACTGCGGTTTCAGATGGTTGTTAGCTACCACAGGAGGGTGCTAGGAATTGAAACCCTTTTCTGGAAGAAGAGCTAATGTTTTAGCTGCTCCCCTACCCCTAGGGACAGATGTAGATCCCCCCTTTCCCCTCAGGTCAGAGTCCTCCGCAAAAGGGAATATGGGGGATACTTACAGTGGAGGAACATGGGGTCAGAGAACGGTACCTGTGGAAAATGAGGTTCAGTCAGGCAACTGTGGGGACACCCCAAGTAGCAGTCCCCATTTAGAAATGACTTTGCTGTGCTTCCCGTGCCATCCACAGAATGCAAGGTCCCAGTGTGTCAGTTTCTCTTCTCTTCCATGGCTCCTTTCTGATTCCTCTCCTGCCTGCTGCATGGTTATTGCGTATGGTTTCTTATTTACACACCAGCCTCTGCAGAAGATGAAGAGCCCCTGGAGGCAGGATTGGACATACCCCAGAGTCGCTCCTGCCTCACTCAGATTGGCTCAGGAGAACTAGTCTCTCGACTATCGTGTTTATTTGAATAAATAGGATTTTGCGTGAAGGTAGGTCCTAGGGTTATCCATTCCACAGCAGGACAACCTGAAGTGCCTGAGTGCTTCTGATGCTGGAGTCTTGTGTGGCTCCCTGGAGTACTGAAGTTTCTTTGGTTTCCTTTCTTATGAAGCATGAGCAGGACAAAGTGGTCATAATGATAGCTGGGCTTCACTGGGCAATGTCTAATTGCTGGGTACTATTATAAACACTTTTGTAGGGATTCAGGCATCATGCTGGCTTGTCCCTGTCACCTGGCAGAATGCACTCAGGCAGTACCCTGGTTAGCCCAGGGTTCCATGATTGCATAGTCTGAAGGCAGGTGTAAAGGACCCCTTTAAAAGACAGACCCCGCCCACTTACGCTCTCTTTCAGCTGTGCTCTTTCCTGTTCTCTTTCCATCTCTTTCTGCTCTTTTCCCTCTCTCTTTCCTGTTCCCCTGGGGCAGACAGGACTTTTCCTGTCTCCCTCTTCTCTTCTTTCCTCTCCCTGTCTCTGTGTCTCTTTACTTCTTTTCTCTTTCCTTCCCATTTCCCTTTCTAATGAAACTTCTCACTTAAGCTCTGTCTGCCTGGCATGCTTGTCCCTCCTCCTCGGTCACCCTCACCAAGGTCCTCACAAGCTTTAGCATAACAACTTGCACCTGCCTCTTTCTGTAACTGCCTGGTGGTTCTCAGAGTTAATTGCCAGGACCATCTACTGTGATTTGTGCAAGGCCACAGAGCTAGCGGAAGAATCAGCATTCACCCAAGCTTACTACCATGAAGGTGGCCTGGTGTCATAGCATGAGTCGTTCACTGGCTTTTCTGTGTCTGAGCAGTGCCTGGCCTGGGTTTGGTGACAGCTGGTGCTGGAAAATGAATGCACAATCCTTTTTTGGGGGGGAGGAGGGGGGGTCCATAGGGCAAGGGTGTGGGTGCTGTAGGGAGATGTCAGCCCTTGTTGGAGAACCTTCCAGAAAGACCTCAGACCACCTGCTAGGAACACCCATATCCCCAGCATCCGGGTAGCCAAGATCCCTGTGACACCAACACCTCCCTGAGGCTCCTGCAGTCCAGGAGGGTGAACTCTCAGAGCTCTGCACCCACCCAACCCCCGCCCAGTCATTTCTCAGCATCAGCTCCTGAAAGCTCCTAATTAAGTTAAAAGGGAATCCAGGCCCCTGGGTGCCCCCTTCTCCAGGAAGCATTAGAAAAACGCAGGGAGGGAAAGAAGTTCAAGGTTGGGGTATGTGCTGCCCTTGGCTCTGTTCAGGAATTTCTTAGCTGATTACACGGCTCTCATTTCAACAACACCAGCTTTGTGTCCTGGCTATGGGAAGACTCCTCTCTGTCACTGCTGTCGCCTCTGGAGGGTCGCCCTGCCGGGGAAAGCGCATCTGGAGAAAAGTTTCCACCGGATTTGAAAGAGTTTCAGTGGTGGTGGGGTACTTTCTGCAGGAATGCATGCTTTTCATACCCACCCCTTTTCTCCTCTGCTTTCATGGGGGCTAAAATGTGGGACTTCCACGTTTTAAGAAATCTGGTAGAGTTGTATGTGCATGGCTTCCCCTTTAAAGAGGCTGACCCCCCCAAAAGTCTCATGGAAGACATAAGCATGGGCTCTTCAGGTGGAGGTGCTGGGAGCCCACTACACCCCATAGCTCCAGTTTAGAGGCTGTGACCATGGCCAGGGATCCGGTGCAGGTACCACACCACTCCACACAGCTAGGGAAGGAGACAGCAGCTTGTCACAAGGACTACACAAAGCCAGGCTGAATCTTTCTCTGATTATCTGCAGTCAACCCCCCCCATCCCTCCCCCCCATCTCTGGAAATTCCTTCCCATACCCCACAAAGAGTCCTGAGATTAATATGTGATTTTCATCCACTGGAGAGACTGAACCAGCTAAGGAAAGAAAACGCTAGCTTTTATTGTGCTGGGATATGATGAGGGTAAGGGGGACTCTGAGGTGACTGACTTATATATCAAACACTTGTCTAGCTGAGGCTTTCATGCCAGTCATGGTATTTAACCTGCTTTACTTTATCCAGTCTTCAGTACAGTGGCCACTTTAAATATACCAGGAGACAGTTGCTGAGAGAGGTAACCAGCTCTTCATAAACACTAGTAAGTGGTCAAGGTGAAATCCTGAGCCTGGTTACCTGGCCTTCAGGGTTGTCCTGGTATTTACATACCAGCACCCCAGAGTACCATCTCCTTACTTCTCCACCACAACTCCAGGGAGCTTCCCATATCTTGGAGCAGCCACATATGACCAGCCACAACCATACAAGATGGAGGGGGTCAATATGCATACAGGGACAAAAGCCACCAGCACTGCCATGGCTCAGAAGTGACAGCCCTCTGCATGGGGCTGCCTGGAATAGGATAGAATGAAGGCAGAAAGATAGAGCTTTCTTTTCTGATCCTGTGTCAACTCCTGCCTGGCCATGTCTTCCCTCCTGTGTCTTCATAGCCGATTCCTCTGAGACCTACAAGGTCACAGGACATGCCTCTGGACATCTTGCATTGTTTCATTATGGGGTGGAGAGGGGGTGTTGTCCTTCCATCTCTTCGTTTAGACAATAAGAGGCTGAGTCAATTGCTTAGCAGGTTGCAGCTGTATTGTCCTCATGTGCAAAGTAGAAGCTGAACCTCCTCTAGAGTCATGATGAGGAATCGATGGTACTGTGCATGTATTGCAGTTAGAGTACTATTGAAGGCAGGTTATGACCAATTAAGGACAATTTCTCAGGATAGGAGAAACTTGAACACATGTGTAAGTAGATAGAGCTATGGAGTGAGGTTAGTATGGAGGATACAGGGGAGAGAATAGCCCTGATTCCTTACATTTGGATGGAAAGTGAGAAGGCTCAAAGCTCCACAACCAGTTCTCATTATTTGTGGTAGTTAACATTCCATAAGGGCAACTTGAATGCTGAATTAGTGACTTCCGAGTGCTCTGCTCCTGAGGGAAATGCAAGGTTCATTTTTCTTGTGAGTTTTTTTTCCACAACACATGGCTGTCAGCCATTTCAGATATAACTTTATTTGATGTGTAATTTGTGTTAACACCACTATGTTTAACACACACACACACACACACACACACACACATATACACACACACCACATTGTTGACTCTGTAGCATTGAATTCACGACCACCATTACTGACCCTCCTCTGTGTGACGCTTGTTTAGTTCATGTTATTTTCTCTGTAAGACACATCATGGCCCAGAAACATTAGCCTTTGTGAACAACCCCACCCCCCCAAAATAGAAAGAAACAAAATGTTTACCACAAAATATATAGTTACTGTGTGAGTGCAGAAGCAAAAAGTCAGAGTGTGGGGCTCATTCTACATGAATGTTAGGGCTTAAGTTTTTACTGCATTCTGTACGTTCAGGAATGATGGCAAAGTGTCTGAGTATACATACAGTTAGGGATTAGGAATACATTTCAGTGAGCAGGTGAATTTATAAGTAAATAACCCATGAATGGCGAGGCTTGATGGCCTTTAAGTTTGTGGCGAGGAAGATGAAAGTCCAGACACTGATTGTGGAAATTGGGGGACTAGCTTTTTTCTTTGAAACAAAAGCCAGAATCTTCTAGGAGGAGGAAGGAAGGCTGGAGCAGGCTTTTGAGGAAAGACAGCAGTTGGAGATGCTGAGAATGGCAGGGGGTTGGGCAGAGCAGGAGGGAGACTGGCAGGCACAGCTGAAGGACCAGCTGAGTGAGGTAGGAGGAAGCGGTTAGTAGGCTCTTCCCCCCAGGGTGCCTCCCTGCAACACCACGGAAGCAATTCTCCCAGCAGAATTTCCTAGAAGGCTCTTTTCCTCCCCCAGGAGGGAGAATGAAAAGCAGAAAGTAATAACAAATACTTTATTTTTATGCATACGAGAAAACAGTATGGGGGGGATAGTTCTGTTGGCAGAATGCCTGCCATACCTTGTGTGTGGCCCAGGACTACATACACCAAGTATAGAGGCACACATCTGTAATCTCAGCTCCTGAGAGGTGGAGGCAAGAAGATCAGAAGTGCAAATTCATCCTTGGCTATGGAGTGAAGTGGAGGCCAGCCTGGGCCACGTGAGATGTTGTCAAAGCAAACAAACAAACAATACTACTGATTAGGAAGTTTTAGCCAAATTCCTCTGCACCTTCATGGAGTAAAGGGCCTGTCATCTTCATATACCTGCTCAGATCTTGAGCTTGGAGCAAAATTTTCTTCAAGTAGCCACCAGGGCCTCAAGAGCCTTCAGCAGTAGCTTTCTCATTAGAGAGGGAAGCTGGCTCCTTCCAGGGAAGAGGAGGAGCCCAATAGAAATGCCAGGGGTGGTTAGGAGCACTGTCTGCTCTCCTAGAGGTCCTGAGTTCAATTCCCTGCACCTACGTGATGGCTCACAACTATCTGTAATGGGATCTGATGCCCTCTTCTGGCATGCAGGCCTACATGCAGATGGAGCATTCATACACATAAAATAAATAAGTAAACCTAAAAAGAAATGCCAGGGTGACCAGTAGAAGATGCTGTGGAGACACACCAGCTCCAATCTGTCCTACCAGCTTCCGTCATGGGGGTAGTTGCTGCATTCAGAGGCAATGTCTCCTGAGTTTCCTGGTACAAAGCTTTGTTAATTAAAAAGGTGGTCTCAGGACCCATAAGGTTGGTGTTGCCAGCAAACATGGTACAGATGGAGAATAGCACATCACATTACAAACCACACACATTAGAATCTGACCCACTGTGCCTCCAGTAGATAAGCCTGTCTGGGTTAAAGGCCTTTGAGGGAAGCCGAGCAAATGCTTTAGGCACAAGTTATGGGGATTGGGGCTGAGGAAGTAGTTCAATGGTAGAGTGCCGGCCCAGCATGTACAAGATCTGGGTTTGATACCCACCCACTCCCCATCAGCACTGCAAAACAAAAAGAAAGATTTGAGAAGCTAGGCTCCTGAGGTAAAGATCGTAAGAGATCTAGGGGCAGATGAGGAGGAAGGAGAACTAAAATAAAACGGTGTGTTTGACTTCCATTCTTCTCTCATATGTATTTACTCAGTCAATATCTAGTCATATGTGAAGATAAAGGATAGGGAGAAGAAATCCAATGCACACGTGCGCTTAGGTGTTGTGAAGAAGGAGAGGAAACCAAAGACAAATCCAGACAGTTTCCTATGGTTTTGAGAAACATCACTGGCAGTATTTATTTATGAGCTCATTATTTGTTTGTCTTTGAACGAGAGTCTCAGGTAGCCCAGGATGGCCTCAAACTTTACTGTGTAGCCAAGGATGAACTTGACCTCCTGATCCCCCTGTTCCAGTGCTATGATTCTAGACATGCATCTCCATTCTCTGACATTTTATTAACTTTTATGTTAAAAGACACACTCCAGGAACAAGTCTTCAAAGATGGGATTAAAGTCAACAGAAAGAGATTAAAAACAAGTTGGAAGAGTTTAGGAAAGAAGAAGAAAGTAAAACTAACCCAGAGATAAAAGATATCCCAGCTAATTAAAAAGCAAAGAGGAGTAAAAAGAATTGCAAGGCAGGGCCATCTTTCCCACGAAGGCACAGTGGTGCACAAGATGCTGTGGGACTTCACCATCTACACATGTAGAGCTTCATTCTCAAAGTGCCCACTTTTCTTCAAAGTCAGGACCTGGTACCCATGTGAGCAGTTCAAGACTGAGGTCTCTGGAGGTTCTGGAAAATTCCACCAGCAGACAAAGTATGCGGGTATGTTTCCTATAGCAGATGCCTCCTCAAAACATCAAACACAGTGTAGATGTGTTCAATAAATTAAGGACTTAAAAAAATAAAATAATTCATGATAGTAGAAAGAAGTTGTAATGTAGTCACAAAGGGGAGAAATCTAAGCAGCCACTTCCCATCATCCAGAAGCCACCTCTTGAAAACCCACAGAACTCTGTGCAAGTTTTATGAAAACACATTATCCGTTTTGTTCAACCGTTTATATGCCCTAGTTATCTTCTTCTAGTTAATATATAATGACTTACTTATGGCTATTCTTATATATTCTCTTGTTATTGTAATAATTCTAGAATATTCTGTTCTACTGAAATGCCTTCATTGAAAAGGACTACTGGGCCCATGGCTCAGTTTACTAAGTGCTTAGTAAATATTTGTTGAATGACTTACATGAATGAATGCTGAATAGTTAGGTTTTGTTTCTAAATATTTGCGGTTACAAACAGCACGGTGGCAAACATCCGTTTGGCTAAATCATTAACACGTCCCAATTATTTCCTTAAGAGCAATCCTCAAGAGTAGAATTAAGTGGTTAGGGAGTATGGCCATCTTTAAAACATCTGGATAGCCTCCAAGTCATGATATCAATCTGCCCTTCTATCTCCAGTGTAGAACTGTGCATATTTTCTTTCATCTTAGCAGTACTTGGCATTTTAAAAATATTGTTTTGATTTGAAAGGTTAAATATGGAATCATATTTTTTGAATAGTTTAAAATCCTTGGATACTTAATGAGGGTGTCCTTTTTTTTCACATCCTTATAGAACATTTATACATCTTGCATGAAGCTTCTTAGGTCTGATGCTCATTTAAATATTCTGTTGTTGATCATTTTGTGTGTGTGTGTGTGTGTGTGTGTGTGTGTGTGTGTGTGTGTGTGTGTGTGCACGAGCGCATATGTGCACATGTATGTCTGCAAGTGGACCCCAGGAGCCCAGACAGCAACACAGTCACTGTCCATCTTACTTTCTGAAATTACACCTCCATTTATATTGTGTGTGTGTTGGGGGGTGGGGAGTGGCAACCAGAGGACAACTTGCAAGGGTCAATTCTCTCCTTTTACCAAGTGGCCCCTCAGGTCTCATTTTTGGTGGCAAGCCCCTTTACTTGCAATGCTATCTCAGTAGCCTTATATTTTGATGCAGGGGTTTTTTTTCAAGCCTTACATTTTGATACAGGGTTTTTCACTGACTCTAGAGCTCAATGATTAGACCAGTTGGCAGTTAGCAAGTGAGCTCACAGGACCCACCCTTAGTGCTGGAATTACAGGCATGTGCAGCCATGCCTGGCTTTTTTATGCATATGCTGGTGATTTAAACTCAGGTCCCTGAGCTTCCTGGGCAAGTGTCCTTACCTACCTACTTACCTCCCCAGCCCTGTGACTAGGTCTTTTACAGTGGGTCCTGAGAGATTGAACTCATGCCCTTGTGCTTGTGTGACAAACACTTTACCTACTGAGCTACCCCCATCAACCTTTGTAAGTGCTCTGTATATATTACAAGATGAATCTGCCTGCTGTGATGGTGCTCACCTTTAATCCCAGCACTTGGGAGGCAAGGGCAGGTAGGTAGATCTCTGTGAATTTGAAGCCACCTTGGTCTACATAGTGAATTCCAGTATAGTCAGGGCTACACAGAGAAACCCTTTTCCAAAAAACAAAACAAAACAAGACATATCCATTATACTAATTAAGTTGTAACATTTTTCCTACTTGTTAATTTTTCCTCCCTTCCTCCTTCTCTCCCTCTCCCTCCCTCTCTCCCTCCCTCTCTCCCTCCCTCTCTCCCTCCCTCCTCCCTCCCTCCCTCCCTCCCTTCCCTCCCTCCCTCCCTCCCTCCCTCCCTCCCTCCCTCCCTCCCTCCCTCCCTCCCTCCCTCCCTCCCTCTCTTCCTTGAAATTTTAAAGACTGCATAGTCACTCTGGCCTCTCATCTCTGCTCTTGTAGCTTTCTCTGCCTCCTGAGTTTAGGACTGTTTGGTCTTGGAGAAAATGCCCTCATTTTTCAGGAAAGGAAAATACAGGCCAGAGAATCTAACAACAGACCTCATGACCTTGGCCTTCAGATCTCTACCTCTTTCTGTGGAATCCACTCTCCTTTCACAGCAACATGACTTACTATGGTCAGATCTGTTGAGTTGCTCTATGTAACTGTGAAAGACAAGAGCGTTCTGCCACAGTGGACTTCAAGAGACAGGCTAAAAACTCCCAGAGTGACATATTTCCCTCACCACACACCACACCTACATTCTGTAAATCCTGAGGGCTCAGAGCTCGATATATTTTACTGCACAGGGGTCTCCAGTGGGTGAGAGATGTTTCACTTGTTTGTAAGTTACTTGAATGGTGTGGGGCCCCTGGAGGCTGAGGACAGCATGTTCCGAGCTACTGAAGCCTGTACCACTGTTGCCAATATTCAACCACCCTTGCCATTTTCATACCATCCTGCATACTGAGTCATGACTTAGCAAGAGCCACAGTGTCATCTCCTTCCTGCCTTTTGAGTGTACATTCATGAAGAAGACATCAACCCATAGAAAAGCGAGCCAGGGCTGTGGCAGTAGGGCCCTTTGGGGGCCTTACTAATGATTATTTTTCTCATACATCTCCATGAATAGTCTGACTTGATCCCAAGGATTAGACAGACCTAAGAAGCTGGAGGAGAGTAATGGTTTTTGTTTTTGTTTTTTGTCTTTTTATAACTTTCTTCCTAAAAACACCCCCTTCCCAAATATCCAGGGGGGGGGTTTGTGCTTTCAATGAGCCCAGTATGAATGTTACTAGAGCCAATTTTGATCCCATGTTGCCTAAGATACAAACTAAATCTGGGCAAGGTAGCACACACCTTTCATTTCAGTACTAGAGTGGCAGATGCAGGCAGATCTCAGTGGTTGGAGTTCAGCCTGGTTTATGTAGTGAGTTCCAGAGGAAGAGTTACACACTGAAACCTCTTCTCAATAAATCAACCAATAAATAACAAAGCCACCACACACACAC